>PITA01001179.1:0-180309 GCA_004023965.1 Spilogale gracilis | reverse complement strand
GAGCCACCCAGGCGCCCCAGATAAATAAAATCTTAAAAAAAAATTTATTTAGATTCAACTGATTAACATATAGTGTATTAGTTTCAGAGGTCAAGTTCAGTGGTTCATCAGTTGTATATAACACCCTGTGCTTATTACATCACATGTCCTCCTTAATGCCTATCACCCAGTTACCTGTCTGCTCCCCTGCTCCCCTCCTCTCCAGCATCCCTCAGTTTATTTCCTATAGTTAAGAATCTCTTACGATTTGTCTCCCTCTCTGATTTCGTCTTGTTTTATTTTTCCCTCCCTTCCCCTATGATCCTCGGTTTTTTTTTTCTTAAATTCCACATGAGTGAAATCATATAATTGTCTTTCTCTGATTGACTTATTTTGCTTAGCATAATACCCTCTAGTTCTATCCACGTCCATTTTACATCTTCTGATCTTGTGTATCCCTTAACTAATTATTGTACTTGAAATTATTTTTTTTTAAGATTTTATTTATTTGAGGAAGAGTGAGAGTGGGAAGAGGGGCAGAGGGAGAAGCAGAATCCCTGTTGAGCAGGGAGGCCAACATGGGGGCTTGATTCCAGGACCTTGAAATCATGACCTGAGCTGAAGCAGCTGCTTAACCAACTGAGCCACCCATGCACCCCTGTTTTTGTTAGTTTTAACTTCCACAATTTGGTTCTTTTTGTTCAGTTATTCTTTTTTTTTTTTTTTTTTAAGATTTTATTTATTTGACAGAAACATAGCCAGAGAGGGAACCCAAGCAGGGGGAGTGAGAGAGGGAGAAGTAGGCTTCCCGCCGAGCAGGGAGCCCGAAGTGGGACTCGATCCCGGGTCTCCGGGATCATGACCCGAGCCAAAGGCAGTCGCTTAACCAACTGAGCCACCCAGGCGCCCCTGTTCAGTTATTCTTGATATGTGTCTGATTTTATTTCATAATTTGTAAAAATGGATGTTCTTTAGTCACTTTGAAACTCCTAAGTTTACTTACATTAATGTCATTCTAGGGTTAATATATTTCATTTTGTTAGAAATGAAACCATTCCTGATTTTTTTAAAAAAAGATTTATTTATTTATTTTGGGGGAGGCAGAGAGGGAGGGAGAGGGAGAGAGAAACTCAAGCAGACTCTGTGCTGAGCACAGAGCCTGATTCAGGGCTGGATCCTACAACTCTGAGATCGTGATCTTAGCTGAAACCAACAGTCAGATGCTTAATTGACTGAGCCACCGAGGTGCCCCAAATTTACCCTTTTTAGCCTTACAGTTCTCTTTTGACAGACATATATGGTTTTATAATTAACACCACAGTCTGGTTTTGAAATATTTACATCTCCTCAAAACATTCCTTAATCATTCTTCTCTTTTTAACCCTATTAACTATTGGTTTTTTTTTTTTCACTTATTTTCCCTTTTTAGAATGTTATGTAAATGGAAGCATACTGTATATAACTGTGTTGCCTTTGATGTCATGAAATTTTGAGATCTTGATGTTGTTAGGTGTATCAGTTCTTTTTATTGCAGAAATAGCATTTCATTGTATGGCTGCACCATATTTTCTCCATTCACCAGTTGATAGACACTGAGTTTCCAGTTTGGGGCAGTTATGAATACGATAATCCTAAATATTTGTGTACAGTTTTGTTTTATATTGTTTTGTTTTTGCAGACATATGTTTTTATTTTTCTTGGATGTAAACTTAGGAATGGGATTGCTGGGTTCAGTGGTGAGTGATTGCTTAAGTTTATAAGAAACCTGCCAACTCCCTTCCAAAGTGGCTATACCATTTTATAATATATATGATTGTGTTTGCCTTCTCAGCATTATATTTTATCTTATTTTAAGTGTTACTTATTTCATCCTAAATACCCAGTGTGGGGCTTGAACTTGTGACCCTGCAATCGAGTAACATGCTCTTCTGACTGAGCCAGCCAGGCACCTCTCAGCCTTATTTTTTAAAGGTTAATCTGTGTTGTACTATGTGTCAGTCAGTACTTTATTCCTTTTCATTGCTGGGTAATATTCCGTTGTAGGAATATATCACACTGTATCTATCCATTCATCATTTGATGGACAGTTCAGTTGTTTCCACTTTTTGACTATCATGAACAATCTGCTTTGAATATTTGTGTGTGTGTGTTCATTTCTCTTGGCTATATTCCTAGAAGTTGAATAGCTGGGTCATAAGTAACTCTATGTTTAACATTTTGAGGGACTGCCAGAATGTTTTCCATAGCAGCTCTGCTATTTTACATATCCACTAGTAGTGTATGAGGGTTCTAGTTTCTCTGTGTCCCGTCCAGCATTTGTTATTACCTATCTTTTTCATTATTAACATCACAGTGGTCATGCTTTTACTTTTAACCTATATATGTCTTTTTATTTAAGGTAGATTTATTGGTGATTGCATAGTTGGGTCATGATATTTAATCCAGTCTGACAATTTGTGCCTCCTAATTATAGTGTTCAGATCATTTAATTTTTCAAGTAATTGTTGCTGTGGTTGGATTGAAATATACCACTCTGTTACTTGTTTTCTTTTTCTTTCATTTGTTCTTTACTCCTTTTTCCTTTTTTTTCTGTCTTCTTTTAGATTATATATATTTCATATATTTATATATATTCATATATTTTATTTATTTATTTTTAAAGATTTTATTTACTTATTTGACAGAGAGAGATATCACAAGTAGTCAGAGAGGCAGGCAGAGAGAGAGGAGGAAGCAGGCTCCCCACTGAGCAGAGAGCCCGATGCGGGCCTCGATCCCAGGACCCTGAGATCATGACCTGAGCCGACAGCAGAGGCTTCAACCCACTGAGCCACCCAGGCGCCCTATATTTATATATTCTAAATGTATATATTCATATATAAATGTATTTTTATTGTTTAATAGGTTTTTCTCTCTTAGTTTGGCTAATTTTTATTTATATGTAAATATATATTTAGATTGATTAATCTCAAAAAGAGAGGGAGCATGTGTGACGTGGAGGGGCAGAGAGAGAGAGGGAGAAAGGGAAACTCAAGCAGATTCTGCACTAAGCACAAAGCCCAGTGCAGGGCTCAATCTCACAACCCTGAGATCACAGCCTGAGCTGAAACCAAGAGTTGGACGTTTAACAAACTGTGCCACCCAGGCACCCCTCTTTTAGATAATTTTTTTATGGTCCTCTTTCATCTTCATTTTTAGCTTGCAAGTCTTTAGTTAGAAAAAATCAGTTTTCGTGTTTTTACAATATGTTTTTGTTACAGTGTACCTTTTTTAAAAAGATTATTTATTTATTTGTTTGACACAGAGAAATACAGCTAGAGAGGGAACACAAGCAGGGGGAGTGAGAGAGGGAGAAGCAAGCTTCCTGCCCAGCTGGGAGCCCGATGCGGGCCTCGATCCCGGGAATCCGGGATCATGGCCTGAGCCTAAGGCAGTCATTAACCAACTGAGCCACCCAGGCGCCCCTGTTTTTGTTACCTTGTACCTTTAAGTACTATTATATTGCTTCATCTTTAATATTATATTTCATATCCTTTCCCCCATTCCTTTTTTTCTTTTTAGTATTACACCTTTTTTGTGTTACAGTATGTTTTATTTATTTGCTTTTTTTAAAAAAGCATTTTATTTATTTATTTGACAGAGAGAGAGAGATCACAAGTAGGCATAGAGAGAGGAGGAAGCAGACTCCCTGTGAGCAGAGAGCCCAATGCAGGTCTCGATCCCTGGACCCTGAGTCATGACCTGAGCGGAAGGCAGAGGCTTTAACCCACTGAGACACCCAGGTGCCCTATTTATTTGCCTTTTTTTTTTTTTTTTTAAGATTTTATTTATTTATTTGACAGAGAGAAACACAGCCAGAGAGGGAACACAAGCAGGGGGAGTAAGAGAGGGAGAAGCAGGCCTCCCGCCGAGCAGGAAGCGTGATGTGGGGCTCGATCCCGGGTCTCTGGGATCATGACCTGAGCCGAGGGCAGTTGCTTAACCAACTGAGCCACCCAGGCGCCACCTATTTATTTGCTTTTAAAAAGATCTTATTTATTTATTAGAGAGAGAGAGAGAGCAAGAGTGTGCACAAGCAGGGGGAGCAGCAGGCAGAGAGAGAAGTAGATCCCCTCTGAGCAAGGAGCCCGATGCAGAACTTGATCCCAGGATCCTGAGATCATGACCTGAGCCAAGGCAGACACTTTAACCAACTGAGCTACCAAGGCGGCCGCTGTAGATTGCTTTTAGATCAGGAGTTGGCAAGCTTGTTTTGTCATGGGCCAGACAGTAAATATTTTTGACTTTGCTGGCCTTATATCTGTCACAATAGTCCCTCTTAATTCTGCCTTTCTTGTGAGAGTATCCATAGACGTTATAAAAGCCAATGTGCCTGGATTGGACTGCTAGTGATAGTTTGCAAATCTCTGCATTAAGCAGTCACCTGTCTTTTAAAATGATTAACAATAGGGGTGCCTGGGTGGCTCAGTTGGTTGAGTGTCTGACTCTTGTTTTAGGCTTGGGTCATGATCTCATGGTCATGGAATCAAACCCCTCGCTGGGCTCATGCTCAGTGTGGAGTCTGGCCCTCTCCCTCTGCTCTCTCCCTGCTTGTGCTCTCTCTCCCTCTTTCTCTCTCAAGTAAATAAATAAACTCTTTTTTAAAAAGTGACTAACAGGGGCGCCTGGGTGGCTCAGTTGGTTTAGCAGCTGCCTTTGGCTCAGGTCATGATCCCGGAGACCCGGGATCGAGCCCCACATCAGGCTCCTTGCTCGGTGGGAAGCCTGCTTCTCCCTCTCTCACTCCCCCTGCTTGTGTTCCCTCTCTGGCTGTGTTTCTCTCTGTCAAATAAATAAAAAAATCTTAAAAAAAAAAAAGTGACTAACAAAAATACTGTCTCCAGTGCTTTTCATTTCTTTGTAAGTTGCCATGTTATCATACTCTTCCTGCTGAAGAACTAATTTGAACACTTTTTATGGTCTGTATTTGTAAAAATAAATTGCCTCACTTTTTTGTTTGTTTGAATTTTTTCATCATTTTTTTAATGATTTTATTTATTTTACAGAGAGATCACAGGTAGGCAGAGAGGCAGGCAGAGAGAGAGGAGGAAGCAGGCTCCCCGCCGAGCAGAGAACCTGATGTGGGCCTCGATCCCAGGATCCTGAGATCATGACCTGAGCCGAAGGCAGAGGCTTAACCCACTCAGCCACCCAGGCGCCCTTTTCTTCATTTTTTAAAATATATTTTTAAATTATTTCAGAGTGTGTATGAGTTGGGGGGGAGGAGTTGAAGGTGATAAAGAATCCTCAAGCCGACTCCCCACTGAGTATGGAGACTGACTTAGGGTTTAATCCCAGGACCCTGGGATCATGACCTGAGCCAGAATCTAGAGTTGACTGCTTAACTGACTGAGCCACCCAGGTGCCCCTTCTCCTTCACTTTTGAAAGATATTTTCTTTTTTCTTTTTTTTTTTTTTTAAAGATTTTATTTATTTATTTGACAGAGAGCGAGAGATCACAAGTAGGCAGAGAGGCAGGCAGAGAGAGTGGAGGAAGCAGGTTCCCTGCTGAGCTCTCAGAGAGCCCAATGTGGGCCTAGAGCCCAATGTGGTCCTTGATCCCAGGACCCTGAGATCATGACATGAGCCGAAGGCAGAGGCTTTAACCTACTGAGCCACCCAGGCGCCCTTGAAAGATACTTTCCACTTTGTATGTACTTTTTGGTTAGTAACTTTTTTCTTTCAGTCCTTTGAAAATGTCATTCCATTGTCTTCTGCCATTTATAGTTGATCACAGAAGTTTGCTGTGCCTCTTATCTTTGTTTTTCTGGACATAATCTCTCATTTCTCTGGCTTCCTATAAGATTTTCTGTTTATCTTTGAGTTTTGGCAGTTTGATTATGCTACCTGTTACATCTTGTTTTTGTTTTTGTTTTGCTTGGGTGTCTCCAGGTGTCTTGGAACTGTGATTTGGTGGTTTTTTGGTTGTTTTTTTGTTTTGTTTTGTTTAGGAAATTTGTTCATTGTTTCTTCAAGTGTTTCTTCATTCTTTCCTTCTGTACCTCTAATTATGCATATGTTAGACTTCTCAATTCTACCAAATTTCTTAGGTCTTGTGTGCTGTATCGTATTTTTTTGTTTTTTTTAAATATTTTTATTAAGCCATCATCAAGTTTACTTGAACCTCGCCACCCACCTAATTAGGAACACTGTAAATTAAAGTCTGTGCTGGAGATTTTCTAAACTATACAGTAGGTCAAATTTGGACCATAACCCATCAGAAGGCCAGTTATGGTTACACATTCTTTGGTTCTTGTTTTAGTTAAGACTCTTTTTTTCTTTAGTTTTTAGGAAATTTCAGATTACCGTCTAGTGAGACTTCAACAACCCTTAGCACGGGTCATATAACTTTTACAAGTTGTTAATTGTTTGTTTGTTATGTCTTCTTAGTTTTAGAAATAGTTTGCAATCTGCTTGATTCTGTCATTTGCTTTTTGAGCTACTTAAAAAAATAAAAATAGCAGCCCTTATATTCCAGTGAGAACTGATACCTGAAATATACCTGATGCCAGAGGTATAATGTTACATGTTAATTATAGCTTACTTTATTTTTTATTTTTTATTCTTTAAGATTTTTATTTATTTGACAGAGAGAAACACAGCCAGAGAGGGAACACAAGCAGGGGGAGTGAGAGAGGGAGAAGCAGGCTTCCCGCCGAGCAGGCAGCCCGATGTGGGCCTGGATCCCAGGACCCTGAGATCATGACCTGAGCCGAAGGCAGAGGCTTTAACCTGCTGAGCCACCCAGGTGCCCAATGAAATTTTTTTTTATATATCATACTTAACTATTTAAAAAAAAATTTGAACTCCTTGGGGTGCCTGGGTGGCTCAGAGGGTTTGTTTAAGCCTCTGCCTTCGGCTCAGGTCATGATCTCAGGGTCCTGGAATCGAGGCCCGCATCGAGCTCTCTGCTCAGTGGGGAGCCTGCTTCCCCCTCCTTTCTCTGCCTATTTGTGATCTCTCTCTCTGTCAAATAAATAAAAATCTTAAAAAAAAAAAATTGAGCTCCTAGTTTATGTTTTGAAAAGTTATTTACATCCTGAGAATTAAAATATGAAGATTGCACTCAACCTACATAACTGATGTATCTTTAGTCAAATTTAAAAAAAATTCCATTTCATTATATTTCACTTTTTTCTTGTGTTGAATTTTGAAAATATTTTTTTTATTTTTATTATTTTTAAAGATTTTTATTTATTTGACAGAAGCATAGCTAGAGTCGGAACACAAGCAGGGGGAATGAGAGAGGGAGAAGCAGGCTTCCCGCCGAGCAGGGAGCCCGATGTGGGGCTTGAACCTGGGACTCTGGGATCGTGACCTGAGCCAAAGGCAGTCACTTAACCAACTGAGCCACCCAGGCGCCCCAATATTTTTATTTTTTAATTGAAGTACAGTTGACAATGCAGTGTTAATAAGTTTCAGGTGTACAACAAAATGATTCAAGAAGTTTGTACTGCTCTGCTCACTATGAGTGTAGCTACTGTCTGTCGTGGAACAATGCCATTTCAGTACCACTGACTATATAATCCTAAACTTTACCTCATTCCATAACTGGAAGCATGTATGTCCCACTCCTCTTCATCCATTTTGCCACCCCCCCACCCTCATTCCTTTGGTTATACACGCTTAAGGGATATTTTTGTTTGTTCATTTTATTACTTATGTCGTATAGACAGGTTTCTTCTATTTTTCCCTCCTGAACTCTGAAAAAAAGACAAATTTTTATTATTATTTTTTTTCCACTCTTCTTCAATGTGACCAAAGATGGAACCCTTTGGGAACCTGGCCTTAACTGAGGATTCTCCTAATAGTATCTTTATTTTGGTTGATTTCCAGGTTTTATCTCCTATTTCTTTATCAGTATACATCCTCAAGGTCTCTGGGATTCAACAGGAACTCTCAAGTTGAAAGCAAATTTACCATTTTCATACCTTTCAGAATTCTTGATCTCACTTCTTTTTGGTCTCTGGAATGTTTCATGTGTGCTTGCTCAGCAAAATGTTAGAAAAATAATTTTTTTTTTGCTTTGTTTTTAATAGGAAGAATGTTCAAGGTGTCTGTTCTCCATTATGCCAGTAATGAAAGTCTCTGCTCAGTATTTCACAGTATGGATGTGCCATAATTTTATTTCATTTTATTTATTTTTAAAAGATTTTATTTTTAACTAATCTGTACAGCCAATGTGGGACTCAAAACTTAAAACCCTGAGATCAAGAGTAGCACTCTGCATCGACTGAGCCAGCCAGGTGCCCTATATGTACCATAATTTAAAAATTTATGCTTTAGTAAGAGATTTTAGTTCCTCCTTGCTTGCTAAAAAAAATTATGACATAAAAATTTTTGACACATACATTTTTTTTTTTTAAAGGATTTTATTTATTTGAACAGAGAGAAACACAGCCAGAAAGGGAACACAAGCCGCAGGAGTGAGAGAGGGAGAAACAGGCTTCCCGCCGAGCAGGGAGCCCGATATGGGGCTTGATCCCGGGTCTCCGGGATCATGACCTGAGACAAAGGCAGTCGCTTAACCAACTGAGCCACCCAGGCGCCCCTTGACATATAGATCTTTTTGTGCACATGCTGGAAGTTTTCATCACTAGGGGGATGAGGCAAAGAAGCAAGATAGACTCATTCGTTTTGTTTCGTTTAAAGATTTTATTTATTTTTTTGACAGAGAGAAACATAGCTAGAGAGGGAACATGAGCAGGGGGAGTGGAGAGGGAGAAGCAGGCTTCCCGCCAAGCATGAAGCGCCTGATGTGGGGCTCGATCCCGGGATTCTAGGATCATGACTGGAGCTTAAGGCAAATGCCCAGGGAATGAGCCATCCAGGCGCCCCTGTTTTGTTTTGTTCTAAGTAGGCTTCTGGAGCCCAACATGGGGCTTGAACTCACAACCCTGAGATCAAGACTTGAGCTTGAGATCAAGAGTCAGATGCTTAACCAAATGGGCCACATAGGTGTCACAATGTAGACTTCATTCTTATTTATCCTTTTCTGGGCCACTTAATTTGTGAATGCACTAAATGCCGTATGTTTTCAGATATCCTCTAAAAGTTTCTCACCCATACAAACTATATTATAAGCATATTGTTGTGTGTGAACACTTTATGTCCAGGCGGGCATACCCAGAAGACAACATTGTCACTCATCTTGGAGTGTATTTTGGGTAGGCAAACAACACTTTTAATTCACGCTGAGTCATAAGAAAGTAGAAGTCTTGTACCAACCTGCAGGACAGTTCAGAACATAACCTCTGATGTTTTTCAAGAAGCAAACACAAAAGCCATCATAAAAATTATGTATGTTAAAAAAATGGGTATTTCAGGTGGCTTAATTCTCAAGAAATGAGGAAATTAAATAGGCTATTTTTTTTAAGACTTTGTTTATTTATTTGACACAGAGATCACAAGTAGGCAGAGAGAGAGAAGGAAGCAGGTTCCCTGCTGAGCAGAGAGCCTGATGTGGGCGTTGATCCCAGGACCCTGAGATCATGACCTGAGCCGAAGCAGAGGCCTTAACCCACTGAGCTACCCAGGCGCCCATAAATAGGCTATTTGTGCTTGAAAGTTGACAGTGCAGGGCCACATAGCATTGATTTCCAGTTTAGAAGCCTTTTATAAAGGAGTGACTCTAGTCTAAAATATATAATCCTGAATATTGTAAGCACATTCTTTGCATGCCATTTGTCATATAAAAATAACTTTCCTCTTCACAGTTTATTTTTCCTTTGTGGCACATTTTGAACTGCAGAATCCTTTATCTACCATTTGGCTTTCCATAAGCTATCAGACAGGATCTCCGTGAGATTCTCTGCTTTGAGAAATTATGTGTTTCATATTTATTTATGATCTATGACTCATAATTACATTATTATGTGTTTTTAAAGTAGAGTCTGATAATTCAGTGCCTTTTAACAATAAGTAAAATGTTTCTAAAGACTTTTTCCAGAAATTCAGATGTTTCTTGGGGCCTTCCCCAATCTTCGTTGGGTTTATAATTGGTGTGTTTTTTTTTTTTTAAATAAAGGACTAAGCCAAATTTTCCATAAGTTTTTTTGTTTGAATTTTACAGTGTAACTACTCATTGAGGTAAACATTTGTGCTTACTCAGTACTCATCCTTGTTTAAAACTTTTATGACTGCGATGTCCTTAGGCTTATAGTAAATTGGCTAGCTTCAGTGACATCTCTCTGGCCTTTGAAGTTGGCACAGTCCAGTATAGCTACCTAAGAGTGGCCATGGAAAAACATGTTTTTGTTGTTGAGTATTCTTGCTTTCTAGTAATTTTATTTTCTGCTCAAGGGATTTAGTATCTGTTCAGATACTTTATTTTTAAAGGCCACATAAGTAATGACTTGATCTCTAATCTTAGCTTTGAAAATTTCCCAAACACTAATAAAGGTGATGTCTGATGAGCTATTATTTGAGAACACTACTCACTAGCCAGCAATCAGTGCTATTTAAAAAATGTGTGTTTTATTCTGAAAATTATTTCTATGGCTAAAAGTTTTGTTAGTAAAATTGTGCATCAAATGACATAATTTGGTGACTTTGGGGCCTAGATTATAATAACTTTACATGGTATCACTGAGAGTTTAAAATACTTTGTTCTTCAAATGCTATACTACATAGTTCCTTTTTTTTTTTTTTTTTAAGATTTTATTTATATTTTTGAGAGAGAGAGCACAAGCAGCATGAGAGGCAGAGTGAGAGGAAGGAGCAGACTCCCCACTTAGTGAAGAGCCCGACATGGGGCTTCATCCTAGACCTGGAGATCATGTCCTGAGCTGAAGGCAGCTGCTTAACTGACTGAGCCACCCAGGTGCCCCTGTACTACATAGTTATGAAAAAATATTCAGTAAATCATAGTCTTATCAGAAACAGCACCTGTCTCTTGAACTAATAAGAGTTCTTGGTCACCAAAGGTTATATAGTAATCCTTATTTTGGATGAATGTGCACTATCTTGGCAGTGACTGTATGAGTAAGATTTTAGCAAAGGATCAACAAACTGCTGAAGACCAGGATCATCGGTTAAATCATGTGGATTGTCTACATCAGGACAGTCACAAGATTAATTATTAGTGGAGTGAAAGAGAACTTTACCAGGTTGTACTATATATGACAGGGTGTATTCATAAAGAAGAGGAGCAGTTTTCTCCCATTTGTCTCGACAAAACAGGAGTTGGCATTTGTGGTCTGTTTTTACTTGTTTTATATCTATAATAACAGATCCTCTTGGTAAAAACCCACCCTAGACACAGTGGTGTTTTTTTGTTTGGTTGGTTTTATGTTGTTGTTGTTTGTGGTTGGTAGAGAAAACTGCATATTGCTACATTGATAGGTTTTATTTGGCTTTCTGTTAAAGGGAGATACACAGGTCAGTGAAACAGAATAGAGAGCCCAGAAGTAAACTCACGTATATATAGTCAATTTATGACAAAGAAGGTAAGGATATACAGTGGGAAAGGTTAGTCTCCTCAGTAAATGGTGTCAGGAAAACTGGACCACAATCTTATATCATCAAAATGAAAGTGGCTTAAAAACGTCAATGTAGGGGCGCCTGGGTGGCTCAGTTGGTTGGGCGACTGCCTTTGGCACAGGTCATGATCCTGGAGACCCGGGATCGAGCCCTACCTCAGGCTCCCTGCTCAGTGGGAAGCCTGCTTCTCCCTGTCTCACTCCCCCTGCTTGTGTTCCCTCTCTGGCTGTGTTTCTCTCTGTCAAGTGAATAAAAAATCTTTAAAAAAAAAAGGTCAATGTAAGCCCATAAAACTCCTAGAAGAAAATAGAGGTAGTAAGCTCCTTGTATTAGTGTTAGTGAGGTTTTGTTTTGTTTTTGTTGTTGTTTCCATCTAACTTCCAAAGCAGGGGTAATAAAAGCAAAAATAAGTGAGTGGGACTACATACGTCAAACTAAAAAGCTTCTGTATAGCAAAGGAAACTGTCACCATAATGAAAAGGTAAACTACAGAATGGGACAAGATGCAAATCATGTCTGATAGGGGTTACTATCTAAAATATTACAAAGAATCATACAACTCAACAACAACAATAACAAAAAACAGTCCAATTAAAAAATGGGCAGAGGATATAAATAGATGTTTTTCCAAAGAATAATGGCCAACAGACAATGAGAAAACACACTCACACATGAATAGTACTCAGCCATAAAAAAGAATGAAATATTGGCATTTATGACAACATGGATGAAGCTAGAGGGTATTAGGCTAAGTGAAGTAAGTCAGACAGAGAAAGGCAAATACCAAGTGATTTCATTACCAGTGAAGTCTAAAAAAACAGAACAAAGAAAACAAAACCCAGACTCATAGATGCAGAGTTTAGGGGTGGGGAGCGGTTGAGGGGCAAAATTGGTAAAGGGGATTAAGAGGTACAGATACCCAGTTATAAAGTAACTTAAGTCTTGGGGATATAATGTACAGCATGGAGAATACAGTCAATAATATTATATTAACTTTATATGCTTAGAGATGATAACTAGTCTTACTATGGTTTATAGTATATACAAATACTGAATCATTGAGTTGTACACATGAGACTAATAGAATATTATTTGTCCATTATACTTTAATAAAATCAACAAAGTGAAGTTTAATTCTTTGTTTCTAAACTCTGAGTTATATACAAAGAGAAGAAACCATCCACCTGATTAATTGCAGTCTTTAATGGAAATTTGTCATAGCCTAGTTGGATACTTGATTTCAGTAGAAGGGAAATAATTCACTTTTTTGAGGCTACAAAATAGTTTATTTTTCCTTTCTCTACAGCAAAAATTATGAACATATGTTCACAAAACGTATTCAGTGTTAATTTTTAAAGCTTCTGCATATCTCTCATCAGTTGTAAATAATGTATCTGACTGTAAAATGGAAAAAGTTGAAATTTTCCACTTGTGCATTTTGAGTTTCTCAGAGGTATTATAAACTCTGGAAATAATAATAAAAGATACTAGGCTTTATACAGTGCTTTTTGTTTGAGGAACTCCTATAAACACTAATGCATTGATCCTAACACAGTACTTGATTGTCACTTTAAAAGGTCATGAGTTAGTGCTGTTACAAAAAAAAAGTTTAAAAAGATTGGAGGGGGAGCTCTAACTTATAAATATTGTTTAAAAAATATCTAGATAAAAGTTGATCTAGATAATAGAAAAAATAAAAATTAAGGGAGATAATTGTTTTACTTAACTTTTCTCTTAACCTATGATATATTTTTATCCCTTTAATTTTTTGTCATTTTTTTAATGAATCTGACTTAAAGCCTGATTCCCTTTTTAGAGTAGTAAGCAGAATTGTCTTTTAAACTTTTAGTCCTTCTCAGCCAAGGCTTAGACTAAACCTGTGGTGGTTTCCTGAGTTTGTCACATTAACATAGCAACATATTTTATTGGTCCTGAAGTAGGAGATCATCGTTTTAATTTTCTTAGTTTAATATTTATGGTATACAGCTGTTGATTTTGATGATATGGTGGTCATGTGGCTTAATATTCAATTTTTTTGTGTTTTGTAGGTTTATTCTTCAGTCCAAGGAAGTAATTCACAATCAACTGTTAGAGAAACAGAAAATAGCAGAAGAAAAAATTAAAGAATTAGAAGTAAGTTTTAAGTGAATATTGACAGTAGTAAATTTTAAGAAAAAGCTAATTATCTCACTGTGTCATGTTAAATGAAAACATGTCTGCCAAAGTCATGTCACTTTATTTTCATTTTTTCAAATTCTGTCAGAACAATAAGTCAGTCATATTCATGGCAGTGTATAAGGTACTCCTCCCCTCTCCCCAAAGGAAAGAAAAAAGGAGGGAAGGAAGGAAGCAAAAAGAATAGTCTCTTGGAGATGTAGAGATTTTTGAAGAAGGTGGGATGCTGTTAATCTGATGTATTTTCTCCATTGCCTTCAAATGAACCTGGCCGTTTTTAAAAACAAAGCAGAGGCGCCTGGGCATCTCAGTAAGTTGGGTATCCAACTCTTGGTTTTGGCTCGGGTTGTGGTCTCAGGGTTGTGAGATTGAGCCCCACATTGGGCTTCCTCCTCAGCATGCAGTCTGCTTAGGTTTCTGTCTCCTTCTGCCCCTCCCATTCATTCTCTCTCGCTTTCTCAGTAAAATAGATAAACCTTAAAAAAAAAAGGAAAAAGAAAAACACGCAGTATATGTTTAAACACCTCATATTGTGGTGGATCGGCATGAGAGTGGGTAATGATAATAGTATTTAAAGGGTCTTGATATTTGTCTTTTATGTATTGTAATTCGTTTAACGTGGATTAGATATAACTGAAGGATGGTGCTGCAGTGAGGGAAACAACTTTTTTCTTTTTTGCTGGGGAAAAAGGTGATGGGTAAGAGTAACTTAGTACATTTTTGGATAATTGGAATTTATTACATTTTCCATATACGTTAAGACCTTTGGTGAGATACTCTTCTTGAGCTTGAGGAGAAGATCCATCCTATATATAGTAAAAGCTGGCCTGGGCAAAAGACTGGTTGTTATTTCTTTGGGGCCAATATTTCCTGAAATGGGGGTGGTTGCAATGACTTCATAGGTCACTTTATCTAATTTGTGTGAGTACTGTTTGAGGCAGTAGTTCAGAATCTGACTCAGCCCTCTACGGAATTGGTGAGACACCCCCTATATCCTCCCGGGGATTTTTTTAGGGCCACCAACCGGGCATGGCTTGAGTATGTAGTGTCTTAGGTTACTTAGGTTTATTTTTGTTTGACTACTGACCATAATTTAAACAAACTTGATAATAGATTTGTAGCTTAGAAAGGTGTATTGTAAAAACAAAACAATTAAGCATACAAACAAGAAAACAAAAAAGAAAAACTTCTCTTTTAGTCACCAGGTTGTTATTGTGTCCTCTATTTTATCATTTTGTTAGTCAAACTGTTCTAGATTGAATTTTATATCTTCTGCTATTCTCAAAGTAAATTAAAAAAATAAAACTATTTCATGTGGATAACTGAAAACCTGTTTTTGCAGCTGTCGGTATACGTCTAAAAATTATCCTGATGAATAAGTAACCAGATGTAAAGTATTGTGTATATGATTCTCTTTTTATGAAAACACAAAAAAGAAGAGCTTTATGTCAGAGGGCCACCTGGATGGCTCAGTCTGTTAAGCATCTGCCTTCAGCTCAGGTCATGATCTCATCCTGGAATCGAGGCCTGCATCAGGCTCCCTGTTGGGGAGCCTGTCTCTCCCTCTCCTTCTGCTGCTCCCGCTGCTTGTGCTTTCTTTCTCTGTCAAATAAATAAAATCTTAAAAAATATATATGTATATATATATATGTATATACACATATACATATATATATGTCAGTATATATATTACATTAACATTGGTTACCCTAAGGAAATTAGGTGGGATATGGATATGAAGTTATTTTCTTCTTATAATCTTTGCATTGGATAAATTATAGCAAGGATGTATTAAATTTTATAATGAAAAAGAATATTATGGTAATATTGCCACAGGTGATTTTAGCATACTTTTTGGTTTTGATGACAATCACAGTTTTGTTGTTTTTAAGTAAGCTCCACACTCAGTGTGGAGCCCAGCACCGGGCTTGAACTCACAATTGTGAGATCAAGACCTGAGCTGAGATCAGGTGTTAGAAGCTTAATGAACGGAGCCACCCACTCACCCCAGGAAATTTTTTCCCCCCAAGTTACCTTTTTTTTGGAGTTTCTCAAATACTGGTAGAGTGTCTGAAATCTGCCAGATAATAGAGGTAGATTAGCTGGCTTGTTGGTGCCTATGGAAATGCTAATTGCAGCTACAAAAAACTAGCAGAGTTAAACTCCATCTTCTTTCCTAGAACATTTTATTGTCTTTTTTCTTTTTAATCTTTTATCTTGCATGTTTTTTTATATCACAAAAGCATTATTATGTGTACTATATAAAAAGAAAAATAGCCAGTAAATACAGCATGATTAATTGAAGATAGCATTCTAACGTCTTCCCTGCACATCCCTCTACAGTTCAGTGTGTACCATTCCAAACTTTATTTTATAAACACATTCATACACATGTATACACCTTTTTTAAACAACTGTATTTTTTAAAAATATTTTTATTTGTCAGGGAGAGAGAAACAGGCAGAGTGAGAAATAGGCTCCTCACTGAGCAAGGAGCCCAGTGCTGGGCCTCAGACCCTGGGATCATGACCTGAGCTGAAGGCAGACACTTAACACTTTTTTTTTTTTAAATAAAGGGGAATTATGCGGTATATACTTGTTTTCATCATTTGACAGTTTATCTTTCTTTCCACTTCTAGTTTATATTTTCCACTTTCTTGTTTTCTCCTTAACATTGTAGGTTACCCAATGTTTAATTAATTGCATGATTCCTACCTCTGCATTTAGTATACTTTCCAATACTGCCCTAATATGTGTTTTTTTTTTAAGATTTTATTTATTTATTTGACACAGAGAGATCACAAGTAGGCAGAGAGAAAGGCAGAGAGAGAGGAAGCAGACTCCCCACTGAGCAGAGAGCCCGATGAGGGCCTCGATCCCAGGACACTGGGATCTTGACCTGAGCCGAAGGCAAAGGCTTTAACCCACTGAGCCACCCAGGCGCCCCTAATATGTATTTTTAATGGTATCTTCCACTGTACGCTCCTCACTCCCCTCAAGTAATCTATACTTTCCACTGCCGTACTTTTATAGTTTTATTACTTCAGCCCGAAATGTATCCATGTACACACGTCCACATGTGGACTAATGCACACAAACATTGTTTATTGCAGTGTTTGGACTCTCTGTGTTTCTTACTGATTTTTTTCCTGATTATTGAGTTAATTATTGAGAGAGATGTCAAATCTCCATGATGATACTTACCAGTTTCTTCTTTATCTTTCAGCTTAGTGGGCACTGGTGTTTAGAGACTACTCTCTGTGTATTTAAGTGCTCGTTATTATGGCATACATAGTTCGGAGGATAGGTTTCATTTTGCTTTCTATGTTTTGGGAATTTCTCAGGTCTTTTAAAAGTAGTATTCCGCTAACTTCTAGCTTTTGTTGTTGCTGTTGAGAAGTCATCTACCAGCTTAACTGTTGTTCCTTTGTCTTTTTCCTCTGATTACATTTGTTTACTTGTTTGTTTTTAAAAGATTTATTTATTTGAGAGAGTGCACACAAGTGAGGGGTGGAGTAGAAGAGGAGGAAGAGAGAGAATCCTCAAGCAGACACCCCGTCGATCGAGGAGCCAGGCATGGGGCTAGATCACAGGACCCTGAGATCATGACCTGAGTCAAAACTAAGAGTCAGTCACCCAGCCAAATAATTTACTCTGGTTACTGTTTTTTTTTTTTTTTTTTTTTTAAAGGATTTTGTTTATTTGAGAGAGAGAGAGAGAGCATGAATGGAGGCCAGGGAGAGGGAGAAGCAGTCTCCTTGCTGAGCGGGGATTTGACATGGGGTTCGATTCCTAAGCCAAAGGCGGAACTGATGGAGCCACTCAGACACTCCACTCTGATTACTTTTTTTTTTTTTAAGATTTTATTTATTTGACAGAGAGATCACAAATAGGCAGAGAGCAGGCAGAGAGCCTGAGCAGAGAGCCCAATGTGGGACTTGATCCCAGGACCCTGACTGAGATCATGACCTGAGCCGAAGGCAGAGGCTTAACCCTCTGAGCCACCCAGGTGCCCTGCACTCTGATTACTTTTAATATTCTTTGTCTTTCATACTTTGTGGTTTCTTTGGGATATGTTTAGGTGTGGACTTAGTCTTTTTATTTTTTTCTTAATCCTACTTGATTTAAGTTGGGTTTCCTGAATCTGAGGATTAAGATCTTCCATCAGTTCTGGAAAATTCTTTTTAAAGATTTTATTTCTTAGAGACAGAGAACAGGAGCTGGGGGGAGGAGCTGTGTGAGAGTGAGAAGCAGACTCCCTGCTGAATAGGGAGCCCAATGTTGAGCTCTATCCCAAGACATTGGGATCATGACCTTAGCTGAAGGTAGACACTTAACCAGCTGAGCCACCCAGGTCCCCCAGTTCTGAAAAATTTTTATATTTCTGAATATTACTTCTTCTCTATTTTCTCAGTTAAGTGGTATTTCCTTCTGGAATGTTGCCCCCCTACCTTTAAAGTAGCTGTTCCCACCATTGGCAGTCGCATTCTTTTGTTGTTGTTGTTGGTGTTAAAGATTTTATTTATTGGGTACCTGGATGGCTCAGTCATTAAGCATCTGCCGTCAGCTCAGGTCATGATCCTCGGGTCCTGGGATTGAGCCCCATATTGGGCTTCCTGCTCAGAAGGGAGCCTGCTTCTCCCTCTCTAGCTTCTGTGTGCTTGTATTCCATCTCTCTCTATTTCTCTCTGAAATAAATAAATAAATTCTTTTTTAAAAAAAGAATTTAGGGGGCGCCTGGGTGGCTCAGTTGGTTAAGCGACTGCCTTCGGCTCAGGTCATGATCCCGGAGACCCGGGATCGAGTCCCACATGAGGCTCCCTGCTCAGTGGGAAGCCTGCTTCTCCCTCTCTCACTCCCCCTGCTTGTGTTCCCTCTCTAGCTGTGTTTCACTCTGTCAAAGAAATAAATAAATAAAATCTTTAAAAAAAAAAAAAAAAGAATGTATTTATTTGACAGAGAGAGCAGGAGCAGGGGGAGTGGCAGGCGGAGGGAGAGAGAGAAGAAGGCTTCCCGCTGAGCAGGGAGCCTGATGTGGAGCTCGATTCCAGGACCCTGGGATCATGACTTGAGACAAAGACAGCCTTTTAACCGACTGATCCACCCAGGCTCCCTGCAATAACATCTTAACTGGCTGTTTTTGTTTTTTCTTTTTCTTTTTTACATCTCTGGTTTTTCCCAATCAATCTTTTTACTGTATTTAAGCTGGAATGTCCTTTGTTAATATATTAGAAAATCTGGTCCTATTACTCCTCTGTAAAACCCATCATTGTTCTTGGGTAAAGTTCAGACTTGTTAAAATACCTTCAAGGCTTTTTGTGAAATGACTGCTGTCTATTTCTCTCATCTCCCTCATTTCCTTTGCCGTCGCCTTTTTTTTTTTTAAGATTTTATTTATTGGAGAGAGACAGAGAAAGAGATAGTGAGAAGAGTGGGGAGGACAGGGAGAAACAGCCTTCTGATGAGCAGGGAGCCCAATGTGGGGCTCAATTCCAGGACCCTGGGATCATGACCTGAGCTGAAGGCAGACGCTTAACCAGCTGAGCCACCCAGGCGCCCCCCCTCTTTGCCTTCTTTTACACTGTGTACTCCAGTCATTCAGAGATACTCTGTTTTTAGAACTTGCTGTGTTTTTTTTGTTTCTGTTAGGTCTTTGGAAAAAATAATTTGCTCTACTGGGGAACTTTCTCCTCCTGTACTTATTAGTAGCTCCACATATTAACACTCAAGATTTTAGGTTAGGGCTACTTCTTTTTTGTTTTGTTTTTTTTTTTAAGATTTTATTTTATTTTTTTTTAAAGATTTTATTTATTTGACAGAGAGAAACACAGCCAGAGAGGGAACACAAGCAAGGGGAGTGAGAGAGGGAGAAGCATGCTTCATGCAGAGCAGGGAGCCCGATGTGGGACTCGATCCTGGGTCTCCGGGATCATGACCTGAGCCGAAGGCAGTCGCTTAACCAACTGAGCCACCCAGGCGCCCCTTAAGATTTTATTTATTTGACAGAGAGAAACACAGCCAGAGAGGGAACACAAGCAGAGGGAGTGAGAGAGGGAGAAGCAGGCTTCCCGCGGAGCAGGGAGCCCAATATGGGACTCGATCCTGGATCTCCGGGATCATGACCTGAGCCGAAGGCAGTTGCTTAACCAACTGAGCCACCCAGGTGCCCCTGGTTAGGGCTACTTCTAGGAAGCATTTTCTGATTCCTCAGTCTTAAATCACATTCTTTTTCCTTGTTCTCCCTAATGATTTTATTAGTTTTATATCATAGTGTGGTAATTTGAACATAGAAACTATCACCACTTGAGGTAATTACAAATAGGGTTTCCTGGGGCATCTTGGTGGCTCAGTTGGTTACGTGGCTGCCTTGGGCTTTGGTCATGATCTCAAGGTCCTGGGATCGAGCCTTGTGTTGGTCTCCCTGCTGAGCGGGGAGTCTGCTTCTCCCTCTGCCCCTCCCCACCTCTCTCTCTCTCTCTCTCTCTCTCTTAGGTACTATAACCCTGACTTCATATTCCCTTGATAGGTAATTATATTACTTACTAGAAGGGTAAAGGCAAGTACTACCTTATTTGGAAGATAGTCTTATTGTCTTTTTCTTCTTAAAACTCCCGTATTTACAAAATACTACCAAAATGTTGGGTTCTTCTTTGGGTTGTAGTCATTTTACTGGGATTGATAGAAAATATTTTCATAACAGACTCACAGTATGATAATGTTATTTAGATTTTTATCTTTTATAAAGATGATAAATCAGGTTCATGGAGGAACAATCACCATTTCATCCTAATGGTGATTAGTATAGACCAATGATGCTGATTCTGTTTAAGAAAAAATATAAAGTGGTGGCTTAAGTGTAAGAGTAACCATGTTATATATGTCTCTTTTTAAAAAATTCCGGGGGCACCTGGGTGGCTCAGTGGGTTGGAGCCTCTGCCTTCGGCTCAGGTCATGATCTCAGGGTCCTGGGATCAAGGCCAGCATCGGGCTCTCTGATCGGCAAGGGGCCTGCTTCCTCATCCCTCTCTGCCTGCCTCTCTGCCTACTTGTGATCTCTCTCTCTGTCAAATAAATAAAATCTTCCAAAAAAAAAATTCTGGTAATTTTTTGGGGGGGGCGCTCCTGGGTGGCTCAGTCGGTTAAGCATCTTCCTTCAAGCTCAGGTCATGATCCTGGGGTCCTGGGGTTGAGTTTGTGTTCCCTCTTTCACTGTCTCTCTCTCTCTGTGTCAAATAAATAAATAAAATCTTAAGAATTTCTTTTTTTTTTTTTTTTTTTTTTTTTTTTTTTTTTTTTTTTTTTTTTTTTTTTTTATTATTTAAGATTTTATTTATTTACTTGACAGAGACAGAGATCACAACAGGCAGAGAGGCAGGCAGAGAGAAAGGAGGAAGCAGGCTCCCTGCTGAGCAGAGAGCCTGATGTGGGACTCGATCCCAGGACCCTGAGATCAGGACCTGAGCTGAAGGCAGAGGCTTAACCCTCTGAGCCACCCAGGCGCCCCCAAAAATCTTAAGAATTTCTGATAATTTTTTAAAATAGCTGAGTGTATATAATACATAATACAGTATATATTGTTAGAAAAGTACAAATCTTAATTTCTTTTTTTTTTTTTTAAGATTTTATTTATTTATTTGACAGAGAGAAACACAGTGAGAGAGGGAACACAAGCAGGGGGAGTGAGAGGGGCAGAAGCAGGCTTCCCGCTGAGCAGAGAGCCTGATGTGGGGCTTGAGCCCGATGTGGGGCTCGATCCCAGGTCTCCAGGATCATGACCTGAGCTGAAGGCAGTCGCTTAACCAACTGAGCCACCCAGGTGCCCCTAGAGCTCAATTTCTGACCCTCTTGCCTTATGAATCTCAACATTTTGGAGTTTTTTAAATAACTGTACACTTTCAGTGATGTGTTTGAGCACATTTTGACTATAGTTCTCTTAGGTTCGCTCTTTTGTTTCAGGTGAGGGGCAGTTATTGCTTGAGGCTCCTCTGCATTTAGTCTCAAATCCCCATTATATTTTAGACACCCACATACACTGTTTGACCACTTCCTCTCCTTTATCTTTGACGTGATCACCATGCCTTCCACTACCCTGGTTAACTTAGCAGTGACATAATAAAAGTAAGAGTAAGGAAACCCAGGACATTTTGGCCTGCATAATGCTGCTTCTGACGCAAAACACTACAGTCTCAGGGTTGTGAAATAGCTCTGCAGCCCCTGCTGTAAGTAAAATCTGAGAAGCTGTAAAAGTCCTGACTATTGCACAAAATGATAATTTTGGTCAGATAGTGGTTCCTGAAACAAAAAGGAAGAATAGTGGCAAGAGAACTGGTAGGAGGTACTTGTGACATTCTGCAGTTGGCTGAGTTTTGAGGCTCTGGTGAGAAAATGTTTTGGAGGAGTTCCCATGATTGAGGAGGTTTTACTCTGCTTATTGAGGATCATTTTTTCCATAGCATGGGTGGTAACTGGTAGGCACTTGGCTGGCTGTCCACATTTTTTGCCCTGAATACTTCATTTTTGAGTTGGTACCATTGTAGATATGATGGGAGCCCCTCTTTGGAGGTGATGTCAGATGGACACTATTATATGATAGACAGTAATTCTACTCTGTTTTGAGAGAAGGCCAGGTGAGAACAGAGCCAGCAATGGGATTTTTTTATATACGTTAAGCAAGAATTATACTCAGTGCTGGCATAGCTCAAAATTTAGAATCCATAAAGAAATTAGTCATTTATTTTGTAGTGAAATAAAGCATTTACAAAAATAAATTAAAATACATATATAGTTTAATAAAATTGACCTGCACCAGAACCTCTCCCACTTTTTTCTCCACCTAATCACAGTGCCATTCCTGCCCCTTCCCAGAACTACAACCCTAACTTTTTCCTTTCAAGGTTTCATTTAAATTCCAGTTAGCTAACATACAATGTACTGGGGCATCTGTGTGGCTCAGTTGGTCAAGTGTCTGCCTTCAGCTCAGGTCATGATCCCAGGGTCCAGGGATCGAGCCCCATGTTGAGCCCCATGTCTGGCTCCCTGCTCATTGGAGAGTCTGCTTCTCCCTCTGCTCCTCCCCTTGCTCATGCTTTCTCTGTCTTTCTCAAATAAATAAATGAAATCTTCAAACAAACAAACCATACAGTGTACTATTAGTTTAAAATGTACCATATAGTGATTCAAAACTTCATACACCACAGACGCTTATCACAAGTGTACTCCTTATTCCCCATCACTGGTTTAACCCATCCCCTCACCCACCTCCCTTCTGGTAACAATCTGTTTGTTCTTTATAGGTAAGAGTCTGCTTCTTGGTTTGCCTCTTTTCCTTTTGCCTATTTGTTTTTTTCTTAAATTCTACATGTGAGTGAAATCATTTGTCTTTCTCTGACTGACTTATTTTGCTAGCACAATACTGTCTAGCTCCATTCATGTCATTGGAAATGGCAACATTTCATTCTTTTTTATGGCTGAGTAATATATACCACATCTTTATCCATTTATCATTTGGTGGACATTTGGGCTAATTCTATAATTTGGCTATTGTAGATAATGCTGTTCTAAGTATTGGGTGCATGAATCCCTTTGAAATACTATTTTTTTTGTTGTTCTTTGGGTAAATACCTAGTCAAGTGATTGCTGAATTGCAGTTTTATTTTTAACTTTTTGAGAAATCTCCGTACTGTTTTCCAGAGTAACTGCACCAGTTTGCATTCTCATTAACATTGCATGAGGGTTCTTCTTTTTGTTCATCCTTGCCAACACCTGTTGTTTCTTGTGTTGTTGATTTTAGTCATTCTGACAGGTGTGAGGTGATCTCTCATTGTAGTTTTGATTTGCATTTCCCTGATGATGAGTGATATTGAGCCTTTTTTAATATGTCTATTGGTTGTCTGTATGCCGTTTTTGGAAATATGTCTATTTATGTCTTCTGCTTGTTTTTTTATTGAATTACTCATTTTGGAGGTGTTGAATTTAACAAGTTCTTGTATATTTTATTTATTTATTTATATTTTAGTTTAGTTTTGTTCATTTCAGTTCAGTTTTAGAGAGGGAGAGGGTATGTGCCTGAGCAAGGCCTGGGGAAGAGGGAGAGAGAGAGAATCCCAAGCAAACTCCCTGATAAGCATGGAGTTCCTCAGTCTTAGGAACCCCAAGATCATGATCTGAGCTGACATCAAGAGTTAGGTTCTTAACTGACAGAGCCACCCAGGTGCCCTGGCTGCCTTTTACTTTTGTTGATAGAGTCCTTTTCTGTGCAGAAGTTTTTTATTTTGATGTAGTCCCAATAGTTTATTTTTGCTTTTGTTTCCCTTGCCTTGGGTGGTAAAATCTAGAAAGAAGTTGCCATGTCTTATATCAAACAGGTTACTGCCTTTGTTCTCTTCTAGGACTTCTGTGGTTTCAGGTCTCATCTTTTGGAGTTTAGTCCATTTTGAATTTATTTTTGTGAATAGTGTAAGAAAGTGGTCTAGTTTCATTCTTTTGTTTGTAGCTGTCCAGTTTTCCCAATGCCATTTATTGAAGAGATAGTCTTTTCCCATTATATATTTTCCTGCTTTGTTGAAGATTAATTGACCGTATAAATGGATTCATTTCTGGGTTTTCTATTGTGTTCCAGTGATCTGTGTGTCTGTTTTTGTGCCAGTACCCTATTGTCTTGATGATTGCAGCTTTGTAGTATAACTTGAAGTCCAGGATTGTGATGCCTCCAGCTTTGCTTTTCTTTTTCAAGATTGCTTTGGCTATTTGGGGTCTTTTGTGGTTCCATACAAATTTTGGGATTGTTTGTTCTCTAGCCCAGTGAAAAATGTTGTTAGTATTTTGATAGGGATTGCATAAATGTGTAGATTGCTTTGGGTAGTATGGACATTTTAACAATATTTGTTCTTGCAATCCATGAGCGTGGAATGTCTTTCCATTTCTTTGTGTCATCTTTAATGTCTTTCATCAGCGTTAGGGTTTCAGAGTACAGGTCTTATACTTCTTTAGTTAGGTTTATTCCTAGGTATCTTACTGTTTTTGGTGCAATTGCACTCTTTCTTTTTTTAAATTTTGCCACCTATATATACCTCCCCTCAAACAGTGTAATTTACTCTTTTTGTTTTTGCACTTGATATGAACAAAATCACTGTATATATATTTTTTGCCTTCTTTTGTTCAGTGTTGTTTGTGAGGTATATCTGTGTTACTTGAGATTGTGATTTGTTTGTTTTCATTGCTGTATGCTATTACATTATATAGAGTTACCACAGTTTATCTTCATAGACAGTATATTTTTATTCTTAACAAGTCAAGATGTTTAATAGAATGTACAGTTTATCCTTTAGTCATTTGCTGAAGGGATCTATTTTTCAGAGACCTTTGCTGCTCTGACCCAGGACTTTGAGTACTAAAATGTAAAATGTCTGTACTCTAAAAATTAGTCTGGTGGTGTCCCGCCTCCAGCTAGGTCACTAGACCCTCTGAGTAGCTTTTTTTTTTTGGTGGTGGTTGTTAAAAAAAAATAAATAATTGCAAGTTAGTAAATCCATCTCTTTCTCTCTTTTGACTTGTAGAGTCATAAGTGATGTTTCTCTTGCTGTCCCATACTTTGGGATTTCAGATATGAATACTTATCTCTTTATAGAATTCATTTGCATTCTCAACATTTGTAAAAATGAATGTTTGTTTTAAAATAGTTTTTAGTTATTTAAGACTTAAATCTAAAAGAGCCTGATGGTTGGAAGTCCTAGAGTTTATAGTGAACTATATTTATTCTCTCTGTTCTGGTGTCTTAAGGCTTAACGTAGCTGCATAATCTTCCTCTTTGGCTTTTAGAGAAAAACGAGTCTGAAAAAGCCCAATATGCTCTTTTTCTGGCTGAGTGGTCTTTGTTGGTTATTATCAATATTTTCAATGCCTTGGTCAGTGTATATGTTTTATGATCCAAGTGCTAATATTTACCCAAATATAAACTGTGATATAGTTCACTTCCTTATTAGAAATATTTCAGCTCAGGGATGCCTGACTGTCTCAGTTGGTATAACATATGACTCTTTATTTCAGGATTGTCAGTTTGAGCCCCACATTGGGGATAGACTTTACTTAAAAAATAATGTTTCAGCTCTGGTGAGAACTTAGATGTGACCATTTCAAATAGATTTGCCCTGTTAACTAGACAGTCTTCCTTATTTGTAAAATACATATTACAAATATTTTACACATAACACCCTTCTTATTTCATCTATTGACTGATATTTTTGTCTTTATTTTATGATTTTTTAAAAAATATTTTATTTATTTATTTGACAGAGGGATCACAAGTAGGCAGAGAGGCAGGCAGAGAGAGAAGAGGAAGCAGGCTCCCTGCTGAGCAGAGAGCTGGATATGGGGCTCGATCCAAGGACCCTGGGACCGGGACCTGAGCAGAAGGCAGAGGCTTAACCCACTGAGCCACCCAGGTGCTCTCATTTCATGATTAAGGTTAAAGAAGGATTTGCATTCCAGTTAGACTTGAGTTTAGCTTTTTGCATCTTGAGCCTATTAATCCTTTTCTTCTAGAATGCATTCCCAGGGTGCCTCGATTTCCTTCTTGGAATATTTGTCTCTGTGCACACCAGAATATCCCTTCAAAGGTGCTTCAGAGGGTTGTGGACTGACCTCAAGTTTCACTGCTCTGTGTTTATGTGATCTAACTTTTCTCTGTGCCTAACTGAATATTTGTCTTTATCCTCCTTCCTCCCATGCCTGAGAATTCCTGCAGTCACTTTCAGCCTGTCTAGGGAATGATTCTTTCAATGAGGTAGACTTTGAATTTTCTTTCATGTTATTGCATGCCTCCCTGCTTTTGTAGCTAAACAGTAAGGGGAAGTTAATTAGTATATTTTCTTTACCTTAGAGTCTGACTGGTCAGTCCTTACAGCACAGGTCTTCCCTAACCTGAAGAAATAGATACTGGCCAGAGGAAGTGAATTGTTCAGTACTCAGTGTGGACAGGCCACACCTATATTAATGAGCATGCTCTGCTTGTCAGCTCAAAAGAACAAGATCCATGCTGATATCTGATATAAATATCTCCAAGTCTACTAGATTTACAACAGAACATTCATTACCCTAGATTCCTAATTTAAATACCTTCTGCCGAGTTAGGAGTTCTGAATTCTAGCCCTTGCTGTACTCTAAGCTTCAGTGTCCTCATCTGTGAGATGAGAGGTTGGATTAGAAGATATCTGCAGGCCCTTCTGTTAAATTTATTGTTATGACCTTGGTATTCTTCTGAATTGACACTTGAACAAAAATGCCCTCTTAAAAAAAGATGAAGGAGGCAAAAACAAAAACCAGTTTCCTTTCATGTCCAGATTTAATTTAAAAAGTTAATTGGAATCCTTTCTTTGAAGGTAGAATAAAAGTAGTTTTTTGCTCACAGCTTTGCCATTTAAAATGTAGTAAAAATGTAGTAACATTTCTTTTGATATCATTGTAGTAGTTGCCTAAATTACTGAAATCACAGATGTGCATGTGATGGCTTAAGTTATATATTAGGCATCACCTGTTTTAGAGATACTTTTGGACGGAGCTGTATTATTAATCCCACATACGTAAATTAAAATAACATACCTAAGAAGACATCATTTTATTAATTTGTAATGCTTTATTCTTTACTGTCTTATAAAATACATCATACTTAGAATAGTGGCAAAAAATATTGTTCAGAAAGTGTTCACAAATTATAAATTTCTGCATGTACATGTACCTTTTACCTTACTAAACAATAAGAAAGTGTATTTTTGTGAATTTTGATCTGATGCAGATAGTTCTACTATTTTATCCTTTTCATTTTTTCATTTTTCAGAGAATTTCTAGTACATTATTTCTTTTATAAATAGTCTGTGGTTGGTGCTGTCTTCTTTATTTTGATTAATTAGAGGAGTTTATCCTACCTCACTTTATCTTACTTGCACTCCTTTCACCTGTCACCAGCATAATAAAAATATTTGAATTCCATCACTATTCATGAAGCCATTCTTTTGGGTACATAATTATCTTGTGAGGGAATTCTTCCAAAATGGACACAGATGCATTTTATTCCTAACTTTTGTGTAAAACAACTTAGTTCATATTATTCTGCTTTTGTATTTAAGAAAACATATGTGAGGGTGGAACAGTTCTCCAGATCAGGAAGCGTTATCGGTTTCCACTGATGTTTTATATGGACTCTGTTTTTATGTGAGACTCTAAAAGCTCAAACCCTGCATGATGCTATAAAGACACGGAAAATTATTCTTTCTTAGGGTTGGAGGAAGTGATGACTAGTGTTTTTTTGCTGGTAGTATCTGATAATCCCCCCTCCCTTTAGCTATTCTAGGCATGTTTAGTTGTCAGGCGTTGTCAGACTAAATTGCTAAAAATAATAAATAAGGGGGAGGCTGTTCCAAGGCCAGCCTTTGCTACTGTCTGTAATCTGTTTAATTTAGTTCCTAGGGAGAAAGGGCAAAAGGAACATGGTGCCATTCTCATTGAATGGATTTTTTGTTTAAAGTGCTGACAAGAACATTGTTTGAGCTCTCCTTTTTCCTAAGCCCCACTGGGCTTACGCACCCACATCCACTTGCAGTGTAGAGCTGGTGCTGGGGGACTCAGAAGAGCATGCTCCGGTCACTAGTTGCACTACAGGTTATCACCTGACTAACCAGCTACACTACAGGTTAGCCAGGTGATTGTGGTCTTCTGCTAGTCTTTTATTGTGGCTTTTGGCAGTGGAAATAAGCAGTTAGTGTGTGAGAGAGGGTGAGAAGGAGAGAATAGTGATTCCAGATGGGGGAGTGAGTGTGAGAATAAAGTAATCTTTCTGTTCAGTTCTTTTCCCTAACTTATTGTTCAGAGAATCAGGTGGTTTGAAATTACCAAACCCACAGTGCCAGCATGAGGTCCTTTTTTTTTTTTTTTAAAGATTTTATTCATTTATTTGACAGAGAGATCACAAATAGGCAGAGAGGCAGGCAGAGAAAGAGGGGGGAGGCAGGCTCCCTGCCAAGCAGAGAGCCCAATGTGGGGCTTGATCCCAGGACCCTGAGATCATGACCTGAGCCAAAGGCAGAGGCCCAACCCTGTGAGCCACCCAGGTGCCCCCAGCGTGAAGTTCTACTTGGATTTGGCTTTTGACCTCTCTTTGCCTTTGTTTTTTTCTAATAGAAGTAACTTTCTGTAAAGCAGACATAGCAATTTGGTATTTGTTTGTAAAGCTGTTGATCATGAAGGAATGATTTAAATGCCCTTCCTATCCCTTGCTGTGTATTTGCCATTGGTGGAGTATGTGAAAACTAGGACCAATTTTTTAATGATATTCTAGTATTCTACAGTTTGCATTGACCCACCTGAGGGATTATTGATTTTTATATTCTTAGGTTGCTTACTGATCTCTGTATCTGAAGTTGTATCCAAGATCCCTTCCTTTATACAGTTTTTTGTTTTTTTTGGAAGTAGGGGCAGGTGGTCTGCACCTGACCACTTTTTAAACACCAAAGAAAGAAGTGGATTGGTTTTATTAGTGATCCTTTGGGGGGGGGGTGTCTTGGGGAAGTCTCTGTTAATGTTGTACCTGGTTTTTACCTAAAGCTTTGGGATCTGGGCACTTGGACACTACAGGCTTTGGAAATGCTTACATTTGAACATTTCTTAGGTCACCAACCTACCCTACTCTCTAATTTAATGAAATCATGATTGTAACAGAACTAAAGGTTCTCAAATATATAATTTAGGACACAGTCTTCAGGATTATCTGTGATTTATATATGTGATAAAGTCTTGTGATTCATGTGGAATGACCTATCAGGCAGTGCTTTAAATCTTTAAAAGTAGCTCAAAACAGATATAATTTGTGGTTGAATTTAATCAGCTCCAGAAA
This sequence comes from Spilogale gracilis, assembly GCA_004023965.1. Taxonomy (NCBI): domain Eukaryota; kingdom Metazoa; phylum Chordata; class Mammalia; order Carnivora; family Mephitidae; genus Spilogale; species Spilogale gracilis. Next base: position 150,752 of record PITA01001179.1, on the reverse strand, counting down.
TTTGTAAAGAAAAACTTCACTTTTTGTTTAGAACCTGGGCTTTCTTTGGAGTTCAAATTCAGAGCCTTCTGTTAGCTTTCTTTAGATAAATGGTAAAGAAAAATAAAAGAGCAAGAAGGAGCTTGTAATTGTATAGTTGAAGGCTCAAACTGGATCAAGTTTCAAACTAAACTATGCAGTATTGATTGCCATAAACTTTTAAACTTAGATGCTTCTACTAGCAGAGGCTGAACTTTTTCACTTAAAACTGATTCCTTTGGAAGGACTAAACAATTCCTAGATTTATGACATAAGGCTTTGGCCAGTAATAGTTGTTAGATAGACCAGAAGAAGATATGCATGTTTTTAAAAAGGCATTATTAAATGTTTGCTGAGTTGTCTTAATTACACATAGTAATTTGGGATATGTCTGTGGACGCTTTTTGTTCTTACTTTGATAATCAAGGAACATAAAGTCTGTCATATTTGCTATATGCCATGCGCTATATGGGATGAAGATAGTATTAGCAAAGGCTCTGATGGGCATGGAGGTTATTTTCTGGTGAAGGGGAGGAGGCAAGAGATAATATAAATGCTAAAAAGAAAAATAACTTGGAGTAAGACAGAATGATGGCAGTGCATAAGCTGTTTCATATAGTGTTGACAGGGAAGGTTTTTCTTTTAAGGCGATATTTGAGCAGTGGCCTGAAGGGAGTGAGGGAACGAGCTACGTGTACATCTGGGAGAAGAGGACTTAAGCAGAGGGACTAGCAAATATAAAAACCTGAAGGTGAGAGTGTAATTGATCATTTGGGAGAATAGTAAGGAGGCCAGTTCAGCTAGAGCTGAGTGTGGTAGAGAATACCAGGTGAAGAAATCAGGAAAGGGTCTAGGAGTAGATAATTTTATAGGGCTTGCAGGCCATATTAAGGATTTTGGATTATGCTTTGGTATTGGGAATCTGGAGATGGTTTTGAACAGTTGAATGACATGACCTGAGTCATATTTTGTGGGACCAGACTGGGTACTATATAGAAAATAGATTAGGGATGGCTGGGTAGCTCAGTCAGTAGTGTCCAACTCTTGATTTTGGCTCTGGTTATGATCTCGTGACCCTAGGATTGAGACCTTTTACAGGCTGAGGTTCTCTGTCTCCCACTGCACCACCCCAAAATAAAGAAATAAGTTTTTTTTTGGTTTTTTTTTTTTTTTTTTAAGGTGATGAGTTATAGGGGAGAAAGATGTAAGCATGGACATCTGTCAGGAGGCTGTTGCGTTATCCAAGTGAGAGATTGATGGTGGCTTGGACCAGGGCAGTGCCAGTGGAGGTGGTAAGACTCTGGAAATATTTGGAGGTAGAGACAAAGACAGTTGAGTGTAGGATGAAAGAGAGGACTCAAAGTTTTGGGCCCTCCTTCCTCCCATGTATATCATTCATTCTTCTCTTGAAGAGATCTGGAATGGGTTCATGGGAGAGGGGTCATTTCATCTGGATCTTGACAGTCAGTTCAAACTTTGCTTGCTTAGGGCTGAGGCAGAGGAGAGAACATTTCAGATCAAAGAAATAGTGGGCACAGATGCCTGGAAGTTGAGTGGTAAAGGAGGCTGGGGTGAAAAATGAGGCCGGAGAGGTCTAAGAGAAAAGAGATAAGGCTAAAATGAGTGAAACCCGCATTGTTTCCACTCACTTTGTATAAGTACTGCTTATTTTGGGCAAATGATTATTCCGACTACCAAAGTACATTGAAAGTGATTTGTGATACCCAAGTAGAGATAATGAATGGACAGTTGGATATATGAATCTGGCACTTCAGGCTAATGAAATACAATTGAGAATTTTCTATAAGTTGTCAGTTTATTTTATTTTATTTTATTTTTAAGATTTTATTTATTTGACAGAGAGAAACACAGCCAGAGGGAACACAAGCAGAGGGAGTGAGAGAGGGAGAAGCAGGCTTCCCGCCGAGCAGGAAGCCTGATGTGGGACTCGATCCCGGGTCTCCGGGATCATGACCTGAGCCGAAGGCAGTCGCTTAACCAACTGAGCCACCCAGGCGCCCCTAAGTTGTCAGTTTATAGGTGTCATTTAAAGTTACAGAACTCGGGGCGCCTGGGTGGCTTAGTTGTAAAGCGTTTGCTTTTGGCTCGGGTCATGATCCCAGGGTCCTGGGATTGAGCCCTCCATCGGGCTCTCCCTGCCTGGCGGGAAGCCTTTTTCTCCCTCTCTCACTCCCCCTCCTTGTGTTCCCTCTTTAGCTGTGTTTCTGTCTGTCAAATAAATAAATAAATAAATAAATAAATACCTTAAATAATAAAGTTATAGGACTGGATTAGGTCAAGTAAGGAGAAAAGGTAGCTAGAAAAATAATGAAAGAGAGTCATGGACTAAGCCTAACGGCACTGCCACAGGATGTAAAGCTCTTTCCAGAAGTGCCGACAGTGTGTAGTGTGAATCCAAAGAACTAAGTGAATGCCCATATGGGCAAACCTGTGCTGAGAAGGGGCTGCTCCCTCACTGGTGAGGAGGCTCTTTGTGCCCTTGGTTTTATGTTTGTGGTCGAGCAGCCTGAGCTGCTGAGAGAAGCAGGTTTGTTCCTTCAGGGAGGGGTTGCCGATGTAGAGGCTGACATCGGGTAAGCCTCAGAACTGAGCCCTCTGTCCATGGAACTGTACTTCAGGGAGTGGTTGAACACAGTTCATTTAGAGCACAGGAGATAAGCAGCCCTGCTATGCATCTGTGGTATCTTGAGTCACAGTTGAGAGAAGTGGGTACATACATGGATGAAAGCAAACATGCCTACTAGTTTTGAACTAGTTTTGAAGGGTAAGTTTCCTAAAGGGATTTTATAATAAATAGTACTTTCCCCATACACACTCTCACATGTGCACATACCTAAATATGTGCACTTTCCTACCCTCTTTCAGTAGATACTAAGAAAAGCTTTAACCTTTTTTAGTTCATCTTAAAGATTTTTAGCAAGTAGTAGGTATTGCTTTTCTTTGCTTGGATATGTATAGCATAATGCCTCAGCATAATAATTAGGACTATGAACTCCGGAATCAGATGAATATGAATTAGAACTCCAGCACTGCTGCTTACTACATGTTGGGTAAATTACTTAGTGTCTATGAGCCTAAATCTGCTCTTCTGTAAAATGGCAACAACCACAATGTTAATGGAGAGGAACTTAATCTCCTTTTTTTTTTTTTTTTTTTTAAGATTTTATTTATTTGACAGAGAGAAACACAGCCAGAGAGGGAACACAAGCAGGGGGAGTGAGGGAGAAGCAGGCTTCCTGCTGAGCAGGGAGCCCGATGTGGCACTTGAACCTGAGCTGAAGGCAGTTGCTTAACCAACTGAGCCACCCAGGCGCTCCCAATAATCTCTTTTGTATCTGCCTAAGTATAGAACCAACTAAAAGTTAGGCAGATTGAGATAAAAATTTTTATATATTCTCCTTTATTAGTTAAAGATAAGGTTGAAGAATGTGGCTTCAGTGTGCAGATCTAACAGTGGTTTCTGAAACTGATCCAGAATTAGGCATACTGATGAGACGAACTTACCCAGCAAACCTCTCCAAGTGTAGGACAACTACACGTCTCTTTCTGCAGAGGCACACTGATACTGTCAAATGAAGAAAATGTATACCCTTTGCAAGCAGGCAGATCCTGGCAAAACAGAAGCTGAGCAATGTTGTTTTTTTCCCCAACACACCACTAGTCTTCCTGAGAGTAGATTGAGGTCAGGACTAGCTGACGAATACCAGAAGTGAGGAGGATAAGCATTTCTCCCTTTAAAAATACTGCCCCCCCCTTTTTTGTAACCTCTGTCTCCAGTGTTGCGCTTGAACTCATGAGCCTGAGATTAAGAGTCTCATGTTCTACCAGCAGAGTCAGCCAGACACCCCCCCAGAATACCTACCTTTTAACATAGTACATGTGTATCACTTGAATTGTGCCTATAAATACTCAATAAGTTAAGATTTGTTTGCAGTGGTGGATGTTCAGGAGCTACTTACTGATTAAGCACATTGCCACCCAGTGTTTGTAAGATAAAGGTTTTTTTTTTTTTTTAATTTTGAAAAAAATTGAAGATACACAAATATATAAGGCTAACTTAACAAAACCTGTGTCCTCACTAACCAGAATTAACAAATGCTAGCATTTTGTAGTATTTTTTTCATTATTTTATAAAAATAAAACAGTACTAATGAAATTGAAATCTCTGTAACTTCCCTTCCAAGCCCACCTCAATTTTATTCCCATTCACCAGAAGAAACTACAGTCAGATTTTTGGTGTGTTATCTTTCCATTCCATGTTTTATGGCATCTTATATTTAGCAAATGACATGTTATTGTTTGTATCTTTCAGTAACCTTTTTTTTTTTTTTTTGAGCTCTACCCACACTAATATATGTAGTTCACTCATTTGAACTGTTCTAGGGTATTCCATAAGAACCTAAAACTTTCTGTATTTTTTTCCTGTATTTTTTTTAAAGATTTTATTTATTTATTTGACAGAGATCACAAATAGGCAGAGAGGCAGGCGGAGAAAGAGGGGGAAGCAGGCTCCGTGCCGAGCAGCGAGCCCAATGTGGGGCTCCATCCCAGGACCCTGAGATCATGACCTGAGCCAAAGGCAGAGGCTTAACCCTCTGAGCCACCCAGGCACCCAGACTTTCTGTATTTTATGCAAAGGACCCATTGTCTGTACCTTCAGTATATACCATCTGCGTGTGTCAAAAGAGCCCAGTGACTTCTTCCATGCATAAATACAGCCATTGGTAGGGCTAGTTGATGGACTCCAGGATCCAAGTTTCAGCAGGTTAGTGATGTCTGTGCTCTTATTTCCTAACAGCCATGGATTCTGTGGTGAAGCCATCTCATACATTTCATGGTCTCTGCCTGTGTTTTCTTTCTTTCTTTTTTTAAATTCTTTTTATTTTACATGACAGCAAGAGAGACAGTGAGAGAGGGCACACAAGCAAGGGGAGTGGGAGAGGGAGAAGCAGGCTCCCCGCTGAGCAAGGAGACTGATGCAGGGCCGGATCCCAGGACCATGGACCATGACCTGAGCTGAAGGCAGATGCCTAATGACTGAGCCATCCAGGTGCCCCGTATGCCCATGTTTTAAAAATGGAGATCAGGTAGCCTCCTTAGAGCCAGAACCAGAATCAGTCAGGGAAAGAGAGGAAGCTGAGGGGGAACTCAGGTTTCTAGATTCCAACCATGATATTCACTTTTATTCTGAAAGAAATGGGGGTTCCTGTACTATAGTTGGATTATTTCTAGTAGCTGGGCCTTCTAAAAGGTTAGTGGTCCTTTTCTTATAAATCATAACCCCCCTCAATGCCAACTCTTTGAGTAAAAAGATTTTAAGTAGTTTCTAAGTGACCTAGCATTTAGAAATTGAAGAAAGGGCAAAATGAATACCACCCCTTGAATCATGTTTGCAAAGAGAAGTATGCCAAGTGCTCTTTTATTATTTCAGTGTCATTATAAATTTAATTGGTGTTATGTCAGCTACTTAGATCACAGCTAATAGCATATTAAACTCCATTCTGTTTGTACCAGTTCCATGGTAACTTGGGTGTGTGTAGAGTTGGGACAAGTGGCAGCTGTGACGTCTGGTCTGTAGAGTAATTTCATCATGGTATGAGCTTCTGGATCACCCCGGATGGAGAAGTGTCACTGGGTGATGTGAGCTGACCTCCCAGTGCCTTTCAGAACACGGTGAGCAGTGTGAGCAAAGACACGAGGTTGCTTGCCTGACCTAGAAGTTTAGCTTAGAGTTTGAGAACAGTAGTAATTCCTTAGTGATACTGAGAGGCATACGTTAGTTTTCCTTTTGTCTTTCTTAATGGAAAGAAAGCCAATTTTGGGGGAAAGCTTTATAAATAACTCTTTGATACTGGAGTGTATTTGTAGTTCTCCAGTTCTGCCCTCTGCTGACCTAGACAGATCAGCAGAGGAGGTGCCCATGAGTCATGAATCTGTGCTTGTGGTAGCTTTGAGCTCTTGCTTGTTTTCACTGTCTCCCGTTCCTTTTACGGGTTTCCGGTTGCCATATCTCTATTTTTTTAGTTGTATAAATATGTTCCTCGATTGGAAAGTAGTAGTGTGATCACATAGAAATTTCCTTACCCTTGTTTGTTCATTGGCTCTCCCAGAGTACCTAATTAACTCATTAATCTAAATGTTTAGTGCTTATACTGATAACATTAAAGTTAGTTTTTAGACATTAATACGTCACTGTATTTTACCTTGGTCAGTTCGTGTGTAATTTTCTGAGTTTTTGGATGGAGTAAAGACTGATGTGCTGTGAAAATAATTCATTAGGAGCTTGCCTTACCACGCCTGTTTTTAAAATTCATTTAGTTATTTGGGAGAGAGAGCGCATGAGCAGGAGGGGCAGGAGGAGAGGGAGAAAGAATCTCAGGTGGACTCTGTGCTGAGCACGGAGCCCAACATGGTGCTTGATGTGGGGCTGGATCTCACAACCTGAGCTGAAACCAAAAGTCGATGCTTGTCTGACTTCGCCACCGAGGCGCCTCACCATGCCTGTTTTTAAACACAGGGCTTCATGTCCCGTCTTTTCTCCTTGTGGTACAGCATTTTGAGAAGACTAGGAATTCTTTTTTATTTGTAATTGAGGTGAAGTTTATGTGACATAAACCCCCCCAAAAGAAACCCATATCCATTCAGTAGTCACCAGGCATTTCCCCTCTCTCCCGTTCCCCGGCAGTCTTTAATCTGTTGTCCATCTGTGTAGTTTTGCCTGTTCTGGTGTTCATAGAAATGGACCATACGGCATGTGGATTTTAGTATCTGGCTTCTCTCACTTAGCTCCGTGTTCTCAGGGTTCATCCGTGTTGTAGCATGCATCAGAACTTCATTCCTTTTTATGGCCAAACAGTATTCCCTTGTATGGTATATCACATTTTGCCAATTGATGGGCATTTGGGTTGTTTCCAGTTTTGGGCTATTATGAATATCCCAGGCTCATGAAGGGACTGATCTCAAGACCCAAGATCATGACCTGAGCCGAAACCAAGAGTTGGACACTCAACCAACCCAGTCGCTCAGGCACCCCTCATTGTGGTTTTTATTTGCATTTCCCTAAGGACTAAAATGGTTGAACATCTTTTCTTGTGCTTATTGGACATTCATACCTCTTTTTTGGAGAAATGTCTGTTCATGTCCTTTGCCCATCTTTTAATCGTATTCATCGTCTTTTTGTTGTTGAGTTGTAAGAAAATTGAATTTCTTGGTTTGCTTGGAGCAGAGAGTAGTACTGAAGTGACTTCACATGCTTGCCTCATGTACCTCCCTCCTAGTCTTATTCCCACAGTTGAGTCACGGGCACCTCCACTTCCAAGAATGTGAGGTGTTGCCCGTACTTCCTGTCTGAGAAGGCACACCCTTTTCCACCTACCCCTTTATCATGCCTCCAGGCCATACTCCACAGTACACACGATTGATTGGATTCTCTAGCTCCTACATGACTAGAGCAAACTAAAGACACACTGAAATAGTAAAACTTACTCTCTTTGCTCATTTGGAAGACTGGTAGAGAGTATTTGGCCAAGAGAATTCATAGAGGTACAAGAAGATTGTAACAGATTCCTCTGCTCTATAAAAAAGAAGCATGGGGTGCCTGGGTGGTTCAGTTGGTTAAGCGTCTGCCTTTGGCTCAGGTCATGATCCTGGAGTCCTGGGATTGAGCCCCTTGTCTGGCACCAAGCAGGGAGCCTGCTTCTCCCTCTCCCCCTGCCCTTCCTGCACCCCCACCCTTGTGCTCTCTCTCTCAAATAAATAAAATATTTTTTAAAAAATAAGCACAATAGTAATTGGAGATTGGAGACATCTAGAGAGCAAATGGGAGGTAAGGAAGTGGAGAAGGAACTGCTAAAAACAATTGGTTCAAGAAATTGTGCTAAGAAGGGAAGGAGAGAAGGGGAGAATACCTGCAGGGAATGTGAGGAAACAAAAGGGTTTTTTTTGTTTTGTTTTGTTTTGTTTTGTTTTTAAAGATTTTATTTATTTGACAGAGAGAAACACAGCCAGAGGGGGAACACAAGCAGGGGGAGTGAGACAGGGAGAAGCAGGCTTCCCGCCGAGCAGGGAGCCCGATGTGGGACTCGATCCCGGCTCTCCGGGATCATGACCTGAGCCGAATGCAGTCGCTTAACCAACTGAGCCACCCAGGTGCCCAACAAAAGGGTTTTTAAAATGATTTGCCTCACCAAGAAAGAAAAATTGAAAATTTGGAAAAAATACAAAGGCTGACTGCAACAGTGCTAGTTTTGAGAGGGTGAGTGGAGGTGGAAGCCATGCCCAAGTGGAAGGGCTTTGTTTTGACAGAAGCAGAGACACTATCTGTTTTAACACTAGGGAGAGAAGAGAGTATCTGTACAGGTGTGGGTCAGGTAGCACTTGGGGTAGAGGGGACAAGAGGCATTCTCATGAGATTGCTTGTATGTTCTCAGTGACCTGAGAAGGGGAGGGGAGGAGAGAGTACAGGAGATTTGAGGAGACCAGATAAAGTATAAAATAGTTACTTTGGAGAACATACAAGTGAACTTTTTTTTTTTTTTTAAAGATTTTATTTATTTATTTACTTGACAGAGAGAAACACAGCGAGAGAGGGAACACAAGCGAGAGAAGGGAGTGAGAGAGGGAGAAGCAGGCTTCCCGCTGAGCAGGGAGCCCGATGCGGGGCCTGATCCCGGGTCTCCGGGATCATGACCTGAGCCGAAGACAGTCGCTTAACCAACTGAGCCACCCAGGCGCCCCACAAGTGAACTTTTTAAAGACGTTTAATAGTATACTAGGACAATGTTGAGTGCCCATTTGAGATTTTTGGTCCTGAATTTAAAGTGAAACCATTCTGTACATTTAAGTGTTCTTCTCTAACAACATTTAGGTACAGGCATGGAGTAGGCAGGTGGTTGGATTTAACTGGGATTGGCATTTTGCCAGGTAAGCACACCAGAAGGAGAGCAGGGCAAAAAAGAAAAGGGTATTTGTAAGGGATTGATATATAAAAGATGGACTGTGGAGGAAACTCAGCCAGGTAGGATGGGTAGGAGAGGAAAGGCCATGGAAGCATAATGAACAATGTGTCGTTGAGGGGTACCTGGGTGGTTCAGTCAGTTGAGCATTTGCTTTCAGCTCAGGTCATGATCCCAGTGTCCTGGGATCGAGTCCCGTGTTGGGCTCCCTGCTCAGAGGGGAGTCTGCTTCTTTCTCTCTCCCTCTCCCTCTGTGTGTGCTCTCTTTCTCTCTCTAGCTCTCACTCTGTCTCAAATGAATAAATAACAAAGTCCTAAAAAAATAACAACAAAACAACTTGTCATCAAGATGAGATTGAAGAAGTGCTGAAGTTGAGAGTTACCAGATAAAGCAAAAAAATATGGAGTGGTGGTGGTAAACCTGGCATTTCAGAGGTGCCTTATTTGGTTGTGTCAGCATGGTGCCTAGGGTATGACTGGGGGTGGGTGGCTGAGGTGGGGTGAAAGAAAAGCTGCGAGGGGAGGGAAGATCCTGGTATTGGAAGGATCACCCATTCTCATTGGAGTCACCTTGAGTGGTGCAGCAGTGCTGGAGAGGAAGACAGTGAACCATCAGCGAATGAGGGACAGTACCCAGGATATTGTAGATTGTGGCAGCAGGAGGGGGAGACGCTAGTAAGGCATGATGCCACAAACTTCAAGGACCAGAGTTTTGGAGAGAAAGAGAGAAAATGATTTGGCACCAGGCTGATTGAATGAATGAAGAAGGATGTGTGGAAATTTGGGCTTTTATTAGGCAATTTTCATTGAAAGTTAAAAATCTCTGAAATCTCTCCTGCTCTCAGTTATTTTAAGACTCTCTCTCTCTCTCTTTTTTTTTTTTTTTTTTTAGATTTTTATTTATTCGACAGAGAAAAACACAGCCAGTGAGGGAACACAAGCAGGGGGAGTGAGAGAGGGAGAAGCAGGCTTCCCGCCGAGCAGGGAGCCCAATGTAGGACTCGATCCCGGGTCTCCGGGATCACGACCTGAGCCAAAGGCAGTCGCTTAACCAACTGAGCCACCCAGGCGCCCCTAAGACTCTCTTTTTTAAGAACAGAGGTTGACAGGGGCGCCTGGGTGGCTCAGTTGGTTAAGCGACTGCCTTCAGCTCAGGTCATGATCCTAGCGACCCGGGGGCTCGATCGGGCTCCCTGCTCGGCGGGAAGCCTGCTTCTCCCTCTCTCACTCCCCCTGCTTGTGTTCCCTCTCTGGCTGTGTTTCTCTCTGTCAAATAAATAAAATCTTAAAAAAAAAAAAAAAAGATTAAAAAAAAAAAAAGAAGAACAGTGGTTGACAGACCATGTAGCCTCCTGGCCAGATCCACGTTGCTGCCCGTTTTTGTGTTTTTAACACACAGCTGTCCATGGTTATTTACACCGCACCCATTAGTTGGCCCATTGTCTGTGGCAGCTTTTATGCTGTGCTGGCAGGGTTGAGCAGTTGTGACGAAGACAGCCCCGCAAAGCCCAAGATACTGACTAGCCCTTGATACAAAAAAATCTAGTTTGCCAACTCTCAGTTTTGAACGGTAGTTCTCAAACTTAGTGTGCCTCAGAATCACCTGAAGGGCTGTGAAACCACAGATTGCTAGGCCCCATCCCTAGAATTTCTGATTCAGTGGGTCTGAGTTGAGGCCTGAGATTATGCTTTTCTCACAAGTTCCCAGGAGTTGCTAATGCTGAAAAAATCCCAGGAACCACACTTTAAGAGCCATTGCTTTACATATTTAAGGCAGCGATTGAGTTCCTTCTCCTTGTAATCTTTTCTGAGCCACATATCTCTACCTACTTCAGCTGCTTATCACTTGACATGATTTACTGACCTGTCTCATCCCTTTTAAGCCTGGTGCCCAGAATGTAATGATGCTTTGGATGTAGCCTGCTCAGCGCCATGTGCCTTGGAACAGTGGGCCCCTCTGCTGGCCCTGCGCTTACCTGGGAGTTCTCTACTTTCTTTTCTGGATTGTCTGATGGGCTGGGCTTTCTCTGGGCTTAAATGGAGCTCATGTGCTAGGGAGGGCAACACTGGTATTGATCAACCCTGGGGGGACCAAGTGAAGGAAATAAGAATCCTCTCCCCACCACCTCCCCCAGTGTATTTCTGCCGTAAGGCGTTGAGTCGTGTCGAGGTTTGTCTTGGGCTGGCTGAGCATGCAGTCACAGGTGGGATTTGGGAGTCTGACCGCACATAGTAGCAGTGTCAGAGTCTCTTTGCAGGCAAGAGAACATCTAGGAGAAAAACAAGGTCAGTGTCCAATGAAACCACATCTTTTAGCAGAGGAAGTTTTGAAAGCAGTTTCTGAAAGTTGCAGAGACAGTAACCCCTTGGATTTCTCTTAGGTTCTCCTGTTCCATGCCTTAAACTGCTTTCTTGTTCTTTGAGCTTGTCTCCTAGCCTTGTGTTATAGTTCACAAGTTCCCTTATTGCCTAGTTGTATCTTTTTTTTTTTTTAAGACTTTATTTATTTGACAGAGAGAAACACAGCCAGAGAGGGAACACAAGCAGGGGGAGTGAGACAGGGGGAAGCAGGCTTCCCACCGAGCAGGGAGCCCGATGTGGGGCTCGATCCCAGGTCTCCGGGATCATGACCTGAGCTGAAGGCAGTCGCTTAACCAACTGAGCCACCCAGGCGCCCCTGCCTAATTGTATCTTTTTTTAAAGATTTTATTTATTTGACAGAGCGGGAGAGCACAAGCAGGGGAAGCAATCAAGGGAGAGGGAGAAGCAGGCTCTCCCCGCTGAGCTGGAAGCCTGACTCTAGACTTGATCCCAGAACCTAGGACCACGGACCCAGCTAAAGGCTTAACCATCTGAGCCACCCAGGTGCCCCGCCTAGTTGTACCCTTAATGGTGAAGTTGGTGCCCCCTGATGAGTTCTCAAGTAGGCGTGTGTCTGTGGATCAGTCTCTTAGCTTTCGGTTCCCTGTCTTTCCTGGCCCTGGTGAGTGCTCCTCCACCTGTCCACTTGCACTTTGAGCTCTGCACTGCTTCTGCTTGCTGCCGTTCTGCCATCTCGGTTTCATTTCCCTCCTTCAGTTCTCTGATTGTGACCCCTTGTTGCCTTTCTTACTTTCTCTTCCTCCTTTTTCTCTGTGCCTTCATCACATTTTGCCCCTGTCTGCCAAGACATGCCTTCTCAGCCTTCAGTGAATTCTTGGCCCCTTGCTAAACTTCCCCAGTGTGGGCAGCTGGCACCTTCTGGCCCTTTGAGTTCTGTGAACCGAGCGAGCATGAGAATCAGTGAGGCTCTGGGGTTTTTAATTTGGGAGCCAAGGGAGCAACAGTGAGAGGGTGGCGTTTGCTTCACCTGTTCTAATTAATAGTAGTTTGAAGTTGGCAGTGGTCTGCGGAAGTTAGCAGCCATGGATTGAGCATAAGGGTGAAGTGTGTGGCCAGGGTAGCTGCTCAAAGTCAGGAGCTGAAACGTGGGACTCAGGGCAGAGGGTCTCTGAGCACAGACCTCACAGAACTTCAGGTGCAGAAGCAGCCCCTGTAGCCTGCCTGGATTGGAGGCATGGGACAAGCCAGAAGGTCTGCTTCTATCTCCTGTGTCTCCCCCATCCCTTCCCACAGCTGTGTTTAACTGTCTTTTGTTTTGTGTTTGAGACAGTTCATTTGAAGCAAAAGCTCTGTGTCTAAAGAATGGTAACGGGGGAGTGAGGATACTGGTATTGTCCAAATCCTTATTTTACAAATGGGTAGAGGATGAGAGAGGAAAACTACTTTCCATACCCTAAGAAATGGCAGACAGGAAAAATATTAGAGAAAGAGAGGGGAACAAAGTCCCTAAGAAAAAAACTCTATATAGGTAACATCATAAGATGAATTACCTCACCAGTCTGTCTGTGAGATTATGTCATGCCAGCAAAGTTTCAGAGACTTGGAGCCTCTTTCCTTCATGGGAGGTCGTAAAGGGGACACTGGCCCCTCAGCCTGACTCCCAGAAAGAAGAGCCTCAGGCCGATGAGCAATGACTGCAACAGTGTCCTTTCCTGGCCACGCTGAGCCCCACAGGAAATCTCAGCTTTTCACTCCAGAAGAAGGCCCACAGGAATGTTGCTGTACCCAGAGCTCTGTGATTCGAGTCCACTGGATTCCTAGGGGAAAGCTGAGGAACACTGTTCAGCAAGACAGAAAAATGCTGCAGGGAGCCCAGCAAATGCATTCCTGGACTCCTGCTGGAAGGTGTGGGTTTGAAAGGCCTCCTGGAGTTTATACAGCAGTCATAATCCCCTTGTTTGCTCATAGCAGCCCTGGCCAATCTCTGGGCGCTTTCTCAAGGATTTCCAACTCCAGGGCATGGGAAATTGGGATAGTTTGTTTTACAGTTTTACAAGTTGATCTAATAAAGGGCTTGACCCTTAGGGCCTATTTTGTTTGTGGAAGCAAGCCACTGATATTCCCAGGGACATCAGTAAGGGTTGAGTTTTAGACCTATGTTTACCTGGGGCAGAGGTTAGGAGGCATTGCCCCAAATGGCAGATCATCTTGAAGGAGATGGTCATTTTTTGCCTTTGCGTGCTCTGTTGGTGTTTATCATTCATTCATGTGAGGAGAACCAAAAAGCAGTGTGGATACAAGTACATCAGTAAGTCATCATTTCTCATCGTAACGGCACTTTTATTCAACAGGTATTGAGTTCCTCTCATGTACCAGCCATTTTTCTAGACACTGGGACATCAGCGAACAGAACAAAGTCTTGCCCTTGTGGGCTTTGCCTTCTTGTAAGGATGCAGGCCTGGTCCTGCTGCTCCCAGTGGTGGCGGATAGCGTGCAGACACGCGGGGTGAGAAGAGGGAGCACGGAGCTGCCGTGTACTCAAGGTTTTCCCGCTGCAGTGGCAGCGTTTGAGAAAGGCCTGAAGGAAGTAAGGGAGCTAGTACTGTGGCTGTGTGGGAAGAGTTCCTCACAGAGAGAGCCAGAGGGCAGAAGCCAGGCAGGAGCACGGCGGGTGGGTTGGAGGGGCAGTGCCGCGTTGGGGGTGTAGGCCAGTGTGGCCAGAGCTGAGTAGATGAGAGGGAGTTGAGGTCAGAGTCCCCTGAGAACAAGACTAAACATGGCTTTGCAAAAAGGCTTTTGTTTTGAAACTGGAAGCCAGTGGAGGGTTTTAAGTGTTCACAGAGGACTCTGAGCATTGTGCGGAGAAGAAACTAGTGGGGATCAAAGGGCAGAAGAAAGGAGACCACTTAGCGGGCTATACATTAAAGTCAGATTCCAGATACGTTTTGAGGTAGTGCTTATAGGATTTGTTGGTTGCTTGGATGTCAGATGTGAAAGAAGAAAGATTCAAAGATGATACCAGAGGTTTTGAGCCATTTGCAAGAACAGAGTTGTCATTTAGAGAAATGGGGAAGATGGGTCCACAGACTTTGATTTTGACTGGTAGTTTTAGGAGGAAATTCAAGGAAGAAAAAATTTTGACTTAATCATTGGTTCCTTAATTTTCTGCATCCTGACAGTCTTGTTTGTATTTGGATCACTTCTACCATAGTTTTCTTGGGAAAAGTACAGGTCCCAGGGATCTTTAGTCAGACCTCTGTGATTCCGTGTGGTCAGAAGCTGTGGCTACAGAAGAACTTTGGGGTAGATTGTTTCTCTGGGACATCCATCATTTCATGGTTTCCTAGGACTGCTTAACAAATTAGTACAAACCAGTTGGTTTTTGAAGGTTTTTTATTTTTTTGACAGAGAGAAACATAGCTAGAGAGGGAGCACAAGCAAGGGGTGTGACAGGGGGAGAAGCAGGCTTCCCGTTGAGCATGGAGCCCAATGTGGGGCTCGATCCTGGAATTCCGAGATCGTGACCTGAGCCGAAGGCGGACGCTTAACGACTGAGCCACCCAGGCGCCCCTACAAACTGGTTTGTTTTAAACAACAGAAGATTATCCTCTCAAGTTGTGGAAGCTAGAAGTCCAAAATCAAGGTGTCATAGGGCCACGCTCCCTCCCTCTGAAGCCTCTGGGGGAAAATCCTTCAGTTCCCTCTTCCTACCTTCTGGTGGTTGCTGCATTCTTGGCCTTCATTTGCTTATAGATGCATCCTTCCCTTTCTGCCTTTCATGAAGGGATGGCATTCTGTCTCCGTGTCCCATTTGTCTTCACATGGCCTTATACAGACACTAATCATTAGATTTAGGACCCACCCTAACTCAGTATGACCTTATTTTAACTTGGTTACCTCTGCAAAGACCCTGTTTCTAAATAAGGCCACATTCACAGGTGATGGGGGCGGTTAGCACTTCACCGTATCTTTTTTTGAGACAATTCAACACATATCACATACTCTGATTCAGGTTTGATTATGAAGGTCTTTCTGGCTTAGGTGTGTTTCAGGATGAAGACAGGCTCTGTGGTAGGAATGACCCAACTGTTAGGATGAAATGAAAATTTTAACGTGCAATAAATTTACTTCAGCTAATTAAAGATTTAAAGATAGTTTTATTTTGCATTATTTTTTCAAACTTGAAAACTTTAGGTTATGCAGTGGTAAAAATCATGGAAAAAATCATAAAACTGAAACTGGAAGAAGAGACACAGAATGACGAATTTTAAAATAAGAATTTTAACCTGAATTTGATTTTCCAGAGGCATGGTAGGTAGAAAAGCTCCAGCTGATGCTCCAAGTTCATGGTTTTGACAGCTAGGGCAGCAAGTTGGCAGAGATGGAATGCAAAGGACTCGGGTCCCTAAGCACCAGCCGACGCCGTGGGAGCTCAGCCCCACTTGCCCCACTGGCCTTTTCCTCACATTCCTACGGGGCTGGGAAAGTGCCCAGATGGTACATGGTGCTTGCTGTTTAGCTGCTCCTCCCCTCCTATGCAACACCCAGTACATGTACATTCTTCAGTGGTGTGTCAGCAGTTAGTAGTAGTTCCCTCTGAAGTCACCACATGTAAAGTCTAGGGGTTGTTTATCAAAGGAAGTTTAAGTTCCCTTTCTGATATCACAGTGATAGGCCCGTATCAGGTGTAGCAATGTAATAAATTCCTTAGCAACAGTATACATTTGTAGCCACTGTGAGTTTTTATGGAGCTCCTGTTGTTTATACATTGGACAGGAATTGTTTGCAAGTTGGACAGATGGGAGATGAGTAAAGAGGTATCAGGAAATTTGAAGTTAGGAGACAACAGACAAGAATCCGAGGTTCACACAAGAACTGGTAAAGATGTTGCAGCACTGGAGCCAATAGGGAAATGTCTCTAAATGTATCATTTAATCAGTACCTGAGAGCACCAGGGTGGCTCAGTGGATTAAAGCATCTGCCTTCATCCCAGGTCATGGTTTCGGGCTCCCTGCTCAGCAGGGAGTCTGCGTCTCCCTCTTCCTTCTCATATTCTCTCTCTTGCTTGCTCCATGTCAAACAAATAAAATTTTGAAAAAATAAAATAAAATCTGGGCGGAGAGTGGGAGAAGTTAGCCACAGGGAACTGTAGACAAACACCAGAGACCTTGAGGCCTTCGTCTCAATTTTCCTGCCTCAGTGGTTTAATTGGGCATCAGTTCCCAAGGAAAGCCTGTCAGGCCAGACTGCTAACCTGTTCTCTGGCCTGGTATTGCCCTGGTTCTCCCAGGTCATCTGAGCACTTTCGTGGTCACAGTGAATCCCCAGCTACTAGGGTGAAAGGTATCGGGATGAACGAGAAGGGCACTGGCTCCCTGGGCTTTGCGTAGCTGCCCGGCTCCGGTGTGGCCCAGTCACACAGACCCTTAGAAAGGGGACTGTTTTGAGTATTCCTCAAAAAGGGAGCCTCACTTCATGTCTCTTAAGTGAGAATGCAGCCACAACTATGTCCTCAGAGCAGGGACCAGTGGTGAAGCCACCATACTTTTTGGGTGACCACAGGGCAAATAATGTACAGACATCATTTCCTTTGACTAATCTTCTGTAATCCTGGCCCAGATGTGGCTCCTGAAAGTAGTTAAAGTTCTTTGTCTAAGTTGAGATTTTTAATTTAGGAACCAGATGGGGTAGGAGGTACACTTCCAAAAGTCTGTTGTACCATGTGTCACTGTCCTGGATTCCTGGCAGGCAGCGGTTTCATTAGAAAAGCAGATTTCAGCCTGACTCATCTGCCTCGGTGAGACGTGTTACAACTTTTTAGCACTCATGCAGCCCGTCCTCTCACTGGACAGAGCAGAACCCTCTGGTACCCTGTCCATTCTGCTACAGGCGCCTGGCCCAGGCCATGGAAATCCTTGAGAGACCGTCTGTTATGGGGCCAGAGCTGTGTCCTGGAATTTCCTGGTCTTTGTCTGTCTGGTATAACTTCATGTACTGAGACGCCTGTTTTGAGTCCACTTCCTCCTCGGGGAAGAGCCCAGCTGCCTTCCACAGAGCACTTCTGCTTCCTGCACCGAATAACCTCTTCCTCCCCACTCAGGCCTGTGGGTGGGATGAGAGCAACACTCTGGGCAGGTGTGTGTATACCTGGCCCCCAGGAGACAATATGCTGTTGGAAGTTACTGGTCCCAGAGGAGAAGCGATCACCACTGGCCACCAATGCTGCATCTGCTGGCCTGGCCCATATCTCCTAACTCTGGTTTCTTTCTCATCTTGCAGCAGAAAAAATCCTACCTGGAGCGGAGTGTGAAGGAAGCTGAGGACAACATCCGGGAGATGCTGATGGCACGAAGGGCACAGTAGGAAATCTCTAGCAGAAGCTTCCTGCCCCCTCCCATTCCTGGCAAGGGCAGAGGGGCCCATGTGGGGAAACAGCCTCTCTTCTGCCCTGGACTTTTTATTTGGATGATCTGGTAACCCTACATTTTCTACTTCACCCTGATCCCCTTTCAGATCCCAACTCTGTATTTTTTAACCTGGCACTGTCTGCCACCCCTGCTCAGAAAACTCTTCTCCCCTGGGGGTGAGTCACCAACTCCCAAGAGAGGGAAGATGGGAGCCAGGACAGATAGGGGAGCTCTGCCCAAGCCTATTACTCGTACGCTGCTTAGACCAATAAAAGGCATCTGTTCTCCCAGCCACTCTACTAAGTCTGCCTTTCTCAAGCTGAAGGATGAGAACCAAGGGCCAGAGAAGCAGAAGCTTTGAGCCTCAGCTCCTCCCTGTCCTGTCTCCTTCCAGAGCCTTGGCTTTGTTCCTCCTTTATTGGAGCCTTTCCTGCTTCTTTTTCCCCTTTCTGTTCCTTTGAGTAAATAAACCCCTCACCTTCTGAGCCTCTGTGCAGATTAGGAAGGAAGGAAGACCAGGGCATAGCTGAATTTAAGTAACTTTGGTGGCAGTGTGCCTAAAGATTCCCTTCTTGCTTCCTCACAAATGTTCCGGAAGAAAATGCAGTAATAAACCAGCAGCACCTCCATGGCTGCCTAACCCTTTGACCAGTGTCATAGAGGTGGACACTACAATCCTAAGGCTTCTAGAGGCTTAGGGGCAGTGGCGTGCTGGAGCCAGCTTGTACTGGCTTGTGAGAGCCAACTGTTAAAAAAACAAGTGTTAGAATTTTGTTTCAAGCCAGTTGTGAAACATAGCCATCATTAAAAATTAAGCTAGGTAAATATACAAAATATACAATTAAATTATATTTAAAATAAGAATTACAATTATACAGAACTTATCCCTTCCTAATTACTAAATCTGGCCATTATGTTTTTGATGTTAACAGTCTTTTGTATCTGGATGAAGGAAATACTGCATAATGGTGCACTCCTGCGCTTTTCTTTCCACCTCTGCGTTCAGGACATCATGTTGGTAGCTTGAAATCAGCTATTGTGGGACCATTAACTCCACAGAATCAGGTGATGGATAAAATAAGGTTTTGTTTTAAAGAGAACTGGTAGTGAACTACTGAGGCACATCGATCACTGCTTCAGAGTGAAAGTGGGCAGGCAGAGAACTGTCAGCGGCAGCTGAAGGGAAGTTGGACTCTGTTATGGTGGCTCAGCGCCCCCCTGCGGCCAAAGCTGAGATGGGCCTGTCCGTGTGGCTTGTACTGTGACAGCTAGCTCTTCTCTCTCTGGTGTGTGTGGATGAAGGCTGGAGTGGAGGGCGGGCAGCAGAAAAGGAGGCCTAGGCTCTGGGTAAAAGCACCTGCAGCAGCTCGGTGAGCCTGTCTGTGAGTGAGAGGAGAGAGAAAATGCTAGCCTGGGGAGGGCCTCATGGAACCTGCCTTCCTCCAAGTGGAATGAAAGCATAAACAGACCCTCTCGCCTTCCTAGTGGACAGTGGCTACTAGCAGAGAAACCCAGGGCTTATCTTCTATCTAGAATAATTCAGGCAGTTGAGGTTTAGACAAATTTATTGAAACAGGGTGTGAGCAGAGAAATCATTCAGTGGTACTTTATCACGTCACTACCTTGAATGTAGAATTCTAAAATTATAAATATATATTTAATAACTAAGCCTTTGGCCAAAAAAAATAAGTCATTTAGCACATTTGTGAAAGGCCAATAAGAAATGGATTTTAAACATTAAAAAGATAGTCATTTATCTTGAATTAAACAGCAGCGCAACCCCTGCTAACCTAGAATCCCACTGTGTCGAAGGTAGAAGTGTCTGTGCAGAGCGAGTCATTTTCATTTATTTCAGCAATCAGAAGAGATGGGGCAGGCACACCTGTTGAAGGTGGTGGCAGAACTGGCAGGACAGGACCGCTGGGCTGGTCAGGTGAGCATGTCCCAGAGACAGCAGCAACAGAGTGCAGTCCAGCAGGCTGTGAGACAGGTGGATGGGCCCAGGTCATCCCTTCTTTGGTCTTCTACCACATACACTGGAGGGAGAAGGAGAGAGACAGGGTGAGAATGAACTGGCACAGAGCCCGGGCCTTTACAGAGCCTGTGCCTCCCAGACCAGGAGCGGGCTGCAGCAGGGAGAGCCACAGGGCAGACTGGATGAGTCTTTCACTTGCCCCATGACTTCTCAGCTACTTCCCCTTCTCTTCCTCTTAAGGACTTCTATCCACGCAGGGACAGGTAACTAGGGAACTGGTAAAATGGCCTCACACTAAGAGATCGAAATGGACATTTCTTGCCTGGCCAGAGTTGCGTACCCCTGCTTGCCTTAGAAACCAGGCAGCACTGGTTTACTTTACCTTACTGGTATGTCCTCAGATACAGCGATGCCAGCTCCTCCCACCCCAACACACCTAAAAAGGAAGCGCAGGCCCTAAGAGAATAACCGTCCCGGTGTGCCCCAGCCTCCTAACTTTCACACGTGCGGGGGACGCAGGGCCCAAGACCTGGTCAGGTCAAGAGGGACAGCTAGAGCCTGGCGCCCTGGCTTTTTCTCAGAATGGACGTGGAAATCTAAGCTCTGTCAGGGCTAAGTGCTCTATTAAGGAATTGGAGTGCTACACCAATCCACAGGTCAAGAAGGACCTCAACCTTCCTTCACTAGTCAGCTGACTTGCGGCTGACATCAGCCTTCCTTCCAGTAAGCACTACTTAAAATGGCTGATGGTCAGCCTCGGTCTCAGAGGCTCTGTGCCCCCTTTCAAGAAAATCTGAAAACCACCACCACTAAACTCATAAGCAGTAAGAATTTTAAACTTTTTCAAAGTTAATACATGAAACTTACAAATTAAATTGGTCCTTTGGCTGTCTTCTTTCAGTTCTATTTTTGTGTATCTATTTTTATATCTCCTCTCTTGGCAACTCCTCTCTCTGAAGCCTCGTAGAGTAGCTAGAATACGCTGGGTTAGCAGTGAGCTTTTCCAACTTGTCCCACTGTGTCAGCCACCCTCCCCAGACCTCCCCTCCCTTCTCTTGTGGTACAGCTTTCAACTCAGTCTGCTTTCATTTGGCCCCACTCAGCAACACAAGCAAAATTGTTGTAAGGTCTGGGAGACAAGACCCAGCCCCAAGGAGGCCTAGTGAAAGAGGAGAAGATACGTTACCTGATTTGGTCCTAACAGCAGTACCTGAACATAGATACTACCATCATTCCCATTTCACAGGTAAGAAACGCAAAGCTTTGAGAGGTAAATAAGCCTCTTGTTCAAGCACACATAACCAGCCAGAGGCAGGCTCACGGTCTGACCCAGGCCTTTGGCAAGCCAGACTTGTCCTGGCCCAGCTGGGGTGGAAGGACACAGGACCATCCCCTCACCAGCCAGAGCTCACCCCACCCACCAAAGGCACACACAGTCCAAAGGCATGGGGCCCCCTCAGCAGGAAAGCCCTAGGCCCAGGGGTTTCACAGTCCCCAGCCTCCCCCACTCCTGCAGTGTGCAGCTTCAGATAAGGAGACAAAGATGACGACGGAATGTACACTCCCCAGAATAATCCCTTATTGTATTCTACTTGCCACAGTACCAGCTTTGCTGCCCTGGAACCAAAGGGCCCTCTTCCCCTGCCAGCTCTGTAGACGCCCCCACCCCACCCCGGTTGCTGTGTGAGAGGTCCTGCAGCCTCTTTGAAGCTACCATTTGTTGAGATCATAACTGTGCCAGGACCTGTGCCAAGAGCCTTCTCTATACATAATGCCATTCAGTCTTCACAGCTCTGTGCTCCAGGCGCCAGGCCACCCATACCTCACTGCAGCTCCTCCTGTGCTTCCCTCCCATTTTACCATGCAACCGTGGGCAACTTCATCAGGGAAACTTCCTCTAACACCTCTCTCCTTCAGTTTAGTCCTTAGGCTTATTTCACATGACAGGCTCTGAAACCTGGGGCAGTGGGGACTTAGAGCTCCTTGCTCTCAGACAGTGCTTAGAGGGATGGCCTGGGGGGGGGGGGTTAGAAATAGTCCGTCTGGTACAGGATGGGAGACTTAAGTCAAAGGGCTGTGTCAACCTCAATTTCGGGGGGGAAGGGGGTGTCAGTTCTCTACATCCCTTAGAAACCCTATCGCTTACTCTCTGGAGTACTGAATCTTCCAAGGCCTTAGGACTTCTTCCCTTCCATTAGGTGACAGCAGAACCTCTACCCCCAAACTACTGAAAAAGTAGGGGGGGGGGCGGGGAGAGTAGGTCTGGAGGTGGAAGTGATTGTGTTTTCTTGCTTTTTCTGTCACCCAAAGCAGAGGTGACTGGCCCAGAGAAAGCTCTTGAGGAGGGCCTCATAGTTACTTACAGGCCCAGCATGGGGTTCTAGAATGGCATACAACTTTATCTTCCTAGATGCCTGCCTACGGGTAGGATCTGCACCTCCAGCTGCACTGAGCAACACAGCCCTCATACCTACTCTCCCCCCACACTCGGTCAGTCTGTCCACGAGCTCTTACACTGCCCTGACTGGCTGGTTGGGAGGCAGCCCCCACTCTGCCTGAGGCCTGGAGACTCCCGTGCCCTGAAGCAGCCCTGGCGGTACTGCTTCCCCAGCAGGAGCCCCACTGTGGCAGAGAGGACTCTAGCACATGTGTTCTTATCCTGGCCTTCCTAGCAAGTGGCCTCCACCAGCCAGCAGGGCATAAAGGTGGGGGGGGGGGGGCGCCGCAAGTGCCAAGGTTCTGGAGGATGTTAACGTTAAGGAAAGTGGATGAACAGGATAGATAAACTACTATCTCTGCCGATATCACCAAACTCAAACCTCTGCCCTACTCCATTCAAGGAGGGACTCTGTTCTCAGAAAACTACAGCTGAGGGGGAGCTCAGCTCCCAGATAGCCCTTTGACAATGACCCTCAGTGAGCAGGTATTCAGAGCTTTGCCACGTGAATGTAAGTGCAAAAGTGTATGTGTGACAGGAGAGAGGGAGCTGGGGGAATGTGCAGGGAGGGGTGTATGTGCACCTAGATGTGACCCAAGCACTTAGGTTAGACTTGGGGGTGCTGGGCAGCTTGGGAAGGAGTGGAACAGCTCCTGGGAGAGGTTCCCACCAACCTTTCTTGCCTCTGGGCTGGAAGCAGAGACAAGAGATGTTAGCTAACTGGAGACCTGCTACCCCTTGTGCCCAGATACCTGCCCACTACAACCCAGACGGCCAGACTCCCCAGCCAGCAGTCCCAGGTTCTGGGACTACCATGTCGTACAAGCCTAACAGTGCCATTTATAGGCTCTACTTGTAAACCCGCTTCTGGGCAGCAGTGGGCAGGTGGGGCGCCAGGCAACAGAAGGGCCAGCGCAGAGATGACCTGAAAAAATGTGAGCAGAGGCCTTCTCAGTCCAAGGCTCCAATACCTCGGTCAGCCCAACCCTGGAATCTGAAACCTTGAACAGCTCAGACATTTTAAATGATTCATCAAGTACTCTGAAGTAGCAAATGCAGCCTTATTATTCAGTCCTTCCTATTTGTGTGTGCACCTGCACACAATCCCAACCCAGGAGAGCTAATAAGGAGAAGTCAACAGAAGGACTGGGGCCTCCCAGGGAGTTCTGATGTCCGAGGCTTTTATGCTCCAGTAACTAGGAGGCTGCCCTGCCCCTTGGCCTCTTATGGCCGCACCACTGACGGGCACCCAGCATGACTACTCAGCCGCTAAGACCACCACAGCCAAAGGAGCGCCCAGGAAGTACCCTCAGCGGAGGTGATGGCTTTTGCTAGAAGCAGGACCCTAATAGTCTGTGCTCAGCTGCCCTTACCCAGTCTTGAGAATCGAAGACCAACAGAAGAAAACCAGTCTTCCAGGAGGTACCAGAAGATGCCTGAACAGCCCTCCTACTGCTCAGACAAGAGGTAGGAAGGGGCAAATCCTTAAGCATTTTAGCAATAAGCAAAATCTCAAAAAAGGCATTTGGATGGATCCTGTTCCTTCCATGCAAGTGGCACACAACTGGCTGAGGACTCCCCTGGGACGTGCATGTGCAGTGGGATCATTTATGACTCAGCACAAGGGGGCTACACCGATGGGAAAAGATGTTCTAAAGGCAGTACCACTGTGCCACCTGCTCCCAGAGCCCGTGACTACCAGGTATGCATGCTGAGGGAGACAGAGATGGGTGAAGGGTAGCCAGAAATGGTGGAGGCCTACAAGGGGGTATCGTTTCACTGGAGTGTGAAGGTTAAAAGCAGGACAGGATGGGAAGCCTTCTCTATTCCTATTCCTCCACACGTAGGTAGGACTGGGGCCTGGAAGTCCTGGCACAGTCTGGCCAGGCCTCTTCAACAGCAGCTATCTTTGTTGGGCTTAAGCTCCACACCTTCCCCAGGCCTCCTGGCCCACTTTGCTCACTCCATTCCTCATGCTTCCTGCTTCCGCAGCTTTACCTCTGGCAGCATCATGAGAAACTGAGTCAGATGAGACCACATCTCCCAAGTCCCTGTCCCTTTCTCTCGCTTCAGTGTTCCAAGTTATCCACTCCAGGGGCAACAGTCTAGGAGCAAGCCAACCAGTTCACCCCCCAACTCATGCAGCTACTGACTGCCACCCAAGTGACCCTGAAGCCCACCACCATTCTGTAGGCATTGGGTGTCAGGTATTATGTGGTTTGGTGGGGAAAAGGTGAGAAGGTGCTGCCCTGGGATCATGAATGCAGTCGCCACCATCCTATGAAGGAGGCAGCTACTGGACGAAACCAAGACGGAGCCTTTGGAGAGATGTGGCAGGGGTCTAAGAAGTGAAGTCCCCCTGTCCCCCAAACTCCTTGGGGATCAGCCAGTTTGCGCGCTGGCTTTGCCCACCCCAATCAGTCCTATAAACAGACCTGATAAGATTTTTTTTTCATAAACAACAAAAACAAGTACATTTGCACACACCGCGCCAGTCTGACAAGTAGGACGGCGCTGCCACCACCTCCTGCAGCCCGATCCTTGGGCTAGACCTGCTGGGGCAACTGGGACAGAATTGGTTGTAGACACTGGGACAGTTGAGAACTTCCTGGATGCCAGAATTGCACATGACTGAGGTCACACAGTGATTTTAAGGCAAGCCCTGGCTTGTCCCTCAACCTTCCTGCCACCTCTGCTTATCAATTAGGCTCACTTCAACTCAGACAGTAGCCTGGCTGCTCATGACCTGAAATGTGGCTGTGTATGGAGGGGTGAAAAGCCTCCCTTCTCTCTAGACCCTGTTCTCCCTTGAAATTGAAGGTCTGTGTTGGAGGGCAAGATCTAGTCCTTGTCCTGTTTAACAGTGTGTGTCCCTAAGACAGTTAAGAGTCTATGACTTCAGAATGACCTGGTCCAGCAACTGGCTGACTGGGAGGCAGAGTGAATTTCAGGGTCCTTCTCAATATTCATTTGGCAGTTCCCAGGAAGGCAGGTGGGTGTGTTTGCCCAGAACAAGGTACCTCCTGGGGTTGGAGGGAGGAGGGGTGATTTTGTTCTCTAAGGACAGTGGCTATATGCATGGGCTCCAGAGAGGCAATGTCCAGGTTCCAGTCCTGATGCTGCCACTGGCTGGCTTTGTGACCCTGCACAAGTCAGAGCTTCCCTGTGTCACAGTCTTCCCACTGCAAAATGGAGGTAGGGTTGGGGGAGTAGTATCAAGAGCCTAGATTTACTGACAAAAACATAAGCAAGTAAACTGCTTGGCCCAGGCCCTTGCATGAAGTGAAGCAGGGAAGAGGACTTAGGTAGAAGCCACAGTGTGATGACGTCCTGCAGAAGAAATCACCAGAATCTGGTTTTATTATTCTGGGTCTGTGTGCATGGAGGGGCTCCTTCAGTCAAGCCACACTCAGATTGGTATTTGTGTGTGTGTGGCCCCAACTGTCAGGGGAGGAGAGAAGCAGAGACACTGGCAGTCCATACAAAGCAAAAGCTGCTCAAAGAAAAGGAGAGGAGAGCCAACCTAGACAGGCAGCAAGGGGCCCGGGAGACAGCACACACAGAACTTTAGCTGTTAGGAGCCCTCAGAGACTAGAGAAGGTGAATTATTCAGAAACATCTCATTTCCTTAGATAAAAAGTAAGAAAACCCTCCTACATGATGGGATGAGTCGCTAGCTGTAATTAAGATGATGCAGACCACAAGGTCCACAGGAGAACATAACATCAAACAATATGAAAGAATGGTCAAGGGCGCCTGGGTGGCTCAGTGGGTTAAAGCCTCTGCCTTCGGCTCTGGTCATGATCTCAGGGTCCTGGGATGGAGGCCCGCATCCGGTTCTCTGTTCCGCAGGGAGCCTACTTCCTCCTCTCTCCCGGCCTGCCTCTCTGTCTGCCTACTTGTGATCTCTCTATCAGATAAATAAAATCTTTAATTAAAAAAAAAAAAAAAGAATGGTCAAGGAGGAAGGAATGTACACATTTCAAAGACTAAGGACTTAAGAGTTTATCCTTATACCTTAAAGAAAAAAAAAGCCAATCAAATATGAGCCCACAACTGAATCTCAAAACTTCCAGCAGGAGAGTAACCACATTCACTGACTCTCAGGAAAAGGACTGAGTTCTCGAGGGGCCACTCCCTCCAGTCCTTTCAGTCTAGAAAAAGTACAGAAGTGCAGTAAGGGAGCTGACAGCATTTTTTGTCTGTGGTCATAGAATATTCCAAGTAAAAAGACCATCTTCCTCCTTCCACCTACCAAATGGAGATGCTGCAGAAGTGAACGAGGTTGCCAAGGAGGCTGAACAGGGCAGGGTGTGTGGTAGAGAGGGCAGAAGGTCATGTCACTTTCCTCAGGCAAAACTCAGTGCGGTGCAGGCAGCTGGAGATCCACCCGTGCTTGCTACTTTCCAGTAAAGACCATGCCACGTAAGCATGAAAGTGGAACCCGCTCCACTTAAGTAACAGAGAAAACAACAGCTTCTCACCCACACACCAATACCAACAAAAGAACAGGGCAAAACCAAGGCCATATCCTTGCTACCAACATGGGAGTCAGGCAGACTCAAGCTGAGATGCTGGCTCTGTTCTTCCACAGCTGGATGACACAATGTGGGAAGATACTATAAGGACAAAGATGAGTAGTATTAGGACAGGTCAAAAAAAGATCTCAGTATACTAACAGGTAAGTTTCATCATGGGGTTTCCTAAATAATGCGATCATAGGGTACATTTCAAACATCTTTCATATTTGATAGAGAACGGAGGTCCCAGTGGTTGCAATGCAACATCTGCATTGCTGTTTGCTGGTCCAGCAGCGTGAACCTCAGGCCCAAAGAGCGTAGGAACCTGCACATCCACAGAGTGCCCCAAGCAGACAGGAAGACTGACGGCTCGAGTGGTGTAGGGGTTCAGCCAGCTGAGTTTATAAAACTAAAGAGTTACAGATCTTTTTTTATGTATCTAAGGAAATAATCAAGAGCTTATCATGCTGTTGAGAAGAAAATAAACCACCAAAAAGGAATCTCGAACATTTAGGAAGGTGACTGTCCCAGTTGTTGCTTAAGACTTTAGTGAGGAATCTCATGTAGCCTGGGGGGAAGACATCTTAAAGCCTGTGTTTCTCATTTAGTTTGGGGAGTAAAAAGCAATCTTTCTTTTATTCTGAAGACAGTCAAGGACATGGGGAGGGGACTGAATGTCACTAATGAGAAGGAGTAAACAGGATGAGAACACAAGGAATGCTTATTCCTGGGCACCCCAGTGTCTCACTAGGAGTCTGTACCACTGTCTCAGACCAGAAGAACCACAGGTGTGAACTGAGAAGCTGTCACTGTAAGGGTCTAAGGGGAAAGAGGGGTCAACAAGTACAAGAAGCTCCCATGATGACATTACAGCAAAGGGGAGGAAGCAGTTGCTTTATCATGCTAGATAGTGTATTTCTAATGCAGTTTTTGGAGAAAGAAATGTGAGGCTGCTGTGCCAAGAAGAATTTAAGGAAAATCTAGATAAATAATCATAAACATCCAGTACACAACAGCTGAATGACCCTAGGCTGAGAGAATGACCTGCTTAGAAGAGAAATACAGAAACCAAAGTTGTGAATGATGGTGGCTGTCCTGCCCGACAAGCCCTTCAACAATCTGTTCTTTTTTCCTGGCCATTTCAACCTGATCTGATGTAAAATCCCATCAGATCCTTTCCTGCCAGACTTCAAAAGACACCACTGTAATAACTCATAACCTAGGGCTTTAACTGAAATAATCACAGCAAATGAAGAACCAGGCTGCCTTACATCATTAAAGGTTATAGTGCGTAAGAGTGAACAAGCAGGGGCGCCTGGTGGTGCAGTTGGTTGAGCATCTGACTCCAGGTTTCAGCTCAGGTTGTGATCTCAGGGTCATGAGATCAAGCCCCATTGGGCTCTTTGCAGTGAGTCTGCTTGAGATCCTTTCCCCCTCCCTCTGCACCCCCCCCAGGGGTTGTTCACTCTCTCAAACAAATAAAACAAGCAATCCCACTCAAATACTCATAAGGCCCTGTACTGATCTAGAGATTTAATGCAATTCTAATCAGAATCCCGTGTTTTTTATAAACTCATTCTAACATTTATAGAAAGGCAAATGCACGAGAATAACAATTCTGAGAAAAAGCTGGAAGAGTTACACTATCTCAAGATTTAATATAAAACTACAATACTTACATCAGTTACGGTATTCACAAAGGGACTGACAGACCAAAAGAACAAGAGAGAGGACAGTAACAGACCCACATAAACATGGCCAATTTATGCCTGATAGATAGCAAAAGCAATTGGAGTAAGGATAGTCTTTTGGATAGTCTTTTCAAATGAATGTTAAAAAACTGGCATGCAAAAATTGAAAACCAACTATTTTAAACTTCATTTTCTATATAAAAATTAGCCCCAAATGGATCACAGATTTAAATGCAAGACACAAAACCAAAAACTAGAAGAAAACAACAGAATCTTCATAACCAAGGGGTCGGCAGACTTCTCAGACCTGTTGCCAAAGTATGCTCTAGAAAAAAAAGATGAAAAATTGACTTCATCAAAATTAAGCCCCTTTTCTCTGTGGAAGACACTTAAGGGGATGAAAAGGAAAGCTGCAGAGTGGGAGGAAACAGTGCAAATAACATCTAACAGAGGACTTGTATTTAGTTTATATAAGACTCTTGAAAAAGACTCCACAGTAACAAAACAACTCAGTTAGTAGTACCAACGTACTCCAACAGATACTTCACGGAAGAGGGTATTAGGAGGGCAAATAAGTACATGACAACATCAGCCATCTAAAAAATGCAGATTAAAAGGGGCCTGGGTGGCTCAGTGGGTTAAAGCCTCTGCCTTCGGCTCGGGTCATGATCTCAGGGTCCTGGGATTGAGGCCGCATGGGGCTCTCTGCTCGGCAGGGAGCCTGCTTCCTCCTCTCTCTTTGCCTGCTTCTCTGCCTACTTGTGGCCTTTCTCTCTGTCAAATAAATAAATAAAATCTTTTTAAAAAAATGCAGATTAAAACCACAACAAGATACCACTATATACCTTTCAGAATGGCTAAAATAAAAAATCCAGTATTGAGTACTGGCTAAGACACAGAGCAACTGGAACTGTAATTCATAGCTGATGGGAAGGCAAAAGGGCATACCTCTCTGAAAAATTGTAGCAGTTTAAATATACACTTAATCATATCCAGAAATTGCATTTCTGGGTATTCACCTTAAAGAAACGAAACCTTATGTTCACACAAAAACCTGTACATAAACTCATGCCTACCAAAAAGTGCAAACAACCCAAATGTCCTTCAACAGGTGAATGAATAAATGCACTGGTGCCTCCGTACAGTGGGGTGCTACTCAACATTATGAAGTTCCCACCAGATGTACATAGAATAAACCAGCAGTTACACACATGATTCTCTTTGCAAGGCAGTATCGTAGGCATTCCAGGGCAAAACCCATCCAAACCAAATCTCCCTTTGCCAAAGGTACTGGAAAACCCAGAAAGACAGATGTACTCAGGCCCCTGGGCTTCTGTTAAAAGGCAGGAGGTGTTGGGGCACCTGGGTGGCTCAGTTGGTTAAGCGACTGCCTTCGGCTCAGGTCATGATCCCAGAGACGGGGGATCGAGTCCCACATCGGGCTCCCTGCTTGGCAGGAAGCCTGCTTCTCCCTCTCTCACTCCCCCTGCTTGTGTTCCCTCTCTGACTGTGTTTCTCTGTGTCAAATCAATAAAATCTTTAAAAAAAAAAAAAAAAAAAAAAAAGGCAGGAGGTGGTCCCTTCCTGCGTCACGAGCAATTCCACAGATTCTATTTCCATACTCGAGTTACATTTAAAGTTTCCTCTGAAAAGACTGATAGTAGAAAAATATGGAAATGATGAATTGTGAAAATACAGCCCGAAGGGCCTATACTGTTGCTGTTCAGAAGGGCCTCCCTGGAGCACGGATGGTCACATGCTTGGTTATCTATGTGCGGGACCCTCCAGGACACCCCAGAAGACAGTTTGCTTGAGGAGCATTGTCCACTCTGTTCAGGCAGAGCAATGGTAGCCTGACTTCCTTACTTGGTGCCTGGCCTTTCTTGAACCTGTTATTAGATTGCACGCAGTTTTACTGGCTCCAGTGTGGCAGGGCTTCCCAGCCTTCAGGCCCCAGCTGGTTCTCTGCACCTCTGACCTCACTGCTTTCACACCTACACAAATGTCTGCCTTCCTCCAGTCCCAAGGAGCCCTGTTTTCTGGTCCTAGCGGTCTTGTCTTTCCCTCTGTTGATGTCCTTCACAGAACAGAACTGAAGAGAAACCCACCCTCAGTGACAATAGCATGACTAAGTACAATGGACATTTATGAATTCTGACCTGACCTCGCAGCAACATTTGATGCTACTGATCACTCCCTTTCTCTAAATACAAATTCTACTTTCAGAACCCCCATTCTTCTGGTTTTCCATATCTGACTCCTTTGCAGGTTTTATCATCTGTAACCCAACTCAGTTTTCCTTAAAGCTCAGCCCTTTACTGCCACCTCTTCTCTTCCCTACCCAGCTTGATCTCATTCACCCCCACATTTCTGACTACCACATATATGCCAGTGCCTTTCCACAGCTCTGTCTCCAGCCTGGTATGTACACAAGTGCTTACCCAACATCTCCACCTGAATGTCTCACTGTCGTCTCGACACCTCCATCTAACCCAACATGGTTTTTTTCTTCTTCCCAACCAATCATAGTTCCAACCTCCACCAACACAGGGGACATCCAGTTCCTGTCAGAAGCCCAGGAATCATCCCAGTGTGCCTTTCGCCTTCGGTCCCCATATTCAAGTCCATCACTAGGCACTCTTGATTTTACTTTCAAGTGTATCTCTGATGCACTCATGTCTCTCCAGCATCATGTGAACTTGTGCCCCATCCAAATCAGTCTCTACACAGAAGCCAAGGGGATCTCTTAAAAATGCCAATTTTGGTCATATCATCCCTTTGCTTAAAATCCTTTAGTGGCTTCCCACTGCTCACAGGTCAAAACCAGAATATTTAATTGGGATTATGAGCTCCTTATCTTGCTCCTGTTTCTCCTCTATTCCCAACACCACTGCTCTTGCTGTGCTAATTTCCTCTTCTAGTTTCTCAAATGAAGCATGTTCTCTTCTGCCATTGGGCCTCAGCAGCTCCTCTTCCTACAGTGTTTTTGCTTGTTAACACCTACCCATCTTTAAGATCTCTCCCAGACTGTTCAAGATGGCCCCCTTTTATATGTTTTCATATATATATCTTTCCTTCATAGGAAAGAAGGTTAATTATTACCTGTGGGATTATTCAGTGTCTGGTTCCTCCCTAGAGTGCAAAGAAGGTCATGATCTCAGGGTCATGGGATCGAGCCCCTTGTTGGGCTCCCTTAGTGTGGCGTCTGCTTGGGTTTCTCTCTCCCTCTCCTCTCCCTCTGCTCCCCCACACGTGCTCACTCTATAAGTAAATCAAAAAATTTTCATATTAGAAAATTCACTATAAAAAAGATTAAGAGAAAAAGGTATTTGCAAGCCTATCTCAGTGACAGATAATAGTGTGTGGAATATTTAGACAATCCCTATAAATCAGTAAGAAACCAAAGAAAGAGAAAAAGCACAAGGTTTTTAAAAGCAGGGCCAAAAATTTATATTTTTATGTTAAGGTCATTAGTAATCAGGAAAGATAAAGTCAAATAGTGAAATACTAAATAAAATACCTAGAATAACCTAACCAAGGAGGTAAAAGACCTGTACTCTAAAAGCTAGAAAACACTGATAAAAGAAATTAAAGAAAACACAAATAGAAAGATATTCCATGGGGGTGCCTGGGTGGCTCAGTCGGTTAAGCATATGACTCTAGATTTCGGTTCAGGTCATGATCTCAGGGTCATGAGAGCGAGCCCCATGTTGGTCCTTATGGGTCTGCTTAAGACTCCAGCACCTCCCCCCCTCACCCTGCACTCGCTATTTTAAATAAAGTCTTAAGATATTCCATGCTTATGGATTAGAAAATACTGTTAAAATGTCCAGATAAATAAATGTCCATGCTATGTAGAAGCACCTGGCTGGCTCTGTAGGTGCAGAGTGTGACGTACTGAAGGTTGTAGGTTCAGGCTTCATGTTGGGTTGGGTGTAAGACTACTAAAAATAAAATCTTGGCCCTAAGCGGCCTGAGGTGACCTCTGAAAATGGTTCACTATCACTACGAGATCATGCAAATCAGGAGGTTCAAATCTTCGTGTTCACTTTAAGAACAACGTGAAACTGCCCTGGCCATCAAGGGTGTGCACACCCGAAAAGCCAGCAAGTATCTGAAAGACGTCACTTTGCAGAAGCTGTGTGTGCCATTCTGTCACTACAGTGGTGGAGCTGGTAAGTGTGTCCAGGCCAAACTGTGGGGCTAGACACAGGGTCAGTGGCCCAGGAAGAGGGCTGAATTTTTACTACACTGCGTAAAAATAGAGAGTAATGCTGAACTTAAGGGTTTAGATGTTGATTCTCTGGTCACTGAGCACATCCAGGTGAACAAAGCCCCCGAGATGTGGCACAGAACAGGGCTCATGGTCGGATTAACCCATACATGAGCTCTTCCACCACATCGAGATGATCCTTACTGAAAAAGAGCAGATTGTTCCTAAACCAGAAGAGGAGGCTGCACAGAAGAAAAAGATATCCCTGAAGAAACTGAAGAAACAAAAACTTATGGCCCAGGGGTAAATTCTGCACAGAATAAATGCAAATAAAAATAAAAAGAGAATGTTGGTTATCTTATTATTATTAGACATATTTCAAGTATCCTCAAAAATAAACTGAATCTTAAAAAAAAAAAAAAAGCCATACTATCCAAAGGAATCTACAGATCCGATCCTGTCCCTATCAAAATAACATTTTTCACAGAACTGGAATAAAGCTAAAATGTGTATGGAACCAGGGAAGAACTTAACAGCCAGGGCAGTCTTGAGCAAGAAAAACAAAGCTGGACATACAATCCTGGATTTCAAGATATACTACACAAAGCCGCAGTAATGGAACAGTATGGTTCTAGCACAAAAACAGCCACAGAGATCAATGGAATAGAATAAGGAGCTCAGATATAAACCCATACGTATATGGCCAATTAATTTACAACAAAGGAGGCAAGAATATAATGAAGGAAACAGTTTCTTCAATAAATGATGCCAAGAAAACTGGACAGCTGCCTGCAGAAGAATGAAACCAACCACTTCCTTACACCATACACAAGAATAAACTCAAAATGAATTAAAGACCCATAAGGAGACTCTAACAACACACAGGCAGTAATCTGACCTCAACTTAGTAACATTTTACTGGCTAGGTCTCCTGAGGCTAAAGAAACAAATGCAAAATTGAACTAGTAGGATCACACTAAAATGGATCACACAGCAAAGGAAAGCCATCAACAAGGTGACTAAGCAACCTACTGAATGGGAGAAGATACTAGCAAATGTCATATCCCAAAAGGGGTTAACACCAAAAATATACAGAGAACCCATACAACTTAACCAAAACAAAAATAATTAAAAATGGGCAGAGGACCTGAATACTCATTTTTCTTGTTTTTTTTTTTAGAGAGAGCGCGAAAGAGCACGAGGGTGCAGGCATGCCAGTGGGGGGTAGGAGTGGAGGGAGAGAAAACTACTGGGTATGGAGCCCAACACGGGATGGGGAGGGCTCAACTTCATAACCCCAAGATCATGATTGGAAATGAAATCAAGAGTTGGATGCTTATGCATGAGAGATGGTGGACCCTGAGAAACAAACAGGGTTTTGGAAGGGAGGGGGGTGGAGGGATGGGTGAGCCTGATCGTGGGTATTAAGGAGGGCACATATTGCATGGAGCACAGAGGGTGCTGCATAAACAATGAATCTTGGAACACTGAGAAAATAAAATTATTTTTAAAAAGTTGGACACTTTGGGGCACCTGGGTGGCTCAGTTCGTTGGGCGACTGCCTTCAGCTCAGGTCATGATCCCAAACACCCAGGATCGAGTCCCACATCGGGCTCCCTGCTCGGCGGGAAGCCTGCTTCTCCCTCTCTCACTCCTCCTGCTTGTGTTCCCTCTCTGGCTGTGTTTCTCTCTGTCAAATAAATAAAATCTTTAAAAAAAATCATTTTAAAAAAGTTGGACACTTACAGAGCATCTGGGTGGCTCAGTCGGTTAAGCTCAGGTCATGATCCCAGGGTCCTGGCACTGAACCCACACTGGGCTGTTCAGCAGGGAGACTGCTTCACCCTCTCCCTCCGCCTTTACCCCTGCTTGTGCTCTCTAGCACACGCTCTCTCTCTCACAAATAAATAAAATCTTAAAAAAAAAAAAAAAAAGTTGGACACTTAACTGACTTGAGCCACTCAGGCACCCTCTGAATAGACATTCCAAAGATGTACGCCCGGGGCATACTGGGACCCCTGGGTGGCTCAGTCAGCTAAACGTCCGCCTTCTGTTCAGATCATGATCTCAGGGTCCTGAATCAGCCCCTATCTGGCTCCCTGCTCAGCCAGGAGCCTGCTTCTCCTTCTCCCTCTGTCGGTCCCCCTACTTGTGCTCTCACTCACTTGCTCTCTCTCTCAAATCTTAAAAAAAAAAAAGTACAGATGGCCAATGAACACATAAAAAGATGCTCAACATCACTAATCATCAGGGAAATACTAATGAAAACCACAGTATCACCTTACACCAGTCAGAACGGCTATTATCCCAAAGACAAAAAACATTAAGTGTTGGCGAGGATGGAGAAAGCGGAACCCTTGTGCATTGCTGGCGGGAATGCAAACTGGTGCAGCGACTCTGGTAAACAGTAATGGTCTTCAAAAAACCATACCATACCATACCATACAATCCAGTAATTCTACCGCTGGGTAGTTACCCAAAGAAAACAAAAACGCTAATTTGTGTTTAATGCAGCCTTATTTACAATAGCCAAGATATGGGAGCAACCCACCTGTTCCTCACAGATGAATGGATAAAGATATGGCACAGTTAAGAACAGCCCCCAGAGACACAAGCACTCGTGCATCACACACATACACAATGGAGCACTACTCAGCCATAAAATAGAATAAGCAAGGTCTGGTCATTTGGGAGAAAACAGATGATGCTACGTGAAATAAAAAAAAAAAACAGTCTGAAATAGAGAACTGCTGGTGGCCAGAAGGCAAGTAGGTGGGGGGATAGTGGAAAGAGAAAGGGGGTAAGCGGTATAAACTTCCAATTGTAAGAAGTGGCAGAGAGGAGAAGTACAGCGTGGGAAATATAGTCAATAATATAATAACGCTGTATGATGACAGATGGTGACCGTACTTATTGTGGTGAGCAGTGCATCATGTACAGATTTGCTGACTCAATGCGTTAAAAGGACAATGACATACCACTTCACACCTACCCTAGGTGCTAAAATGTAAACATTTGTAGATGCAATCTTTTTCAAACAAAGAAAAAAATGGAATGGTCCAGCACTAACTGTTTATTGCAGTAACAGAAGGCAGCAGGCCCAGAGGGAGCGCTTGGGGCCCGGCCGGCTCACTCCAAGGTGTCCAGGAGGCAGCAGCAGCAGAGGAAGGCCCAGCAGGCGGCCAGGGCTGCCTGACACCCAGTGTCCGTCTTCCTTTCCTGTTCCATCACGTACACTGGGCGGCAGGGCGGGGGAGAGAGAGACCCGGTCAGAGGGGACTGTGCAAGCAGCACCGGCCACAGACACTCCATAGGGTCGGCTCTCTGAGCAGGGGGAGCTACGCCTGGCCAGTTCACGGCTCCATCTGGGCTCTGGTGTGTGACACACGTCAGGAACTCATGAAACGTTTCTTAGATGTGCGAATGCAGGGGACATCTGCTCAGCAGCTGTCAGACTATGGTTTCCTGCCACCTCCCCTTTCCCAAGCTACAGTGAAACCCACCCCAGCACCTTACTGGATGCCTGTTCGAAGTGATCCCGTAGGTAGTGAGCCCTGCTCCACAGCTGGTGGGGCAGGCTCTGGCTGAAAGCTTTCCACATTCTCTCATTTAATCCTCACAACGGCTCTGTGTCACCCTCATTTGTGACTCTCAAACCATCACCTAGTATCAACTGGCAAAACCCCTTTGAAGGAGAACGGGGGCGGGGGGAGTACATACAGTTTTTGACCCACAAAATCCACATCTAGGATTTTTCCTACAGAAGTAATGGTCTCAGCACTCAGATGTGTGTGACTGCTACGGTATCAAAATAAACCCAAACCACCAGCCCAGTGTCCAGTGGAGACTGACTAGCTAAATCAGTGCATATTATAAGAGAAA
Source organism: Spilogale gracilis (assembly GCA_004023965.1). Taxonomy (NCBI): domain Eukaryota; kingdom Metazoa; phylum Chordata; class Mammalia; order Carnivora; family Mephitidae; genus Spilogale; species Spilogale gracilis. The sequence goes on along the minus strand of PITA01001179.1, from coordinate 114,312 downwards.
GGAATCTTCCATTAAAAAGAACTAGGTGGTTCTTCCATGTTGCCAACAAATTTAAGCAAGGTACATAAGCACATTTTGATCTGTACAAAGAAAAGAATACACACACACAAGTTTCAGAAAGAATACAAGAAACTTAAAGGTCAAGGTATGGCAAGGGCTTACATTTTCCTCAATGCAGGCTTGTCTGATTCCAAAGCCACAACTTCTGGACTGTCACCACCGGGTCCTGTCACCCACGGCAGGAGGGAGGGCCTGTCCAGTTTCAGCACCCCTTCTAGCCTCTGCTGCAACTGCTAGCTCCCAGGTCTTCGGGGGCAGCTGTCACCAGCTGACTTGGGCTCCCTGGTGGCCCAGCCTCAGCCCTGGACTGTCCTCCCTGTGTCACTGTTACTTGTACACAGCTACCCCAACTGACCACAGCCCAGCTCCACCTGATCTGAGCTCCCAGTTATTATTCTTGCTCCTCTCTCAGCCTGACATGGCCCCTGTGAGCCCGAGCCCCCCCACCCACCACCAGATGCACCTTTTCAAGGCAATGCGGACTCCTCCCAGGCCTTGCTGATTCGTTCGGGTCTGGGCAAGCCTGGTGAGCAGCAGATTCCAATCACTGCTCCCCTCTCCCTCTGAGGAGCTCGGACACCACAAAGCACTCCCAAACGGGTATAATTCTAAGACTGAGTCCCATGCCTGGTCCCCACTTGCCCATTGCCAAGGTTCCTCCTCCTCTAGCAACACCAGCACATGGCATTTCAAGAATTGGCACACCAGCCCCCAGCCTCTTCTGTTGTTCCCCTTCAAGTCTGGGTTTAGGTTTGGGCAGGTGTCAGATGCCCACCTGAGCCCAGGCCTCGAGAAAGGGGGCACCAGGCAAGAAGGAACAGTCAGTCCCTGCCTGTGCACACTCGGGAGGGCTCCAGTCTTCTGAGGGCCATCTTCAGGTCCCCTTACCACCCCCGTGGCTCCACTCTTTGCTTACTCCTGAAGGGAACCACCATGCTCCTTTTCCTCTCGCTTCCTCAGCAGAACCCCTCTATTCACCATGCCCCTGCCAGCCCATCACCTCAGCAGTGTCATCAGGAACTTCAGTGCCTACTCACTGGACCCTGGAAGTAGTGCCCACTGCACCCCTTGCCCCTCCCGACACTGCCAATAAGGTCACTGGGCTTGTCCTCTCCATCTCGCAAACATCCCCTCCACATTTCTGCTCCCCTTTGGCACCTTCTGCCACCAGCCGGGACTGCAGCGACGGGATGGATGCCACCTCAGCCAAGGCACCTGCCCCATGCTCCTGGACTCCGCCCTCACCATCCCCATTTTGTCTCTGGACTGAGGTCTGTACAGCCCTGTGCCTACACAGGCAAAAACCCACTGTGGTCCCGTTTACAGAGGAGGCAACTGTTCAAGAGAAGTCTACGTCGTCTGTCCAAAATCAGCTAGAAGACTGACTTCTTGTGTAGCCACTGCTCCGCACTTAAATGCCTGTCACGTCACTCCTCAGCTCAAAACACCCAGGCTTGCAGTGCCTGCGGGGCTCAGTTAAGCATCCGAGTCTTGATTTAGGCTCAGATCATGATCTCAGCGTTGTGAGATGGAGCCTTGCATTATTGGGTTCTGTGCTGGGCATGGAGCCTGCTTAAGATTCTCTCTCTCTTCCTCTCCCTCTGCCCCTCCCCTGCCTCTAAAACAAACAAAGCACTCAGGCTCCTCTTTCTGAAGGCACTTTCCCCATGGCCCTGGGACTGCTTGGATCCCAGGGATCTGGACCCGCTCTGCTACCCACCCCCACCGAGCACCTCCAGTGCCTCTGCAAGACTAGGATGAGACCCGCCTGCCCCCACAGGTAAGGCTGCTCCTCAGACTCACAGGCCGTGACTCAGTCAGCCTCCTGCATCAAAGTCCCTTTCAGGAGACCCTGGGGTGCTGTGTGGGAGGCGGGCCACTGCTTCCTCTTCGTTCTTCCTTCCCGATTCCAGGCACATGCCAGCGCTTCAGTGACTGATAATCCAAAGACAAGTGTCAATTCTCTGTGCTGAGTTTCCTCTGGGTTTCAGACACCAAGGCCTGTACGTGGTGGCTACACAACTCTGGTCTCTGGAAAGCTGGGTGAGGGCAGGTTTGCTGTGAGGAGGCTGGGTGGAGGGGCAGCTGCCCGGAAGCCCCTGCAACGCACTCTCCTGAGGGCAAGTGTACCCCTGCCCCGCCAGGGCCAGGCCGAGCAGGTCGTCAAACGTGCCACACACAGCCCGCAGGGGGCGCTAGCTGTGTGCTCGGCAAAGCCCGCCCAGTCTTCCCAGCGGCCTCCGTTCCAGCATCTCTTCCCAGGAAACAGGTTCAGCAGGAAGACCGAGAGGGCGGGGCGCGTGGATGGTGTGTGTGTGGGGGTGAGGGGGGTAGTGGAGTTGTAACCAGATTCTGGAAATGGTAAGTTCAGAGAGAAGCCAAGAAGGAACCCTCTCTACCTGACACTGTTACCCCAATCCAGGTCACAATTCCCAAAGACACCCTGTTCCAATTTAGTGGGAGGCACCACAATTAAGATTTAAGAACAGAGATTTTAATAAGACATCAAATTGGATTTAAATATAGGTTCATCTACGCACTGGCCACATAACCTTGAGCAGGTGACCGCCTCTCTAGCCTCAGTCTCCACCGCTGTAATATAGGAGGAACACTGGTCATCTGCACCCCACAGGCTGCTGGGAAAATTCAGAGATCAGGCACGTAAAATGCTTATTAGCACGGTGCCTAGTGAACTGTGAGGCTTTCAGTCAATGTTCCCTGACGTTATCACTATTATTCAAATGACCGTGAACCAGCTGGCAGACCCCGCCCCTGACCGAGTGGGCCTCTGGTAGATAGCTCCGTGTAGAGAGAAGGGGGGCTCTCACCCAGACTCTGGGCAGAAGCCTCAGAAAGAACAAGAGGCTGGGAGGCAGAGTCACAAGCTGCTCTGGGAGCAAAGGGTCCTAAGGTAAGCCGGCTCTTCGCCATCTGGAGGACGTAACAGGTCCAGCCCAAGGGAGAAGAATGTCCCAAATCCACTTAGAGGGCAGGGGTGAATCAACAGAGCCAGGCCCCATTTCCAGCAGGCCCATGCTGGAGGGGGACCTGCCAGCAGCTCAAGGCCCTGCCCTCACCCCAACCCACACACATACACAGTCCCAGTCACTCCTCCTCTGGCCTCAACCGAACAAATGGCAGCAGAGCCCAGAGTCAGGGTCAAGGGGACATGATCACATCTTTGGGAAGGTCTCAGAAACTCAGAAGAGCCTGGGACAGAACAGCTTCTGCGGGCAAGGAGCTGGTAGGCTGAGTCTGGGATGAAAGAGGACCTGGCTAGCACAGGGACAAATAGGACAGTGGCACAGGGGCTATAATCCAAGAGCCAGAGACAGCTCCCTGTATCCTGACCAGCAGGCCCCTGCCAGTCGTCGGCCCTCCCATACAGACAGCCAGCCTCTGGGATCTGTGTATGCACGCCCTGAACCACGTCTTCCTTCTCTCCCTGCCCCAGGAATGGCTCGCCTGCCCTAGGAAGAAGAGTGTCCCCTCACCTTCATGTCAGCTCCAGGAACAGCTGCCTGATTCATTAGCCAGACCCTTCCCAGCGCTGAAGCCAGAGACTTGGCTCGAGGTTGGGTTACCCTGTGAACCGCTTCCTCCACACCCCACCCCTATCTTTCTGACCCTGAGAAGCATCTGATCTGCTCTCTGGCAAACTTGTCCCTTCATCTTCCAGCATCTAAAACAAACCCAAATAAGGCAACCATCAGGGGACTAAACAACCACAGTCCTTGGACGTAGTGATGCCTTTTCTCAGCTTAGCCCTAGCCCAGACTCATGCACACTCCCTCCTTTCCTTCTTGCTTTGGGCCCCAAGGTGGCTTGCCCTGACTCGGCCCTCCCCTTTGCCTCACGGAACCTGTGCTCCCACCTGCAAATGACCAGGGTTCATAGTGGTATCTGTAATGAGGCCCCAAAGGGATGAGAATGCATTGGCAACAAGATATGGCTTGGTCCTCTCCCCTCCCGGGCCCTGCGGTTGTGACCGGAACGGCAGGAGAAGCTACCAGTCAGCCTTGAGAAGAGCAGGGCACAAAAGCAGCAGACCAGCCATCGCCAAGGTGCATGGTCGCCACTACCTGGGGCTCCAAGCATCGCCCCGGAGGGGCATTCCTGACCCAGCCCAGCAAGGATCTTTCTCATAATCATTACAGTCATCCAGAAACAGTCTTAGAACTATCAGGCAGTGCTTAAGAAGAAGGCAGTACTGAGACAGAGATGGGCCCCAGGCGAGTGTTTGGATGAAAAGGAAAGGCTCCCCAACAGTCCCCAACAGTGTGGATGAGTGCCCAGAGCAGCTTGGGGAAAGAACAGGAAAGACTTTTCCCCAGTATGCCAACCATCTTTTCATTTTCCCTTGTGTCACTGGAACAGAATGAGAACACAGGAATTCCTCAGAAATGGCTGCTTTATCATCAGGGTTTCTGCATGCCCTACCTAGACTCCGAGTTCCTCAAGTGCAAGGAATGGGCCTTCCATCTGCACTGCCACAGCCGCCCCCCCCACCCCCCCCGCAGGGCCTGCTGCACAGGAAGCAGTGCAGGGCGAGGGATGGCAACAAGAAACATGCAGTTTCCTTTAACATGCAGCACAGAGAACCTTCCAGCCAAGGACAGGAGGATCAAGTGGGCAGAGGCAGGGTCCTGGCCCCATTTTACAAAAGCTGCATGGCCCACGCTCTCATCAGGTCACAGGCTCGAAGTCCAGTGGGGCACTGGTAATTCACAGTGTCCTTGACATGCAGAAGAGCTGCAAGTTGGCTCATCCGTGGGTGTGGGGAGTTTCTAGTAAGAAATTAATTAAGAGAATAACCACATAGCCATCAAGAAAAGAATTTCACTCTCTTTCATATCTCTACTTCCTCACTAAACTGGTCTGGCACATGCAGAGGGACACTGGTCTGAGGAAGTCTCCTCTAGAGATAGAGAGACCCACGAGCAGACAGCTAAATCCAGCAAGAGCCTGTCACCCTCCATGTATGTGCACCTCATGCACTGACGAAGGTCCCAAGACAAGGTCTAAACTGGTGCAGAGAAAACCAGTCCTTCTAGCAACACCAAAGGCCAAGGTATTTCAGAAAAATACTGCACTTTTGGAGGACAAAACTTACATATAATACATCTAATACTAATAATGCTAAACGCTGTAGAAGAACCGGATGAAATCAGATGCTTGGGTGGTTCCGTCATTAAGTGTCTGCCTTCAGCTCAGGTCATGATCTCAGGGTCCTGGGATGGAGTCCCACATCAGGCTCCTTGCTCATCAGGGAGCCTGCTTCTCCCTATGCTATGTCACTCCCCCTGTTTGTGCTTTCTCTCTGACAAATAAAAATGTTTTTTTAAAAAAAGAAGAACTGGATGAAATGGAAACAAATGATGAAAACCAGCAGACGTGGGGGAGAATACTCTGTCTCAAAAAGCTGCCATGAGGGGAAGACAGGAGGTCTCAACCGCCTCAGCCGTCAGTGAGTTCAGGGTTTTAGGTCCCAAGATGGAGTCAGATCTAGGGACAAGGTCAAAAGACCAGCACAACTTGGATCAGCAGGGGAAAACTTAGAAAGAGCCGCATGCCGGGAGCAAGCCAGCGAGAATAAGGTGCACTGCCTAGCCCCAATGCCCACCAGCAAGTGACAAGGTGCCTCCACGATCACAAAGAAGTGGCCAACTAAGTGTAGTCGATGACAGTAATACGCAAAACTGAAGCTGTAACACCCTGCAAATACCTATCAAATATCAAAATGAAGCATGATGTTACAAGTGACCAGTGGTGCTTAAGTCGGACTCTAAAATTAGATGGTGAGTAAAGCTCACTTTTGGTCTGCAAGCCTCACCCCCGGGGGGGTGGGGGGAGGGCAATTAATCGGGAACTGACCTTCAGAGACATCTGGCTCCGTACGCTTTATAAGAACTGAAGGTTTGAACCCAAACAGGTATCTGCACATCCGTGTTTACAGCAGCATATTCACGACAGCCAAAAAGTAGAAGCACCCCAGTGTCCCTCGATGGAGGAATGGATAAACACCTGGGGCTCCTGGGGGGCTCAGTCAGTTAAGCATCTGACTCTTGGTTTCAGCTCAGGTCACAATCTCATGGGTTGTGTAATGGAGCCCCGAGTCCCTGCATCAGACTCCCCGCTCAGCCACTCCTCCCTTGCCCAAGAAGGGGGAGGCAGAGAAGGTGGTTACCGCCATGGCTGTTATTTCACCCCCTGCTGAGCAGAAGGAAAGACGCTTGGAACCAGGGAATGGCAGAAACAAAGCAAGGAGGAGAGGGAGAGAGAGAGAGAGAAAGAAAGAGAGATCAGAGACCACAAACTCCCGATGTCCCTGCCTTGGGAATGTAAGACAGTGTTGTCATGATCTGGGAAGCTAAACATCAATCAGAAAAATTATTTTCCTGGTTTTCAGGCACTGGGTTACAGAAAAAAATGGGGAGATAGGACACTCTGAGGGGAGCTGGCTCTTTGGACCTTTCCCAAAAAGGCAGAGATCGCCAAGGAGGTGGCTATTGGGTCCTACCAGTTAGAGCCCAGGCACAGACCGGCACAGGCTGTCCCGTTATCGGCCATGCTGCTCTGACTCACACTCTGAGCTGGCCTCCGGAGTCTCATTCAAATAAGACTGGCTGCATTCTGTAACAAGGTAAACACTGCCATATCGTTTTTACTGAACACAAAGTGTGTTTTTATCTTAGGTATACAGACCATAACTGGCTTCTACATGTAGGAGAGTCCCGTGTTACTGATTAACAGTCCTAGCAGATCTACTTATGCAAAGCACCCCCGGCTGTTTCCTCCTTCCACAGTGAGGCTGAATTGTGCAAAAGTAAGAGCTGTGTTTTCACCTGACTGCACCTCAGATTAGAGCCGTGGTGAGGACAAGGTGAGGTCTGAGGTCAGGGATGGAGCCAATGATCATCCTCAATGAACATGGGGAGGTAATTCAAGGCAGACCTCACTCGTAAGGACTGTCCACCCTTCCTAGTTCCCTGCCCACCATCTCAGAGCAACCATGGCCATGCGTATAGATCTGGAAAGAAGTGTGTCACTTAGTCATCGGCAACCATCCCTGCTGCTCTGTAACGCTGCCGCACGCCAACATCGACCCAAAACACAATAGGGGTTCTCACCCACTGATATGTGACAGTTGGTGAATGTGAGGCCAGAGATTTCCCCAGTGGTGAAAGGGAGACAGAGGGGTAGCCTGGTCTGTAGGGCTGTGACTACGACTCTGTTAGTCTGGAGACGGGGCTGGAGTTTAGGGAACTATCTTCCTTCTGTGGTCAACTGATGAGTTCTAGCTGGCTTGTTATGGAAGCTCAATCAAAAAAAAAGTCTCTAACATGACCAACTCCCTTTCCAATGCCGGAAAATTTCCATTTCCATTTCTGGAAAAGACAGGCTAATTCTTGCTATGAAAACCCTAAAGTGGGAAACTAAAGTGGGCTTCTTAGCCTTGAGATGGAGTGGCTACATGGGGAGCCACCAACGTGTCAGGAATGATGCAAGGCATCTGACTGCTCCCCACTCATGGAATGGAGCTCTGCGGCCTGGGGCGGTGTTTTCATACCCCGCACCCCCAAGTGCGGAAAACAGGAGCAGGTCAGCACACTCGGCACACTCAGAAAGCCCAGCACTCTCAACCCTCTTGCAGCTCGGCCATCACCATCAACAGGAGCCCCGTCCCCAGATCACAGCACTAGCAACCCCGAGAGACTGCTCCTGGGTCTAGCTGCTGGCCAAGGGACACTGGAGACAGGAGGAGAGGGGACCCTAGAGTTGGATACCCTGGGGTCCACTCTGGGTGCCGAGAGGGTATGACCACCTCTCCCAGGCTCAGGTTCCTCACCTACAAAATGGGGATCCTAATAGCACCCATGTCCTCCCTGGGCTCTTCAAGGACTTAATGAGTTAATCCACATGGGCCATGGCCTAGTATACAGCAGGTACTCAGTGTATGTGAGCTGCTGTTTTTCCTCCCAGGACAAAAGACTAGAAGGTCAGAAGGCAGGGCTCCCTAACCACTGAGCCCCAGGAAACAACACAGGCTTAACCTAAAGCTGGCAGGGAAATTCCAAGGGCTGTTTCCACTTGATAGGAGAGTCTTTCTGAAGGATAAACAAGGGACTCAGAAGTGAGATAGAAGAGGCATCTACTTGGCACAACCCACACGGGCTGCAGGTGAAGAGTTGGCTGGCTATTCTCTGAAGCAACCGCAGAGCATTACTGAGAAAAAATATGAAGACCCTATCAGTTTTAAGCTCTTAAGGAAGGGAGTCACTCCTCCTTCTGTCAGCTCAAACCCTTCAAGAGACCTCAATCTAAACTTTCCTGCAATGGCTGCCAACAGTCCTCGGCATGGGAACCAGGCACTTTATCCCAGAGGGGGTCAGGCTGACCAGGAGGAGACCTTGGGAGTCAACGAGCAGAGGGGGCTCAGGGTCCAGGGGCTGGCTATCCAGGGACCGTGGACCCCACTGAGGACGCCTTCTCCAGACTGGCCTCTTGCGAGCCTTTCCTCCAGAGCTATGGCCACAGGGCAACTGTGCCATGGTTGTGCAAGGGTAACTGGACGAGTTTTGTGGGGGGTGAGGGTGGGGGGACGATACTGATCCTTCATAAAACTACCCGTGATACACACCCCACCCAAAGGCAAAAATCCACTTTCCCCATTAAGAACAACTCAAATACAATCTCCTACTCTCTGTAAAATCCATCAGGCTATAAGTATCCCACGTTACCAAAGGGAGTCATTTCAAGGGTAAATGGAAAAGCTCAAAGGGAACCAAAGCACTACAAAAAAAGGCTAATGGCGATTTTCCTAAGGAAAGTGAAATCTTTCCCAGGCTACTCCCAATTTATGGTCTTTAATCAGGTGTGTCCTTGGGAAAAGGGTCAGATGCTTAGGACCCCAAGGAGAAAGCTCTCCGCATTGCACGCACACATCCCGGGGACGTCCCTAGAAGGACCATGGGTGCCCCTGCGCAAGGTGGGCAGGGCGGGGGTCCGGTGGGGAGAGGGCTCTATTTTCTTCTTCAGCTTCAGAAAGTCTACATTCCAAGGCCATCTCTCTACAAAGGGGTGCCACCTTTCCAATCAGGATCTCAGCCTGGACACACAAGTCACCGTTGAGCAAATGAGGAAAAAGGTGCTGAGCCCAGGAATGGGAAGAGGCGGGGAGCAGTACCAGCCTCTCAAAAACAAAGAACTGCAGCCCGACAGTAAGCAGCCACAAGCTTCCTGTGGCAAGCTGGGAAGCCTTTCCATAGGAGTCGACAGGAAAGTCACTGCTTCCTGGAGGAGGGGAGCCAGGCAAGTATGGAAGAGAAGACCAGGGCAGGCTACAGGTACTGCCCGGGTCCACTCACTGGTCTGTCTCTGTGGGTCCCTGGGTTCCCAGCAAACTGTTAGCTCAGCTCCAGGGCAGGAGCGGGGTCCTCCTCTTTACTCCTGTACCCCGCAAGGGCCAGCTCCTTCAGACACAGGCTCACCAGACCCCGCGGTGAGGCCGGCTACATGGGGCACAGTCCATTTAAGGAAGAGGCAATTCCCTTAACCTCTCTAGGGCTCCGTTTCCTCACCTGAACACTGCAGACAAGAAAATAACCCACCTCTTGGGGCTGTTAGGAAGATTTTATGATGAGCTCCTTGGAAACCAGTTAGCACCGTGCCAGGCACAAAGTAAACAGACAACAGGCTGCAGCTACTATCGCTGCTTATTCTATGAACTAAATAAAAGGCAAAAAGGAAAAGCAACCTATACTCTAGAGTTTTACACTGTACTGAGATCTTTCCAAACAATAATACTTTGTGTGGGGGTTGGGGGGGGAGGTGTTGGATAGACACTCCTGCATGAAGTCCGCAGTGAGGGACTGACTTCTAAAACGGAGCCCTTGGGGCGCCTGGGTGGCTCAGCTGGTTAAGCAACTGCCTTCGGCTTAGGTCATGATCCTGGGATCGAGCCTCACATCCTCCAGGCAGGGAGGGAAGCCTGCTTCTTCCTCTCTCACTCCCCCTGCTTGCGTTCCCTCTCTGGCTGTGTTTCTCTCTGTCAAATAAATCAAATTTTTGAATGAATGAATGAATGAATGATAGATAGATAGATAAATAAATACATAAATAAATAAATAAATAAATAAATAAATAAAATGGAGCCCTCAGGGGCCTAGGTGGCTCAGGTGGTTGAGCGTCTGACTCCTGATTTTGGCTCTGGTCATGATCCCAAGGTCCTGGGATTGAGTCCCGCTTCGGACTCCCTGCTCAGCGGGGAGCCTGCTTCTCCCTCTGCCTGCCGCTCCCCCTGCTTGTGCTCTCTGACAAGAAAATACATAAAATCTTAAAGAAACAAAAAAATAAAACAAAACTCAAAAAAACCAGATACCCAGCAACACTCTGATAGAGTGTTAAGGTAGCTGCAAACATGTTCCCTGAACAGAGACTAACATACTAGCTGAATTTCCACAAGGGCTGCATCATAAAAAACTGAACACAGTGAAAAAGATTCATACTAAAAAGTTAACTACTATCTCTGGAGAGCAAAATTATATGTGTTATCTACTTTCTATAAGGAAGAGCTATCTCTGTAATTTAAGAAGCTATTTTAAAACCAAGGCCATTCTTCTCTGATAGAAACTGGGTGTGGCCGAGATGCCCTAAGTGGCAGTAGGGGAAAGGCCATTCTCTTGGCCCCCAGTCGTGCTGGGTGGGGTCACCGCAGTGTAGCAGCTGAAGGGATAAGCCCTCAACCAAAGATGTGGACACCGATCCTCGTCTGCACTGCGAGCATGTTTTAATCACCCTGGGCCACGTCCTGCTTTTTAGGACAATCCTGGGGAACCACACTATAAGCAGAATGTAGATCCTTCCCCCTGTGGCTAACCACGCTGACCGCCGGAAAGCAGGCGCCAGGTCCCTGCAGGCACCGGGCCACACCAAGGGAGGGGGGTATGGTCAGAGCTGTGGAGCCGGCCCCTCCAGCACAGCCTCATTCCCACCTGGAAGGGTATGTTCTAGGGAAAGATCCCTGTCACTCTGGGTGACCCCACTCTCACTGGGAGGTCCCAATACCACGGTCTTGGCTCCAATTCCACAGACTGATCTACGCTGTCATACCTGAACCTTCTAATCTAATTTCCCTAGATGCCTTTCACCCCTCTTAGGCCCACCAAACCAATTTCCTCATTGTTCGTGTCAATATAACTTTTAAAAAGCTTCTGCGAGGGGTGATATCCATGTAAAAGGAGTGATGGAGCAGAAAACCCGGGCCACACCGGGATGGAAGGAGGTAAGAACAATGAAGCCAACTGGTCTGGGAGCCAGTGAAACCCCAACCCAACACCTTCCGTTCCCCTGGGCCAGCCAGGTCTGGCCAACACACCTGCTCCCAGTTGGCAGATGCCGAGCACACCCCACCAGCAGGCTGAGTCAACTGAATCTGCAAAGAGCAGTTGCCTTTTTTATACTCCGTTACCCCAGAGTGCTGGGCAGGCCAAGGCTGTTGCAATGCATAAAGTACTTGACCAAACCAGAATGCATCCAGATATCCAAGAAAATGGAAAAATTTGAGGCCATTTTTAGTAGCCTATTGTCCCCCAGTGTCTTTGTGAGCAGAATGTTTTCACATGGAGCGCTTGGGTAGCTTAGTCGTTAAGCGTCTGCCTTTGGCTGAGGTCACAATCCCAGGACCCTGGGATTAAGGCCCACCTCCAGCTCCCAGGGAGCCCACCTCTCCCTCTCCCACTCCCCCTGCTTGTGTTCCCTCTCTCGCTGGGTCTCTGTCAAATAAATATATAAATCTTAAAAAAAAAAAAAAGTGTTTTCACACGATGCCCGGGTCCATGACACCTACAGCAGTCACTCGAGGGGCTTCAGCAAAGCACCAGGCCCTGCCGAGCAGAGCTGTCAAGTCGAAGTGTGTGGAGGGAGAGTCAAAGCTGGTTCCGAGAGCCCAGTACATTCACTCACGGCCAAGCTCATCCGCTTTCGTGAAAAGAACAGAAGAGAGCTGCAGCTGAGTGTCCCCAAAAGGAACACGCCCTACCCACAGAACCCACCTCTTTTAAACCCTACTATTAATGCTATTGCTAATTGTGACGGATTTTAAGTATATTTCCTAATGGGATGCAAAAGAGCATAAAAGTTAATAATATAGTTTGAGATCAGACAGACCCGGGTTCCATTTATGGCTCAGTGAGTTACTTAGGCTTTAAGCAACTTCCTCTCTCTGAATCTCAGTCTCATCTCTAAAATGGGAAACCACCAGGACTGCTGTATGAAGTTAGATAATGTAGACAAAGCATCTGAAGAACAAGATCTAATTAGAAATGGTAAAATTTATTTAGTGCCTGACGCAAGGGAAAAAGGAAGATGAAGGTAGAAAGAAGTTTTTTTACTCATTCATGGGAGGCCACATGACACAGGGAAGCACGTCCAGCTCTGGGTCAGATGCCTGGGAGACCAGGGACAAGACATCATAACTTCTCTAAGTCCCTGGTTCCACATCTGTAAAATCTAGGAAAATAGCCTGAAGGATGATTGCAAGAACTGAAGCCAGGTCCACAAAGCTCTTGGCCCCAAGTCAGGCAGCTCACACAGTGCCCAGTAAATTGTAGACGCTGGGAGGCTTCAGGGTTTGAATCCCAGCTCTACCCATTCCTAGCTGGGTGACCACAAATAAGTCAGCCTTCTCTATGCTTCAGAGGCTTGACCTCTATGATGGGGACAGTAAAAGACCTACCTCAGAGCATTGTTCCCAGGACTAAATGAGTTAATATATAAAAGTACCTGACACATAGTAACCACTCAAGTATTAGCTCTATTATGTAACTAGGCTTTATTATTTAATAATTAACAGTTAATATTAAATATTTTAAAACTTGGACCACTGGACTCAAAACTCTTCTTGTTCTTTATCTTTTTAAAGATTTTATCTTGGGGTGCCTGGGTAGCTCAGTTGTTAAGCATCTGCCTTCAGCTCAGGTCATGATCCCAGAAGTCCCGGGATCGAGCCCCACACTGGGCTCCCTGCTTGGCGGGAAGCCTGCTTCTCCCTCTCTCACTCCCCGTGCCTGTGTTCCCTCTCTAGCTGTGTTTCTCTCTGTCAAATAAATAGATAAAATCTTAAAAAAAAAAAATTTATTCTTAAGTAATCTCTACACCCAAAAGTCAGGCTCAAACTCCTGACCCCAAGATGAAGAGTCGAATGCTCCCTGTCTGAGCCAGCCAGGTGCCCTTCTGCTGGTTTTAACAAATACCCAGGTTCTCCAGTCCCAGACTGGAAAGAGGCTGTCCAGAGGTTGAGAGGGAGTTCTATATAGTTCCAAGTTCCCAGAGCCTTCTTCCTGGGCAGGCCACCAGAAAAAGTCATGTATTTTTGAACTGTTGACAAAACTGATTAGGAAGTCCTTTTCCACCACTGCGCTCAAAAGCAATGGGCAACTTAAATTTTTCATTATGCAGACTCCATCTCAGTGGCTCTCTAAGGAAGATGATTTGCGCCCGGAGGAAATCTGGTAATGTCTGAAAACATTCTGGTTGCCATACTGAGCAGATATTACTGGCATTTAGAGGATAAAGGTGAGGGAGGCTGCTAAACATTCTGCAAGGCATGAGACAGCCCCATCACCCCTAACAAAAAAAATTATCCAGTGGGGGTGCCTGGCTGGCTCAGTGGGTAGAACATGCAACTCTTGGTCTCAGAGTTCTGAGAGTACTTATAAAACAAAATCTTAAAGGGCACCTGGGTGGCTCAGTCAGTTAAGCGTCCAACTCTTGATTTGGCAAGGGTCATAATCTCAGGGTTGTGAGATCAAGCCCTGCATTGGGCTCCGCACTGGGTGTGAAGCCTGCTTAAGATTCCCTCTCCACCTCTGTGCCTCCCCCACCCTCTTTTTATCTCTCTCCCACTCTCTAAAAAATAAAAAAATAAAATCTTAAAAAAAAAAATTCTCCGACCCCATGTCAACTGTGAAGTTGAGAAGCCATGCCCGACAGGAAAGTTCCTTCTTGACAAAGTAAGGGAGAGGGGACAGAATACACCATGACTCTATGCTACGGTACAAAGGACACGTGCATGTTAGCAAGAACTGCCTAGGAAATAAAAACACAGGGCGCCTGGGTGGCTCAGTTGGTTAAGCGACTGCCTTCGGCTCAGGTCCTGATCCCGGAGGCCCCCGGATCAAGCCCCACATCAGGCTCCCTGCTCGGCAGGAAGCCTGCTTCTCCCTCTCTTACTCCCCCTGCTTGTGTTCCCTCTCTCACTGTGTTTCTCTCTGTCAAATAAATAAATACAATCTTTAAAAAATAAAAATAAAAATGCAAAAATGATTTCAGATGATGGTGTATCTGGACTATGTGCATTATGAAAAAAAAATTTCTGGACATGAACAGACATTTCTCCAAAGACGACATCCAAATGGCCAACAGACACATGAAAAAGTGCTCAATATCACTCAGCATCAGGGAAATACGAATTAAAACCACAGTGAGATACCCCCTCACACCAGTCAGACGGGCTAAATTTAACAAGTCAGGAAACAACAGATGTTGGCAAGGATGAGGGGAAAGGGGAACCCTCCTTCACTGTTGGTGGGAATGTAAGCTGGTGCAGCCACTCTGGAAAACAGTATGGAGGTTCCTCAAAAAGTTGAAAATAGGGGGCGCCTGGGTGGCTCAGTTGGTTAAGCAACCGCCTTCGGCTCAGGTCATGATCCCAGAGACCTGGGATTGAGTCCCACATGGGGCTCCCTGCTCGGCAGGAAGCCTGCTTCTCCCTCTCTCACTCCGCTTGCTTGTGTTCCCTCTCTGGCTGTGTTTCTCTCTGTCAAATAAATAAAATCTTTAAAAAAAAAAAAGTTGAAAATAGAGCTACCCTACGACCCAATAATCACACTACTGAGTATTTACCCTAAAGATACAAATGTAGTGATCCGAAGGGGCATGTGCACCCCCAATGTTTATAGCAGCAATGCCCACAATAGCCAAACTATGGAAAGAGCCTAGATGTCCATCAACAGATGAATGGATAAAGAAGATGTGGTATATATACACAATGGAATACTATGCAGCCATCAAAAAGAACAATATCCTGCCATTTGCAGTGACTTGGATGGAACTGGAGGGTATTATGCTGAGCGAAATAAGTCAATCAGAGAAAGGCAATGATCATATGATCTCTCTGATATGAAGAATTTGAGAGGCAGGGATGGGGGTCGTGGAGGGTGGGGAGGGGAAAAAATGAAACAAGATGGGAACAGGGAGGGAGACAAACCGTAAGAGACTCTTAATCTCAGGAAACAAACTGATGGTTTCTGGGGGGTTGGGGGGGAGGGATAGGGTGGCTGGGTTATGGACATTAGGGAGGGCATGTGCCGTGGTTGAGTGCTGTGAATTGTGTTAAGACTGATGATTCACAGACCTGTACCCCTGAAGCAAATACTACATTTTATGTTAATAAAAAAAAGTTTAAAAATTTCTGCGTGAGTGGTTAATATGTTTAGGGTCCAGAGAAGAAGTGAGGCCAGCACTAGGTGGGGGCAAGAACGACTCAAAGCTGCATTTCTCTGGTCTGACCATTCGCACCACTGACAGCCAGCCAGCAGAGTGACAGAGCTCTAACCCTCTGCGACACAAAGAATACTCTGCTCTGAACCCAAACGAAGACAGTGAGGGAGAGCAAAGTAGTGCTCAGAGTTGAACAGCTTAAAAAAGCCTATTCCAGAATCTTACCTGTCCCTTCTCCTGCCACTATCTAAACTCTTCATCTTTAATGAGTCAACAAGAAGTTACTAGGGCATAAGGTGGCCAGATTAGACAAAGTCTCTGCTATGAGGGGAGACCTTAATTCTGTACCTACAGTCAAGATCACAAAATTCCAACCAATGAAGGAGAGATGACCCAGACGAGGGGGTGGAAGAACCCACGTGACACACGAGCAAGACGGGAAGGATTTAACAGGGGATACCGAGCCAAGAGACTGTGAAGACTTTTCACACCATACAGAGGAAACACCATTTACAAAAGCCATGTGGAAGAGAGGCCTGGAACTGAAATGGTTCCTACCAGAATCTGGTGGCAGGGCCGGACCATGAAGGGCCTCAAGGCCTTTTGGAATACTGGCCTTTCTCCTAAGAATACTAGGAAACCATGAAGGAGGGTGAAAGAAATGTATAAACCCTTCACTTGTACAGTTCCTACTCTGACATTCCCAAAGGTGTCGGGAGGAAACTGCTGCAACCAAAACCTCTTTATCCTCAGTTAAATCAAACTTCTGGGCTATCACACAGAAACTAGGCCAGTAACAAAGTGTCCATCCTAAATGGAAGCTAACAGAACACAGCAAGGAGAAGAAACAGCTTCCCCTCCAAAGTAAGGACCACCAAGCTCCAAGCCCAAAGGCCCATCAAGGCCTCGGCCCTCTCTGGGGTAGGGAAAAGAGAGAAGCGGCTGATGTGAGAGCCACTGTAAGGGGTCATAAATCCCACGAGGACCCCATAAGTGCCCATCTGCCCCTCGTGGAGGAGCCCCTCTTGAGGCTGCATCACCACACAATCCTCTCCCCCATTTGTCTCCAGCTGCGTGTTTTCATCTGCATAGGTCCTGGGGATTCATTCAGTAGATCTTTCTGAAGTCCTACTAATTAGCAGCTACAGTGCTGGGTTTAGGGATCGTACTGCCCCCATCCCCTACCCCTTCCTATTCATCTCTCTCCTCCTCCCTCTCTAGAAGCTTCCATCCTTCTGGCCACTGGATCTGTCCCCTCCTCAAAGCAAAGAGTATACATGACTTAACCCACTTGCTGGGTCAGAAACCACAAGCGTCTCAATTCTGACAGGCCTGGCTGAAGTTTTCCAGATGCTGGCCCAGTCCCATGTTGAAACCCAAGGGCGTTAAAAGGAATTCCACATAAACGCCATCTGGGTATCAGAAGATTCAAATGAATGGCCCACGATATAGGCTAAGAGATCCAAGAGGAAGGACAAAGGTTAAAAAGATTGAACAAAGAGAAACTGAGGCTAATAAAGCATTATTTAGCAAGGCCACTGAGGATGCAGGAGGCCAGGATAAAGTAGAAGGCCAGGATGGAAGAAACGCCAAAGTATGCCGAGGGTGGACCTCAGCCAGATTCGGAGGCAGCAAGGGAGCAGAGCCCACGGCCACCAGCCACCTGTCCTAGAGGGGGCCGGAGAAGCGGAGTCAACACAGAGGAAGACAGACTCTCAAGTCGGAGCCAAGAGCAGAGCGCCTGCTCTGGCACTTACTAGCTCAGACCTGGGCAAACCCTCTCCTTTAACAGGACCTGCCTCCCAGAGCTGTCATGCCAATTAAACGGTGGAGAAGATACAGTGCTTAGCACCAGACCACCTGGCACCCAACAGAAACTCCGTCCGCAGCAGCTCCTAGGGCCCCTCCCAGGATCCAGTGCAGAGGAGGAACCAGAACCGGAGGTAAGGCCTCGAGGACAATGACTCACCGGACACCTGCTCAGGGAGATGATTTTCATGGGGGAAGGGGACGCTCGACCATCCAACCACCAGCAGGAACTGAGTAGTGAACCTAAGGCACACTGGTTCCCACCATTAAGGAGCATCTATCCGGCGGGAGGAGAAAGGCAGCCAAGGAACGCAGAAGAGTATGACGTGGGCAGGGAAATGAGAAGGCCCGGGACAGAGAGGGCCCAGCTGGGTGCTACTTTTAGGCGGAGGGCGAGGGGAAGCAGCTGGAAGGCCTCTCTGACCAGGTGACTGCTGAGTATGGACCAAAAGAGGCCACAGGTGTGTAGACTTCTGAGAAAAAGTGAAGGCCCGGGAGGGCAGCCTGGGGCGGGGGAGGCTGCAGTACACCGCTGGCTCTGGGTGGGCCTTGCTGGCCACGGGAAGGACTCCGGCTTTTACTGTGAGTGACCTGGGAAGCTGTCGGAGGTCTGGGCAGAAAACAGGCAGCAGGGGCAGAAGCAGGAGGAGGGGGACCGGGTCTGGGGCCATGACTGCAGAGGAGCACCGAGGAACTGTCCCACTTACCTCAGGCCCGTGCACAGACCTGGCCCCTGAGGGCTTCCTGTCTTCACCGGCCCTACCGAACACAAGCAAAAATTCAGAAATCTATGTGGGCCGCAGGAGAGTGCGAACTTCCTCACTGCCCGCCCTTGTGCCATGAACTGCACAAGGACAATTACTTTATTCTTCATCACAGCCCTGTGATCCCCATTTTACCGGGAAGGGAACAGAAGCGCAGGGCAGCAGAGAAACTCTGCCTAGATTCGTAAGCAGCGCAGTTTTCGGTGGCACCAAGCAGCATCCTTGCTGGGACACTATCATCTGATACCTGCCAAGGAAGCTTCTGAGCTGGACTTTTATCTCTGCTGGAAAGGCTTCCCAAGGCAACGAAAGGGCCAGATCGGAGTTTCTGATGAATAACAGCATAAAAGGCTCAAACGAGCGCTGCTGTAATTCCACACCCCAAGCCAATCAGCCAGAGATGCCAGACCGTTAAGTTCCTTTCTCTTCCATCCTCATGAAGACTGATGAGAGCAGTGGCAGACACCAAGAAGAGTGTCCAGAAAGAGAAATATGCTATTCTCTCACCACCCTGCCCCAGCTGCTGACCTTGGACTAAGAGAGGGGTGACATGGAGTTTCTGGCTGCTTGGCCAATGACCGAGTAGGACACTCCAGGAACAGGCACTGCCCTCTGCATCTTCAAGTTACAAAGGACCATAATAAGGTCACTTTTCACTCCCGATTGACAGGCCTAAAAACCCGGCTCAAAGGCCAATTGGGCTTTTGAATTCCATGGGGACATTCCAAGGACTCTGCTGAAATAAAATATGTTCATTTTTTTAAAAGATTCTATTTATCTGAGAAAGAGAGAGAGAAAGAGAGCATGAGCGGAGGCGAGGGGCAGAGGGAGAAGCAGACTGTGCGGAGCAAGGGGCCTGATGCGGGATTCAATCCCAGGAACTTGGGATCACGACCTGAACCAAAGGCGGAAACCTAACTAAGTCACCTGGGCGCCCCCAATTTACTTCATTTTAAATCAATACTTTGCCAGATACGACAGTCCTAACCCAGAAGAGCATGTACAAAGCCCTGATATCTGGACTCCCAAGGCAAACAGCATGGGAAGGGGCTCGGAGGTCAAGGGACCAGGACAACTCACATGAATTCACAACCACCTTTCAAAATGGTGGTCCTTCCACTCATCCAACACACCTTCCTGATCACATCCGATGTGGCAGCACGGCCCCAGGTGAGGCAGAAAAGCAGGAGACAAAGACCTAGGGAGGTTTCCAAGGGGAGGCAGTCATGCAAAGATCAGGGAGGTAAGGTACCCTGCCCGGGTCCTGGGGTCAGTAAGGGGATTTGAATCCAGATCAATCATACTCCACTTTGCCTCTGCTACTAGGAAGCTGACATCCTGCTCGGAGCTACCAGGAGCTGTCTGTTTTGTGATGGCTGAGGGTGGTGGTGGTGGCAGCAGGGAGATGGGAATGGGCTGCAAAGAAGGTACGATCCTGGGGCGGTGTTTGAGAGGGGCTGTGGAACCTGCTGGACCACAGCACTAGGACAAAATAAAGAAAAGCATTTAGCTGGGAATTGGCACTTACATCCAAGGTCAAACTCACTGACCCTGGGCCGGTCGCTACACCTCTCTGGGCTTCAGTCTGAATCTCTCAAAAAGAGGGGGTTGGCCTAGCAAGAGATGGCAGCTGGCTTCATCTCATCCAGCAATCGAGCCTGGTCACAGCGGCTGCCCAGGGCACAGAGGTAAGCAGGATTCTGAGGCCACATTTGGGCTAAGCAGAGAGGGCCAGTGAGGGAGGTCTGCTAGGAGCCTGGAAGGGAGATCAATGTGGGTGATCCTCTGAGGACTTCTGTTGCCACTGCCGCTGCCGCAAGGTCACTGAGGGGCTGTCATTTTAATTTTGGTGACTGAATTTTTAAAACTCTCTTTCTAATCAACTCACAGAACCTTCCTTCCTAAGCAGATTTCCTGATATAAGACTGGAGATACTGCTGTGTTTAATTTTTTCACTTTAAACCATTCCATAAAGTGCAGCGCAGTCACGGGAACCTAGAAGCAGGTGTGGTGAGAATGCCTCACCGAACAGGAGTCCGCCTGTCACCGCAGGGGCTTGAGGGAATGCTTGCCAAGATCCCCCAACACACACACCACGCCGCAGTGCGGCTCTGCCTCTCCCCAACCAAGCAGGGAAGTCTCGTTCTCCTCCCCCTGAATCCCAGCTACACAGATCCCCGGCTGCAGGGGCCAACGGGGTGGGAAGTGCTCTTCTGCGCCTTCCGGGCCACAGTGGGAAGAAGGCCTGGGAGATGATGGCACGGTGGTGAAGTGAGGTTTGGGCCAAACCGGCTGGGAGGTGCACACAATCATCTGTATTATTTCTGCACGACTGTACTAAGACTGCAATGGCTTATTTCGTTTCTTTTTCCTTCCTGCTAAAGGAAGGCCTGAAAACAAAATAAATAAAGCACCTGGCAGCTTCCCCCTTTACACGGGGACACTGAAGGATGAAGTAACCCAGCTCCCCAAGGCTGCTGTACAGGGAGGACGCCCAGCCCAGCCCCGCCGAGAGGCCACGTGGAGGACCCAAGGGGGAAAGAGAGACATCAGACAGAGGTGGGGTTTTGTGGGTCTTTGGGATCCGAAAGAACAATTATTCATTATAATGAACCGAAGGCCAAGATTTCGCTGAAACAGAAACAGCTGACAGAATACGGCTGAACTTAACCCTTCAAGGGAATAGGGGGAAACAAAGCCGGTAAGAGTGGAGAAGCCCAAGACTGGTTTGGAACACACATGACAGCAGCATCTAGTGATGAGCACAGGGTGTTGTAAGTGATGAATCACTGAATTTTACCAGAAACCAGTATTGCGCTGGATGTTAACTAAAATTTAAATTCGAAAAAATAAATAAAGATGGTGGAATCCAAGAGTGGTTATCTCCTGACCCTCTGCCCCCTACAGTCAGGCTGCCACTGGGCTCCCATCCTTCCACTCTTCTGAAGCTTCTGCTAAATCATGTGCCTTCTCCGTACCGCATACATAAGCCAACCCCCCAGCACCCTTTTACACGAGCTATCAACATAAAGCCTGGAGGAGAGTTTATCAATCTCATTCAAGGCTAGAACGCGTGCATAGTCAACCCAGAACCCCAGTTATCATCTATGTTCCGGCCCCCAGAGATGGCCTGGGGAGCACAGACAGGTCTTTCAAGCCAAGCCCTGCCCCAATCACAGAATCTCTGACTTGGGATGGTTTGTTACAAAACAATATATCGACCTTCCACCTGTGGCAAAACGCCTTCCATTCCAGCTGGGCAAGATCAGACTATGTGACTGGGTCTTTTGGACCTAATTCTTTGGACTGAGCCTTGTTTCACGTTCTTCTTGGCTAAATGCTTTTGCTTCCTGAGTTCCTCTCCGTATGGCATCCCTAGTCTTATTTCATTAGGATTTACCTTCCCACGTATCTGAGACTATTCGAGGTATTCCCAGACCCCTTTTTCTAGCAGGGTTTTGCTCCCTGCATTGTCTCTGTGCCCTCAGAATCCCTTTTCTGTCTGTTTTGGTCACCATTTATCATTTCGGAGCCTTTACTCAGGTCTCTGGCGACCCTCTATTGTTGGTTAGTACTTAAGGCTGAGATGCTGTCAGCTGCAGCCTGAAGAGTCCTGACTAACCACCACGGGTGAACGTCTGCATTAGGACAGTACCAGCGAGGCTGACTGAATTCAGAGGCAGACGAGACAGAACACAAAAATGAGCTGACTTCAGAGAGGGGACGGTGTCCAGGCTGCGGCTGGAGCATGGGGCACTGGTAACGCCTACCAGCAGTGGGACACACAGGGAAAGCTTCACAGGAGTGACATTTTGTGCTACCCTCGAGGTGGCCAAGTGGGAAGGACGGGTGGGGAGTGAAGGAAGCGGTGTGGCAGGGAAGAGGCCCTGCATGCATCTAGATGTTGTTAGATGTGGTGACTGAGGAGACAGCTGGGAGTCTCAGCTTGTCCCCCGGAAGGGCCGGGGATGACATGAACTGTCGGCAGCAGAGCGCCATGTGGGGAAGAGTCTGCCAAGACAGTAGCCTCTGGCCCCACGTTCTCACACCGTCCCTCCGGAGACGGAGCTTATTTTGCACAAATGCTTGTAACAGCCGCCACTTACTAGTCCTAACAGCCAAGCACAGTGTCCATCAACTAATGAGTGGATAAAGAAACCACGGTGTAGCCATAAAATGGAGAATTATTTGGTGACCCAAAGGAATGGAGGACGGACAGACGCTTACAACACAGATGAATCTTGAACACATCATACTAAGTGGAAGAAGCCGGTCATAAAAGGCCCACATAAGGGCTGTGGCATCTAGTGATAAGCACTAGGTGTTGTATGATTCCAGTGACAGAAAATGTCCAGAACAGGTAGATGTACTAGAGAGATAAAACGGATGAATGAAGGGGGAGGATTAAGGAAATGGGAGCTATTGCTAAAGGGTATGGGTTATCTTTTGGGGTGAGGAAATGTTCCGGAATTACAGTGGTGAGGCTCATACAACTCCAACTATATTAAAAACTACTGGATCGTACAGTTGACACGGGTTAAGTGCAGGGTATGTGAATGATCTCTCAATCAGGCTGTTCCTAAAAAATGTGGGGGTGTCGGTGACATCTAGTTCCCCTCGTACTGAATCCAGTCACCCTTATGACTTTCTTTGAATGAGTGAATATGAGTAGGTGACGCTGGGCCAGCTCGGGGTCTACATGAAACGACTGGCCAGCTTCCACTTCAGCCTCTTGGAAGTGAGTTGCCATGCAAATAAGCCACGCTAGATGACAGACCACAGACCAAAGGTAGAGAGAGGCCTCATGGAGGTAAACCAGGACCTCACTCGCGTGAATGAGGACATCTTGGGACATTCCAGCTCCAGCCAAGCTGACAGCTAAATTAAGTGACCCCAGGAGAGACCCCGTAAAACCGACTCACAGAATCATGAGAATAAATCACTGTTGTTTTAAGCCACGGGAATTTTGCTATACGATGGATGATAACTAGCTTACCACCTCTTCAAGCCCTGGGTTCCACCTCTGTAACACAGGATTAAAGCTATAGGGCTCTTGGGAAGGTCACATGAGGCTAACAGCAGGCACCAGGCTCCAGAAATACTAGTTGCTATGGTTATTACTAGTCAAGATCATCCCAGGAGCCCCGTGACATACTGCATGTAGACTCCTGGGGAAGCCCTATTCCCACAAGCACCTGCTACCTCCAATCACAGGGTTTTCAAAAAACTGGTTCCCCAAGAAAAACAAAGGTATTTTTTACTACAATTTCTGTAGTACAAAAAATGAACTTTGAACCATAAACAGCCTAAGGTTCTGCTTAGATTAGTCATCCACCCAGCGACCTACCCATTCAGCACACCTTTATTAAGTCCTTACTGATGACCAGACACTGATTAACAGTAGCTCAGAAGACCTTCCCTCCCCTGAAACAGCAACAGTTACCACGGATTGGGGGGAGGGGGGGGAGGAGCCTGTTAACAGAATGGACTACACACTTAAACACTTCAGCTAGAGACGGACCTGAAGTCATAGATAAAATCTGAAACCGTCCACCCAGAGATAAAGGTGATGCATACAGATTCCAAACCAAAGCCTCAGGATTCCAATCTGGAATCTGTCCCTTTCAGCAGGGTGACCTGGGGCCTGTCATTATTCCCCTCTGTGACTTCATGACTTCACCATAAAATGGAAATAACCTCATAGGACTGTTGCAAGGATTAAATGTTAATGTAAGTAAAGCTCTCAGGAGACCACTTGGCACACAGCAAGCACCCGGTAAGAAGAAGCATTTTTAAAAACCTGAAGGCACCGTAACACGGCAACTATTCTGCAAACCAGAAGGTCAAAGAACAGTCCTAGGAGTCACCCAGACACCTAGCACAGTGCTTCTCAAAATGTTTCCTTTCTAATCCTTCACAGACTGATACTTCTGGCAAAATGCTGAACACCTGCCCTAATGTCCCAGCCACGTCCCACTGCTCTAAGAGCTCTTCACTGGTTACGCTCACTCTCTGTACTTCTCACAGCCGTCCGCAGACTGGCATTGTGTGCACAGTCAACTTTGAGTAGCACTGATCTAGCACACAAGGATGACTCACAGGCCTGCTGAAAATTCAGCTCGCAGGGTCAAGAGAACCACGAAAACACAGAAGAAAATCAACCCAACAGCTGGGGCAAGAGGATGACTTACGGATCAACAACCAAGAGAGAAAATAATCTCCACAGGCCAAATAAAAAAAAAAAAAATCCGGCTGCTAGAGGAAGGACCCACCTGGTACTTTCCCCACCAGAACTCCAGAAGGTGCCCTCGGGAAACACGCTCACCAGGAAGTCATCAGCCCCAGACCAGTAAGAAACAGACAGAAAGTAGGCAGAACTGACTCAGGCTTCCCAAGAAAGAAGTCCTTCTCAGGAATTAAAAACCACCCTAAGCAGTCACCAAGCTCTGAGAACGCCAGCCACAGCACACAAAGGCCTGAATTCCTTCTCTGCAAAGAAAACATGCAAACATTTTCTTTGGTGACATGGCACTGTGCCCCACGCACACCCACATATACACACCCTGTTCCCAGTACCTGTGGTTTTAGGAGGCTCCTGAGGTCCGCCCTGCCAGCCATACTGTGGGTATCCTTGGTAGGGGTACCCCTGAGGAGGTGGGTAGGGTCCCCCCATAGGTCCTGGAGGGTAGCCTTCTGGTCCCATTGGTTGTGGTGGATAAGGTGGGTATGGGGCTGTCGGACCAGGGCCCGGATACGGTGGAGGGTTCCCTGGATTCATCAGGGACCTGCAGAGTGTACCTAAGAGACAAGTAACAAAAATTATTTTCATCTAACCTGTGTAAATCATTAGGAAAAAAGTTTCAATTCAAGAGACCATTTATAAAACACTTTAAAGGTTACGAACCTCTTTTAAACCTTCAGTTTTGCCCATTGTTTCTTTCTCACTGTTCCCACAACCAATAGAAGAGTATGTTCTGTACCAGTTTCCCTGCCTTCTGCCTGCCTTCCTCACTAGACTGTAGGCTGTGACCACAAGGATCAAATCACCTCTGGATCATTCCCATGACGCTGGAGCTTAGCATACTGCCCGGTAGAAGAATGGCATTTTTTTTTTAATTCTCTGCAATGTCCACAAATGTGACTGCATAGCTCTAGGTAGAAGGCACCAGGTGTAACAGCACTAATCCTGCGTCAGATCAGTGGGGGCTAACGCAGCACGAGAAATTCTCCAAAACATAGGGCTGGACCACACTGGGATCTTCTGACAAACAACATTAATCCCGTGACCAACCAAAGACCCACTAAGGCTCTAAGCAGGTGAGCTGCGCACTTAGTCCTCACTGGAGAGAGGGCACTCAGATCATCCAGGGTCCCAGGACTCTGGAGGGCTCACCAACAACCCGCACATTTGTGTTTAACGGTGCCCGTTCTTGGTGGTTGCTTCTGTGACGGAGGCCACTGCTTGCCAGAGCCCAAAGACTTGTTAACCATTCTCCTGATTGGCCTTCAAGGCACAGGGCCAGCGTCTCCTCTCCATGGTCTCTGAGAGCCCTGCACTGCCTGACGTTACAGTGACTTGATTCAGAGTATTACCGGGAATGCCAAGTCTGTCCTCTGGATGAACACCGTATCTGGGCTCTTGCTGTGTTGTACTGTTACCCAGCTGCAGTACTAATATTTAACTCTTCATCTAGTCGAGGGTCTTCTATCCCCAACCAAACAGTAAGTTAATAGAAGCAAGACTCTCAGAGTCAAAATTTAATCATCTCACTATTAATTATTCTTTTTAACAGTAATCAATACATTAGTAAGCCACTCCATATGTATACGAAAACCAAAATAACCATAAAATAAGGTTCCCTAGAAAATCCAAATTAAAGTAATAGTGGACTTTGCAGGCTGCCCACACAACAACCATGTCCGCCTTTCTAATCTAATAGTGGTCAGATTTTCGGTCAGGTATCCATCCTTCTTCCTTCCATAACAGCTCTGGGATGAGACCAGGGTAACCTAAGCCAACCCAGGTCACTCCTTCCCCCTTTCCATCAAGACTGGTAGAAGGAATCCAGGACTAAGTCGATCACACTCCCGACCTTCCTGTTCCCTTAACTCGAGCACACACACAGTCTAGCAAGATACACGGCTTCAAGAACAGCGGACAGCCCACATGCAGCCCTACGGAAGCCAGCCCGAAGACGAAGAGGCGCTCCAGAAAAGCAGAGAAGAAGGAAAGGAAAGGAAAGGATTCCAGGTGCCTTTGTAAATGTTCATAAATCAGGCAAAAACCTAGCCTAACCTCAACTACCTCTACAGAATTTCCAGTTCTAGGAACCAGTAATAAGCAAGCTAATGAGCCCCTGAGTGACATTCCAGCAAGCATACAGTTACACAGCACTGACCATGCCCAGCGCTGTGCTAGGTAACGGGGTACAGAAATAAACAGGGCTCAAACCCATTCCTTGGGCACCTGGTTAAAAAGGCGAACATAAGGATAGTGATATTTTTTTAAATATATTTTTTAAAGATTTTACTTATTTATTTATTTGACAGAGAGAAACACAGCGAGAGAGGGAACACAAGCAGGGGGAGTGAGAGAGGGAGAAGCAGGCCTCCCGCCAAGTAGGGAGCCCGATGTGGGGCTCGATCCTGGGACTCCAGGATCATGACCTGAGCCGAACGCAGTTGCTTGACTGAGCCACCCAGGCGCCCCAGGACAGTCATTTTTAGAAAAAGTGGTAAAAAGACAGCTGAGCAGGAATAGAGGCTTAAACCCAGTAGGAGGTGACAGTGTCACTTGAAGGAGGTGATTATAAATTGAAACTTTTTAAAAAAGATTTTATTTATTTATTTGATACAGAGAGACACAGCGAGAGAGAGGGAACACAAGCAGAGGGAGTGGGAGGGGGAGAAACAGGCTACCAGCCGAGCAGGGAGCCCAATGCGGGGCTCGAACCCAGGACCCTGGGACCATGACCTGAGCCGAAGGCAGAAGGCATACGCTTAAGGACTGAGTCACCCAGTCGCTAAATTGAAATTTTATAATATGGAATCAGAATGGCTTGAAGGTCTCTATTTTGACCACATCTGCATTCTGTCCCTCCCTCAAGATAGAGACTTACTTTTCCACGGGCCTAACAGGGACTCAGAAAAAAACTCGAGTTCTTCCCCTCCTCTGCTCTTGGCCAACAGGGCATCACACTCTGACCTGAGAATGGCCTTTCCCCTTATCCTAACGCGAAGGCTCATGGTGACTAACACTGCAATAATCACATGGTTCTAGGGACACATACGTAACCCCAAACCAATTCTTCATTTCCTCTTTTCTACCAAGAAGGCTGGTGAGCCTGGTTTAAAACAGAAATCAATCTCATTGACCCTCCCCCAACCCCCCAAACGGCCATTCCATTATTTACTTTTTTTTTTAAAGCTTTTATTTATTTATTTGGGAGAGAAACACAGCTAGGGAGTGAACACAAGCAGGGGGAGGTAAGAGAGGGAGAGCAGACCTCCTGCCGAGCAGGGAGCCCGATGCGGGTCTCCATCCTGGGACTCCATGATCGTGACCTGAGCCGAAGGCAGATGCTCAGTGACTGAGCCACCCAGGCGCCCCCCATTATTTACTTTTTAGGTCGCAGAAGTAGAACACAACCATCATAACTATGCTTTCCAGAAATTCAATGTGTGTGTGTCGGGGAGGCTCCTCTGAACTGAACTAATCCCACCAAAACGGTATTTTAACTTGATTAGTCCAGGAAGCCCCTAGAGTAATGATCATTCTAGACATTGTCTAGAGACACTGTCTGTTCCTTGAGAACAGCGACCCATGAGAAGAAAAAAGAGCAAAGTATATAGAACTATTATAACTTCAGACCTCAGTATTTCATGACTTTTCTGGGTCTATCTACTTGTATCTATTGCCCTTTAGCCTATGCTTTTTCTCTCTCTGAAACCCTCAAAACTCTTCCAAAGGTAGAGGCCCTCTCTCCGTCTCCCTCAATTGTGGTATGTACCTTTCTCCCTCTACCTGAGAAATCACTTATGTCTAGGGAGAAAGAAAATCCCAGGAGCTGCTCACAGAGGCACTTATAAAGAACATAAACCACGCAGGGGCTCCAGCCGACAGGCCTCTTGCCTTATTGTGTCCCTGTGTCCTCAAGACACCCAATCATCTTAACGGGATAAAATCTGGACCTATCTTTGTTTCTAAGTAGTGTAAAAAAAAAAAAATCCAAAAAACAAAAAAACCCCAACTCAGTAAGAGAAGAGGGAGAGTCACAGAAACAGCATGTATGCTGAGCTCAAAGGTCCTGGAGCTGGCATTTGCAAAGCATGACTTCACCTACTGGGAATCGGGAATCCCAAGTTTATACAAACGCCAACCTAAGTAAAAAAGATTACCTAACACCTACTCGGTCTAATAGAAACCACTTAATGTAATCAAAACGCAAATGAGCCTTAAATACAAGGTATGATAATTAATTCTGTAACATGAACATTTTCCCTTAAAAACTTGGTGAGGTTTTGAAATGCAAGCCTTACTCTTCCAGAGGGTGTTACACCGAGGGTCAATGTCAACTAGAAATTGTGCCGTTAAAGATAAATCAGCGCTTCACATGGGAAAGCTCAAGTCAAGCAGCAGCCACAATCCCTTCACGGACCGCACTGAACAACACTGTGGGATGATCCCCGTCAGGACGGGCTCAGAGTCCCAGCACCGGCGGCCATTCAGTCACACAAGGAGAAGAGCAGGAACTACACTTTCAGAAAGTGGTCTGACATGGTAAGACCACTAGAAGGACCTCAAAAAAGCAGAGACACAGGAAAGAACAGTATTTTTCAAAGCTGTCATTATTTTTTAAATTACAAGATACCTGGCAGCCTCACGGTGACCCTGAAGGGGGAACACTAAAGAATTTTCCTCTGGAAAAACTAAAAAGTCCCCATTAAAGTAGTACTGGTATGAGTATTTGAGGAGAAGCCAAGAAATGACTCAACTAGTCACCCAAAAGCCCTGACGCAAAGGCTCAATTAGAACTTCTAATTGACTTTTTATTGCCTAATACATAAATGAATGGACAGAAATTATCAGACATTTCAGTAAAATCTGCAACATAAAAGAGCAAAACAGAACAGGAAGAAAAAATTTAAATGTCCAAAAGAAAGGTTATAAATTATGGGGTGCCTAGGTGGCTCAGTGGTTTAAAGCCTCTGCCTTCAGCTCAGGTCATGATCTCAGGGTCCTGGGATTGAGGCCTGCTTCCTCCTCTCTCTCTGCCTGCCTCTCTGCCTACTTGTGATCTCTCTGTCAAATAAATAAATAAAATCTTTAAAAAAAATGAATAAAATCATTTTAAAAAATAAAATAATGTTACAGCTATATAGTTCTTTGGCATTTTTAATTGTTTTTGAAGCACGATGTAGTATTAAGTATAAAAAAAATTTTTTAAAGGGCACCTGGGTGGCTCACAGTTCATTAAGAGTCCAACTCCTGATCAGGCCTCAATCTCTCAGTCATGAGTTCAAGCCCTTTGGCAGATTCCACGCTGGGCATGGTACTTAAAAAAATTTTCTAAAGCTACATATTCAACATGATCCCCTTTTCTTCTTCTTTTTTTCCAAAGATTTTATTTATTTATTTGAGAGAGAAAGTGCGCATGAGCACATGTGGTGGGGAGGGTAGCAGGACAGGGAGCAAGGGACTCCATCTCAGGACCCTGAGATCATGACCTCAGCCGCTCAACCTACTGAGCCACCCAGGAGCCCCAACCACACTTTTTAAAAAATATTCATAATTAGATTAATGTACAGAATGAAAAGGCCTACAACAGACCCATGCAGTAGTCAGCTAATTGTACAGAAAGGCACCACTACAATTCAGAAAGTAAAAATTAGTCTTTGCAAAAAACAGCACCAGATATTCTTACAAAGGGGGAAAAATGAACCCTGATCCCCAACCTTACAAACAAAAAATAATCCACTACGGCATGGGCCTATACATAAACAATAAAGCTTTCACGAGTATATAATATATTCATGACTTTGGCACTATTTACCTTATGCCCCAGCAGCTCTGCCCTCAGATGTATACTGAAGTGAAACGAGCGCATAAGAACATTCAAAGCTGTTTTATTTATAACAGCCCCAAAGTGGAAACTGTCCAAATGTTCGTCAACAGCAAAACAGATCGCTCATGGGCTATGCAAGAGAAAACTTTCCAGCAGTAAATAAAAAAAGAACAATTACGACATTCAACAGCATGGATGAATCGCACAGATGATGAGGAGTAAAAGGAGCCAGATTCAACAGACTTCACGCTGTAGGATTCCATTTATATGAGGCTTGAGAACAGCCAAAAGAAATCTACAGATATTGACTGGAAGAGGCACAAAGGCAGCCTTCTGGAATGATGGAAATGTTCTACATCCTGAGCTGAGTCATGTTTACATAAATACTACAAACTCATTGAGTTGTACATTAAGATTTTTACACTTTAGGTTGTACAGCAACTGCAGACAGACAGACTATGGCTAGGAGGGGAAAAAAAAAATTTATAGTGGTTTTCCCTGGGTGCTGCCATTATGGGCAATTGTTATTTACTTCCATTCTTCTGTATTTCTCAAAGTTTCGAGAAGGGAACCTATACAATCAAAAACAAACAAACAAACAAAAAACCCCAAAAAATGGTTCTCAGTGCTTTCAGATAATTTCATGCTACTCACTTTTTTCTTCACCGCTAGTGTGCGTCTGCAGACATCCTATCTACCCACTTGCAGCACCCCAATATCCCTTCCCACTATTCATTTAACCCTTTTTGGTAACCTATCTTATATCTGTTCTTCCCTGCTTTTTATAGTAATTTCCGTAATTATGATTCTTTTTTCACAAAATGCTTCAGCTACTTACGTTCTTTCAGTGCTTTCTTTCTGCTTCAAACTAAGATGTCATTTGACTGAGTACCCAGACATGGAGTTAAAAAAAAAAAAAGAAGAAGAAGAAGAAAGAAAATTCTCAGGATCGCATGGAGACTTCCCGCATCTTGAAACTGTTCTTATCATCAAAGCCAGAAGTCATGCTTATGCGTCCATCCTTATAAATACTCCTTCGGAATTTATAAAATTATCTTTAAAGTTTTTTTTTTTTTATTGTTTAAAGATTTCATTTATTTATTTATTTGACAGAGAGAAACACAGCTTGAGAGGGAACACAACCAGGGTGAGTGAGGGAGAAGCAGGCTTCCCGCCGGGCAGGGAGCCCAATGCGGGGCTCGATCCCAGGACCCCCCAGGATCATGACCCAAGCCGAAGGCAGACGCTTAACGACTGAGCCACCCAGGCGCCCCATCTTTAAAGTTTAAAAGCATGAGAGCAGATCTTACTCTAATGACCTCCCTCTGTGTCTTTTTTTAAAACTCCCTCATTAGCTGGTTTCTTAACACAATCTTTGTAAAAAGATTTATAATCTGGGTCCCTCACTTTTTCTTGATTCTCATACCCATAATTTTGGGTATGGTTTGCTAGGCTAAAAAAAGCTTTAGAATTACTTGTTTTGTGCCGTTCTGCCCTCTTAGGTTTACATTTTTCATTAAATTTTAGCACTGATGTGTCGGTTTATTCCGTTCACACGGTCATCTGTTCACTCCATAAATATTCCCAGAAGCACCCCCTAGGAGCCAGCACCAGTGGTTCTAGGCACTACGGAGATAAAGTCAAGCAAGAGATAGCTTCTACTGGGACTAGTGAGAGAGGCAGACATTAACACAAGCAATCATGAAACCAAGCAGAGAAACAGGAAGCACTTAGTACAGCGGACCTCAATGCAGAGACAACAGATCAGAAAAGTCAGAGAGAGCTTCTGGGAGGAAGGAATTATCACATTGAGAGTTAAGCATAAAGAGAAATCCAACTACTCAACGTTCACCCTCTGGTCAGAGACAACCAGAGGAGTGGGAAGAGTTCAGAATGGCCTAAGCAGACAGAATGAGACCAGGCCAACGGTCAGCTCGCAGATGTCCTTGCTAAGAATAGACTTTCAGGATCACTACAGCTTCCTTTTGTGTGTGTGTGTTTAAAGATTTTATTTATTTGTCAGAGATAGAGAGAGAGATCACGAGCAGTGGGGAGGGGCAGGCAGACAGAGAAGCAGGCTGAGCAAGGAGCCCAACTCAGGACTCCATCCCAGGACCCTGCGATCATGACTAGAGCCAAAGGGAGACACTTAACCTATGGAGCCGCCCAGGCACCCCTACAGCTTCCTTTTCTATTACCTCTTGTGAAAGGATTCATGCAACTTTACTTACGTTTGCTTGTCTGATGCTATTGGCAAACCTCATCATTTGTTTATTCCATAATAAACATCACTCAACAATATGAAGGACAACAGAGCCTGGTCCCAGGGATATGAGAGAACAAACCCTAGCTGGCTTGCTCTTGCCCTACAGTACTGCTAACCATAAAAACAAAATGGTTGTTTCCATTTGTCTGTTACTGCATCAGATGGAAAATGCTGAAGTTTTCCAAATTTCTGGGGTATAGTTTGGATAGTTTGGCTCTTCAGACTATACAAAATTCACCTTGGGCGGTCACCTTAATGAGTTCTGCAATTCTACTGGAACAGATACAAGAAGTCAGCCTGCAGGACCCCACCCCCCCACCCCGTACGGGAAGTTATGCCACACACACATGCAATGAGCAGGGAGGAGAAGCAGCAGCCTCGGCTCTTGAACCCCGAATTCCCAGCCACAAGAATGAGCATTCTAGAACCATGGGCCTGCACCTAGGAAGAACCGACTCCTGACCTGGACTATGTAACACAGGAGACCTAGGGAACAGCAACCCCAGGGATTTCCTTTTTAAAGCTGGTAGTGACGCGCCCAACCATGGGGCAATGGCAGGAGACCTCCAAGAGTTAACAATTCTCACAAGTGGATAAGATCTTTGATTTTATAACTTGCTCACCATTTCTAACACGTTTGCTGTGTTACCATTTCCTAAGTTGCTTTTCTTTGGGGGGCAAGCTGGAAGGGCATAACCTGTTCCGTTACCTCCGTACTGTCGAAATACTGATTCTGGCGTCGACCTCCCAAACACTATCAGCCATCCCCTACCCCACTCAGGATCTTCTGCTTCCCGAGTTCTACGAGGCACTGAGCTGTCCTCACAAAATCAATGAGTGAACATTAGAGCATGTTTTTGGTATCAGTATTCAGCTTGTGGCCTCTCTGTGGAGGGCATATGACACAGAGCCCAGAAATGTTACCTTTTACTGAACAAGGGCATCAAAATGCACGTGAAAGGGAAAAAAAAATAATAGTGGATCATCCATCTCTGGAAGCTCTGTCCCAGAGTAATGAGGGCTTCATTTCTGACATACAAACTACAAAGGAGCCTAAAATCCTACAAACTCCTTACTAATATGCTTTGCTAATGCCATTCAGGTAATTGATGTAGACCACCATCCCCAACGTTAAGCTAACACAAAGATGCAGGCCGACTCAACTTGTCCTGATGCATTAGGAGTAGTAAAGTCTGAAAAGTCATCCCACATTAATTATCTCCAGGAGTTCAACAATATTTGAAAATATGACTATAGTTGGGGCACCTGGGTGGCTCAGTTAAGTGTCCAGTTCTTGGCTTCATCTCAGGTCATGATCTCAGGGTCATGAGATTGAGCCCCAAGTAGGGCTCCATGCTCAGCATGCAGATTCTCTCTCCCTCTCCCCTTGTCCCTCCCCTCCTCTTCTTGGTCTCAGATAAATAAATAAAATCTTAAAAAATAAAAGATGACTATAACCAATCAATCTTGCCTCCTTCCAACATTAAACTCGGTGTATACATTCTTTTGGTCTTGGAGACTTTCAGGAAATCCACAGAAGTTCCCTTCAAGAAAGGGTAACATACTCGTTAAAATTGCTGTATAACTCTGTTTATAAAGAACCTCTGGCTAGATCCAAACCTGTTGCTCTATAAAATCTAACATCTACAACATTTATAAAATGGTCCTAAAAAAAGTAACTGCTACATCAAAAGGTTTCTCAACAACTAAAATAGCCTACCTAAGCTTCCCAGGCATTGGTATCCCATTCCTCCCTAATGTCTGGAGGAATCAGCCTTTCCTTTTTTTTAAAGATTTTGTTTATTTACTGAAAGAGAGAGAGAGTGCACCCATAAGGAGGGGGAAAGGGAAGAATGAAAAGCAAACTCCCAGCTGAGCAGCAAGCCCAATGTGGGGCTCGATCCCAGGGCCCTAGGATCATGACCTCAGCCAAAAGCAGACACTGAACAGACTGAGCCATCCAGGTGCCCCAAAACATCCTTTCTTTTTGCTTAGGGACCATCCTGTCTTCTTATGTACTCTTCAATAAAAGCATGTTGTTAAGTGAAACCTTAAATAAATAAAAACACCCTAGTCTTTGAACCAGCAATTCCACCTTTAGGATTTTATCTTACAGATAAACAGTAGCTCTGGCATGCCCCCCAAAAAAAACAAAACAAAAAACTTTTTTTATATACACAATTTTAAACCCTCTCCACAGATACTACATTTGTTTATTACAGCTCTACAACACATCACACACACAGGTGCACATAAACACACACACACACACACACACACACACACACACACACACACACAGAATGTATAAAATCCCAAATGGCCACCAATATGGGAATGGTTAAATAAACCATGGAACTTACAAGCCATGGCATTACAATTTGGCCCATAAGAATGAGGTAGAATTACATGTGCAGATATGGACAGGTGCTACCATCCTGAAAAAAGCAAATTGCAACAAAACACATTCTATTACCCCATTTGAGTTAAAAAATAAAGTTCTATTTCTAAATCTCAACACATTACAGTTATATTAATAAATGTAACTATTCATTTAACTCTACTTTCCAAACATATTTAACAATGAAAGTTAAAACCCCTCTTGACCATCTTTGGGTAAAGGTTACCACATGGCTTTTCGGAGAAAACAATCCATTTCATAACTAACTAAGTAGAAAGCCATGCTTTGGGGCGCCTGGGTGGCTCAGTCATTGGGCGTCTGCCTTTGGCTCAGGTATGATCCCGGAGTCCCGGGATAGAGACCCACATCAGGCTCCCTGCTTGCCGCTTCTCCCTCTCTCACTCCCCCTGCTTGTGTTCCCTCTCTAGCTGTGTTTCTCTCCGTCAAATAAATAAGAGAAGAAAAAAAAGAAAAGAAGAGAAGAGAAGAGAAGAGAAGAGAAGAGAAGAGAAGAGAAGAGAAAAGCAAAGCAAAGCCACGCTTCCAACAACTATCTAACAACCACTGAGAAAACATCTTGGTCTAGTCACTACCTGGAAAACCCCAGCTCCAGACCAGGATCAACAGTTGCAAATGGGCTCACGGGTTCCAGAACCACCTTAGCAAGGGCCTCTTTTCCAGCCTTTATTAGCCACATATGGTCCTCTGCAGAAACCTACAGGCCTGCCTAGATGTAGGACTCACTTCTGTCTTCTGCTTCTGGAAGGGCTCCTCAATGGCGGACCTCAGCTTGTCTGACAGTTCCCTATAATGCCAGCAAATCCTGACCATCATGCCCCTCTCTACACCACTGGGACCCCTAGTTGGGGGAAGATACCTCCAGTCTCATCCAACCACTCAGCTCAGGAACTCTGGTCAGTAACCCAACTACGATGTTATCTGAGAGCCAGTAGGGAAGTGAAGAGCCAGTGGCTCCTCCTCAGAGAAAAAGGTTGGGGACCTCTGAATTACATCTAGTCACTGGGACATATGGGACAGCATTGTAACTCAGAACTTCAAACCAGGCAGCCCTCAAAGTGACAATGGAGAGAAAATGAGGCCCAGCAAGAGGCAGCAGGGAAAAAGAAAGCAGCAGTGAACAGAGGGACAGAAAAAGGGAAGATGGCTATTAACACAGAAAGTGAGTTGGGGACATGAAAGGAGAGGTTAGAGTACAGAGAGGAGGAGAAGGACCCAACTCTGCCCCCTGCCAAGTTGAGAGGACACACTAGAAAGGGACAGGTCCATGGCTCCCAACAAGCCTGACAAGGCCACTTCCCAGGCCAGGTCCCCCACCAGCACAGCCCCTGCAAGACTGGCTCCCCTGCCCCCTCCCAGAGCATTAGATTAGGCTTTGCGGGGGGGGGGGGGGGGGGGCGTGAAATCACAATGATTTAGAAAGAGGCCCCTACAGCTTAATGTGGTGGCAATTTAGCTAAGCACTCCTGGTTCTTGCCGGCTCCCAGGCCAGTGAGGGCTCTGCTCTGCCATTAGCTCGCTCTCTTCGGAGCAAAGCAGCAGCCCAGTCAGCACTACGGGGGCGCCTCTTAATGGGCGGGACGGAATCTCACTTCAAAACAGCCAGAGCCACTGCTGCCTACCTGAAGCCTGTGTGGGCCATCCTAAGAGAACCAGACCTGCCCCAAGCAGCAAAGTCTCCCTTCTTTTCTTCATTTTTATTGGACTTTAGAGCAAAAGGCAATAAGGCCAACCAAGGTTCAAAAAAAACCAAATGCTAAGTAACTCCAGATTTCTGTCAGTAACATCCACAAAGAGCTACAATATATGAGGAAGACAAGGGGTTCAAAGAAGTGGCAGGCATTGATGAGTTTAAAAAATAAACAAACAAACAAACAAACAAAAACAACTGCAATCCGCCCAGAAATAAACCCATGCTTACATGGTCAATTACTCTACAACAAAGGAGGCGAGAATACACAATGGGGAAAAGACAGTCTCATCTTCAACAAATGGTGCTGGGAAAACTGGACAGCTACACGCAAAACAATGAAATTGAACCACTCTCTCAGCATACACAAAAATACTCACAATGGGTTCAAGATTTAAATGTGAGACCCGAAACCATAAGACTCCTAAAACAAAACATAGGTAGTAGAAACATTTTTCCAGATACGGCTCCTCAGGCAAGCCAAACAAAAGCAAAATTAAAGTACTGGGGCTACTGCAAAATAAGCAGCTTTTGTAGGTGAAAGAAATGATCAATAAAAACTACTGAACAGGAAAAGATACTTGCAAATGACTGATCTGATAGGGGTTAATATTCCAAATACAATAAGATCTAAAAAAATACAAACTCACACACATGATCTTATACAACTCAACACCAGAAAAACAAATCCAATTAAAAAATAAGCAGAGGGCCTACAGATGTTTTTCCAAAGAAGACATACAGATGACCAACACTTGCTCAATGTGGCTCCCTCATTAACAGGAAAATGCAAATCAAACCCACAATGACTCAGCACCTCATGCCCATCAGAATGGCTAGAGTCAAAGACAAGAAATAACAAAAACCAAAAAGCAAAAACAAAGATAAGAAATACTAAGTGTTGGTGAGGATGTGCAAAAGAGCCCTTGTTAGTGGGAATGCAAACTGGGAATGCCTTGTTTTTGTTTTTGTTTTTTTTAATTTTTTTTTTTTAAGATTTTATTTATTTGACAGAGAGAAACACAGCCAGAGAGGGAACACAAGCAGGGGGAGTGAGAGAGGGAGAAGCAGGCTTCCCGCCGAGCAGAGAGCTGGACATGGGACTCGATGGCGGATCTCCGGGATCATGACCTGAGCCGAAGGTAGTGGCTTAACCAACTGAGCCACCCAGGCGCCCCTGGGAATGCCTTGTTAATGGGAATGCAAACTGGTGCACCACTCTTAAAAAAAGGTATGGAGGTTCCTCAAAAAGTTAAAAATAGAATCACCATATGATCTAGTAAATTTCACCACTGGATATTTACCCAAGGGAAACAAAAAAAAAACTAATTCAAAAAGATAAATGCACCTTATGTTTATTGCAGCATTATTTACGACAGGCAAGATTTGGCTAGAGCCTCTGGCTGACTCAGTCAATGGAACATGAGACTCTTGATCTTGAGGTTTTGAGTTGACATATGCTCCCCAAATGATCCTGCCCAAGGTCCCGATACCAAAAGCTGACTGGTAAAGCATTGTGGACAGCATTAAAAATTTAATTTAATGTGTCACGGGTGCCTGGATGGGTCAGTTGGGTTAAGCATCTGACTCCTGATTTCAGCTCTGGTCTTGATCTCAGGGTTTTGAGCTCAAGCCCCGCATTGGGCTCCATGCCGGGTGTGGAGCATACTTTAAAAAAATAAAATAAAAACTGGACACCTGGGTGGCTCAGTTGGTTGAGCCACTGCCTTCAGCTCAGGTCATGATACCAGACTCCCGGAATCCAGTCCAGCAGGGGAGTCTGCTTCTCCCTCTGACCTTTTCCCCTCTTGTTCTCTCTCCCTCAAATAAATAAATAATCTAAAAAAAAATTAATGTGGCAGAAATCTAGCATTGTGCCCTATCCCTATCCTTCTTTGAACAATGAGACCATGTAGTCTGATAGTTTTCAGAAATGATGTATCTTCTGGGCCAGCTCTCTGGGGACAACTAATGATTCTTTAGCATAAATCGGAGAACTAATGATAGGCAGTGTGAATACAGCCTTACTCCCCAACGAGTAAATTCAGGCAGATCAAACTCTCTACCCACCGTGACTACCAACACTGCCTTAAACCATTTAACTGAAAGGCTTCACAGAAATATAAATCATCCTTGTTTTTGGCAAAGTCATACCACAGAATTACTGTCCATACAGCCTGGATTCAAACCATGTGTCTCCCCTGCTTTAGAAGTAAGGGCCCATCCAGTTTCCTAACTCTGGTTCTGAGGCCTAAACCAACACTAATATTCCACCTGTGTCTCTTAAAAACCACACAAGAAATCATTCCAAGTTCATTTCCTTTTTAAGAGTCCTTTGTAAATACTACACAAAGTGGTGTGAAGCTTTTTGGCTGGAGTGTCAACTCATACCCCCTCCCCTTGCTTCCGATGTGCTGTTTAATTGCTGACTCCCACTTTATAGCCAAGCCAATTAGTAGTCTCAGCCAAGCACTGGGAGCTTGGAGGCCTGTAACTCAGCGCTGCCTGAGAAAAATAAGAAGCCTCTCCCACCAGAATTTTCCTCATATGAAAACCATGCCTAGCCAACCGATGACGAAGTCTAAGGGATATTGCAGTTCTGTACGACTCCTGGGCACACCACTAAGCACGCGAGTATCTGACTAGTAGGCGCAGCAGACTGACAGAATACAGCAATCTTAAAAGAGGACTATTTCATTCCTCATCTAATTTACGAAGCATTGTGACCCACTTTTACCTCGGATGAGCATAATAACTAACTCCTTCAGAGTTGAAAGGATACTGAGCAGAAAGCTCCACACCCAGTGCAGTTACTGGCTTACCAGATCTAGGCACTCTCAAAGAACCAGAAAAGAGTGGGGAACCATCTGAACTGATTTCCTTATTTAACCCAAACATGCATTTACCCTCAAGCCTCCAGATCTTGATTACAGGCTTATCGATAACCAAGCCCAACTATCCCTGGAAATAAACCAACAAAACACCTTAGAGTCTGAATAAGGCTTTCAAAAAAATTAAGAATGCCCACCTCTTTTTTTATTTCACTACATCTCAAAACACACCATTCATCCAAGAACTAAAAGATTCAGCTGTGGCAGTATCCTAGCCAATGAGGTTTATCCGAGGCGCAATTATTGCTAATTGAAAAGATTCAGCTTTGGAAGAACTCAAAATTCATGTAAGCCTCTCATTAATTCCCCTTGGTACCTCTGGGAAGGAAGTCCTGACCATTATCCCGTTTCAAGGTTGAGGAATAGTTCTCTCCCAAGAAAGGACAGCCTGCCCAGGACCTTGGGTGACAAAGGCCAAGGCTAAGAATTCTCCCTGGCCCGTCTCTGGCCTTGCCTCTCACCCTGCTCCTAGCCCCTTATGGGAAAGCATCCCCGTTCCTCAACACAGAACAGCCAGCCCCGCCATATATCATACTCACATTTAGGGAAACACATGAAAATATTTTTCCTGACATCATATTCTCTACGGCGGGAAAACCTGTGTGGGTGGCATAGGTGAATGAAAGCAGAAAATTTCCCAAAACTTTTGGCCTACTTAATGGCCCTGACAGCACACGTTACAGTGTTTCGGGGTGTGGGTGGGCTGTTTCTTTCTCGAGGAAGCATGATTAGTTGGCTGGTTCAAATACTTCCCAAGAGATTTAGAAAATGGTTAACAATTCTTTTTAAATGTGGCCAAGAAATCTAACCTTCAGAGACTCTAAATATTTACAGGACTCCTGCAAAGACCCTTAAAAATGATTATCATAACAAGCCCAACCACTTGTAGGAAAAACTCTTCAGTGAGTAATGTGTAGTAAATGCCCATTGCTCAGGTGACCTATCTTAACACTTATTTTACAGAGAATGGCCGCACTGATCTCAAAGGGAGGCTCCTTTTTCCCCAAGTGCCACCCCCCTGGATTTGCCCTCCCTAGAGGGCCCTGCTGGTTTAGGCTGCACAAACCAGCTGCCGCCACCTTCCCAAGTTCACTGCAGTTCCCTAAACTACCTTCTACTGTACAGGATCCCTAGAGGTCCAACTCTATTTTCTGCAGCAAACATAAACGGGTGGAAAAGTTCAGCCATTTCACGTTCTCCCAGAAAACAAACTGCTAAGGTTCAGTATCAAATGGACAGCAGTGACTTTTTATTTTAAGGTCACAGAATCAGCAAATTTCAGAGCTGGAAAAAAACATAAATCAGCAAATTGTTACTCTTAAATAATCAAAATTTCTTGTTTCTCGGGAGGCCTGGGTGGCTCAGTCGGTTAAGTGTCTGACTCTTGATTTCCTCAGGTCAGGATTTCAGGGTTGCAGGAAGAAGCCCCCACATGGAGATTCTCTCACTCTCTGCCCCTCCACCCACTCGCATGCCAGCATTCTCTCTCTCTAAAAACAAAACAAAAACTTGGGGGTGCCTGGATGGGCTCAGTAGGTTAAGCATCTGCCTTCTGCTCAGATCATGCTCAGGACCAGGGATTTAGTCCTACAAGGGGCTCCCTGCTCAGTGGGGAGCCTGCTTCTCCCACTCCCTCTGCCCGCTGCTCCCCCTCCTTGTGCTCGCTCACACATGCTGTCAAATTAATTAATTTTTATTTATTTGACAGAGAGAAACACAGCCAGAGAGGGAACACAAGCAGGGGGAGTGAGAGAGGGAGAAGCAGGCCTCCCCCCCGAGCAGTGAGCCCGATGTGGGACTTGATCCAGGGTCTCCGGGATCATGACCTGAGCCGAAGGCACTCGCCCAACCAACGCCCAACCAACTGAGCTACCCAGGCGGCCCCGATAATGAGTGTTTTTAAGATACTCTGAAACATCTGAAGGCCAAATGCTGTGGACAATACAATCCCCGCGCATAATAAGGGGGCAAGCTCACAGGTAGACATCAAATCCAGTTAAAAGAGACAAGAGGAGCACAAGGCTAGCTCTGTCAGTAGAGGTGCAACTCTTGGGAGTTTTAAGCTCAAGCCCCACCTTTGGTATAGAAACTACTTTTTAAAAAAAGGCAATAAGAAAATGAGCGGCAGCTGGGTGCTTCCTTTTTCTGACAAGGATTTTTAAAATCTAACAATGGCTGGAGTGCAGGCACCTGACTGCCTGCGTCCTCGTTATATTTCATAAGCAGGGGTCGCAGAATCCCATCAGACCGGAGTTCTAAGCGTTGTCACCTCTTTCTCAGGCTCTCCTAGCAGCCTCCTCAGCGTCTCCCCATCTTCCAATCCGGCCTACGATTCAACGACTCCCCACAGCACACAAACCCTCAGCTGGTCACTCAAGAGTTTTTCCTAACCAGCCCTAACCTAATTCTCCAAACTTTTTTTTTTTTTTCCCAAAACAGCCCTACCGCTTGGTCCGATCGGTCACCCAACAGTCGTCTTTCCTTCACCTCCTACGCAAGGCTCACGGTCTCCTTCCGCGGAGGTCCTCTTTCCCTCCCTCCATTCTTCCAACCCCCAACCGCTGCGGGGAGATTTAGTCCCAGCCCTCAGGACTCCACTCAGATTTCACCTACACCAACAGGTCCACTGAGATCTCAATCACCCCCCCTTCAAGAATCAGGATTCCTTCACACACACCCCCAACACTTTCTCTGAACACTACGGCCTCTGCTCCCACCCGTGGGGCTCCCGAGAGGCCTCCTGGCCCCCGGCAACCGCCTCAGAAATCGCAGCCCAAGGCGAAGAGCTGCAGAAGCCTCCCGCACAAGTCCCCCGGGACGGGGAGTGACGAGCCCCGCTCGGAGCACGCCGAGTCCCGGCACCGCGAGAACCGCTGAAATGCGGAGCCCCTTCGGACCACCGCCCAGAGGCCGGCCGGCCGGCCGGGCGGCGCAGGATCTCCACCCTCCCAACCTCCAGCAGCGGCGCGGCGACCCAGAACCAGAGGAACAGCCGCGGGGCTCCCGGGTGGGCTTTCGGCCGGTTCCCAGCTCCTCCCCGGGGACTCCGCACACCCCATCCTAAGTCGGTCCGTCCCGTCCCGGTGCCTGCCGCCTTGGGGGTATTCTTTGGGGAGCTCGCGGGCGCGCCAAACCTCCGAAGGGCCTTACCCGCGCCTTACCCGCTCCCGGGTTCCAGCTTGGCTGGGCCTGCGTCCTACGCGACTCACCTCTCCTCTTCTCGGACCTGTAGGGCACTGGTTTGGTAGAGAGCGGACCCGACCAGATGAGACCGCACCAGATGCACCGCACCTGCCACTGAGCAAGAAACGGGCAGCGGCGCGCCTGACGTCACTGCTGCCCCGAGCGCCGCGAGCTCCGAGTCACCTGATCACCCTGGCAACGCGCGGGGCGGGGCGAGGCGGGGGGCGGTGTCACAGCACGAGCCCCACCCCCAGCCGGCAGGCCTCCGGGCGCCTCCGGAAGCGCTCGGGGTCACTTGGCTTGATGAGAAGCGGAGGCCGTTTCCTGGCTTTCCTGCTACCGCCTCTGAGCTGGGGTGGGCCTAAGACTCCCAACTTGCACTCGTTTCAGGTTGGATCAGTCCAGGAGTCCAGATAGTTACCCCTCGCCGCTAGGGTTAGGGTTAGCAGGGTTCGCTGTAGGCCTCTCCTCCTGGTGTCTTCTTTGTCTAGACTACCACGTAGTTCGGGGATTCGATCCAGAGCTGTACCTGAGGAGTGGGGCTGTGGCTAACTGGATTGCTCTCTGTCAACTTTTCCCCATAAACGTCACAGCAAGTAGTGCAGCCTTTGCTAGACCTCATTCATTCATCCCAGACCCGGACTAACTGTCCTAAAGGTCTTCTAATGTTCCAAGAGAGAAATGACCGAAACACTCCCAGAGCAGAGTCGAGGAAAAACCTGCAAGTCCTACTTGCAAAGATTTTTTTATTACTCATTTTAGAAATTGATTCTCTAATGTCCTCCCTTGCTTGGTGTAGCCATATGCCTACATCTCTATGACTGGTGTAGACCGTCAGCTTCTAAGTGAGAATTTCACATCCCATGGAGATTCCAGTTTGAGAAACACTTTTTATCTCCTCCCTTGGCTTCTTGCTGATCGAATTTCATTAACTTTTACTCTCTTATTCCTTGCACTGCTATGGAGGTTTCATATATATTGTCCTTCCCTCTCTATGGGATTTTAGACCTGCAAAAAGAAAAACCATAGGCCCCCCGTGCCTGGGTGACTCAGTGCGTTAAAGCCTCTCCTTTCCATTCAGGTCATGATCTCAGGGTCCTGGGATGGAGGGCCGCTCTGACTCTGCTCAGCGGGGAGCCTGCTTCCTTCTGTCTCTCTCCCAGCCTACTTGTGATCTCTCTGTCAAATAAATAAATAAAATCTTTGAAAAAAAAAGGGGGGGGGCGTGTGGGTGGCTCAGTGGGTTAAAGCCTCTGCCTTCCGGTCAGGTCATGATCTCAGGGTGGGTTCTCTGCTTGGCCGGGAGCCTGGTTCCCCATCTTTCTCTGCTTGCCTCTTTGCCTACTTGTGATATCTCTCTGTCAAATAAATAAATAAAGTCTTAAAAAAAAAAAAAAAAAAAGAAGAAGAAGAAAGAAAAAAACCATAGACCCGAAACGGTGTCACTTTGGCCAAGTCATCAAACCCAGGCTTAATAACACAACATAATTGCAGTTTCAACCTTTGCCGGAAACGTAGTCAGGAATTTCCTGATAA
Source organism: Spilogale gracilis (assembly GCA_004023965.1). Lineage (NCBI taxonomy): Eukaryota > Metazoa > Chordata > Mammalia > Carnivora > Mephitidae > Spilogale > Spilogale gracilis. The sequence continues at coordinate 70,128 of PITA01001179.1, read as the reverse complement.
GCACCAATGAGGCAATATGTTATGCGGAGCTCTCCGTCCCTCAAAGGAAGGTGGGGTAATCTGCATTATAGGAAGCCCTCTACTCTACCCCTAACCGGATATCCTTTCTTTTCTTTTGCTAATAACCTCCTTGCTCCAACCTCCCTCCTACTAAAAAATAAAAACTTTTCCATTTTGTACATCTCCGCCCTACTAGGTAGATGCTGGGATGCTGCCTGATTTAGGAATCATTTATTAAAGCCAATTAGACCTTTAAATTTACTTGGTTGAATTTTTTTATTTAACGGGTAAAAAAATTATTGTTCAATCAGTTTCTTTTTCTTTTTTTAAAGATTTTATTTATTTGACAGAGAGAAACACAACCAAAAAGGGAACACAAGCAGGGGGAGTGAGAGGGAGAAGCAGGCTTCCCACCGAGCAGGGAGCCTGATATGGGATTCGATCCCCAGTCTCTGGGATCATGACCTGAAGGCAGTTGCCCAACTGAGCCACCCAGGCACCCTTTACAATCAGCTTCTAGTGAGCACCTTTTGGCGTTGTCTAGCTGATTGGCAGACATTGTCTTTGACGATCAGGAGTTGATGGGTACTGTGTCTCATACCAAAGTACCATCTGTACTGTTTACTATTTACTTAATAATTTTAATTGATATATTTTTTACTTTTATACATTTATTTTTAAAAGAAATGCATATAAATGGGGAAAAAAGACAGTTGTGAGGGGCATCTGGGTGGCTCAGTCGGTTGCACAGCTGCCTTCCGTTTAGGTCATGATCCCAGGCAGGGTCCTGGGGTGGTCGGACCCTGAATCAGGCTCCCTGCTCACCAGGAAGTCTGCTTCTCCCTCTCCCTCTGCTGCTCCCCATGCTTCTGCTCTCTGGCTCATGTGCTCTCTCAAACAAACAAAAAATAATAATAAAATCTTTAAAAGAAAAAAAAGACAATTGTGAAAGGTAGAGAAGAATCATGACTTCAAAGTATCAGTTGTACCAATAGAAGAGATTGAAAATATGAGCCCAAGGTCCCAAGGGGCAGAGATGAATGGGAAGGAAGATGTTGGGAGCACTGCAGGAGCAGGGAGACCTGGGCTGTATGGCAGATCTGAAGAGGGGAACTCCACCTGGAAGGACAATGGGGGAAGAACTGAGCCAGAGTGAGGTTTGAGGGATATGGTGGAGGGGAAACATGCTGAGAGCGAAGAAAGAGAAGAGATTGGAGAGAAAGGGGAAGCAGCGGGAGTTTGAGGGTGGGTTGGTGAAAGGGAAGGCAAGATAAAGAGAGAGCCAGGGAGGGGTGCTGAGGGGTTATGGTGTCCTTCTAAGGATCCAGGGCAATACAACATGGAATAAGGTCACTCACGCACACGTCAAAACCATTTTGGACCATCAGGAGCAAGATCCACCCTTCACAGAACACTGACGGAGAGGGAAGACCAGAGACCATCTGCCCCTAAGTATACTCTGACAGTAAGACTTTTTGGCATGAAAATTTTCCAGGCCCTTGGGGGCAAGCATATGCCTCTTAGGTTCTAATGAGGGCAGGGCAAGGTGAGGAAGAGGGTATAAGGCAGGGATAAGTGCCTTGAAAGAGAAGAAAGCTTCTCGTGCTATTTGTAAGGACAAATGGGGGCTATGCTGGGAAAAAAGTGATGATGGGACATGTTTTCAGTACTAGGTCCCTGGCCACTCCCCTTTTATTGAGTCAGGTGGGATTGAGAGGGCATAACTATCAAAAGAAAAACAAAGGGACGCCTGGGTGGCTCAGTCTTTAAGCGTCTGCCTTGGCTCAGGTCATGGTCCTAGAGTCCTGGGATCAAGTCCCACATCGGGCTCCCTGCTCGGTGGGAAGCCTGCTTCTCCCTCTCTCACTCCGCCTGCTGTGTTCCCTCTCTCTCTGTGTTTCTCTCTGTTAAAATAAATAAAATCTTTAAAACAACAACAAAAGAAAAACAGAACATTTCCCACCCCCACATCCACCCCCCCCCCGTCCGTAGGGAAGGAGGGCTCTCATGGGAGCACAAACCCAGAGAATGTTGCCCGCAGCAGCCAAGAACCTGAGGGACATGGCCAGGTTGCACATCACATGTGGCTCTTTTCTAGAATTTGACCTCCGGTCCCAGGACTCAGCAGCCGGCCAGTGGTAGAAGCTGCTGGAGTGTCACCAGGTTTCTTCACAACAGCAGTGAGTTGCCTTCCATTCCTGGAAATAAAGAAAAATGTCTGTGTAGAAAGCCCTGACAAAGCATATTTTCTATAAAAGTTCATTAACCACAGAAGCTGCAACGGATTTTCCACGTATGTGAATCCCAGAGAACCACGGAAGGACTGCAGGGGCAGCACGGTGTTGTGATCGGGGAGCCTGAGATTCACCCATTTCACGACTGTGGACAACTTACCCGCTCTCTCTAAGCCTCAATCTCACTTGTAAAATGGCGATAACAACGCCTACCTCTTAAACTTTACAGGTAGTCTCGATGAAAGGAAGAATCCAGATTCATGATTTTTCACAAGGCCATTTTATCTCACTTTTTTTTTTTTTGAAGTAAGCTCTGTGCCCAACAGATCAAGTGTCACGCACGCTGTCCACTGAGCTAGCCCAGCGCCCTTTCATGAAGTCATTTTAAAAAGCATCATATTTTCACTGGATCCCGTTTGTTCACTCAACAATTCAATGAAAAACTGTTTCTTGGATGGCAATGTGCACGCAAAGCTGTGATGGACACGAAAGGAGCAGTGCTCCCTTCAGTCCTCCTCCAGGCATCTGCCTCCTGGTAGGAAAGCCAGAGAGCAAGAGACCTGGTAAGGCCTCTGTGCAATTGAATATTCAACGATGTTGTCATGCCCTTTTGCATCCCCAGCATTCATGAAAGTGAGGCCATGCCAGCTGGCTCAGGTGGGATGCATGAAAGGAAGGGTGTGGAGTGGAGCCTGGAAAGGCAGGATTTGGAGAAATAGGAGGCAAGAGAGCATTCTTGGTATATATGTGCTGAGTGAGCAAATGAATGAATGACTAAACAAATAAGTAAAAACAACAAAATCAGAGAACAGTAGGCATAAAGGTGCCTAAGTGGATCACGGGAATTGTAGGGTCGTGAGGAACAAAGTAAGAGATAGCACAGGTTGTAGAAGGGCTCTGGAGATGGCAGGACCTTCTGATAGGGACATGGGGTCTGGAACTAGAGTGACAGGGTCACATTCGGACTCCATCACTTATTGGCCTTGTGACTTGAGCAAGTTACTTGACCTCTCTGTGCCTTAGTTTCCTCATCTGAAAAAGAAATAAGGAGGGGCGCCTGGGTGGCTCAGTTGGTTGGGCGACTGCCTTCGGCTCAGGTCATGATCCCGGAGACCCGGGATCGAGCCCCACATCGGGCTCCCTGCTCTGCAGAAAGCCTGCTTCTCCCTCTCTCAGTCCCCCTGCTTGTGTTCCCTCTCTGGCTGTGTTTCTCTCTGTCAAATAAATAAAATCTTTAAAAAAAAAAAAAGAAAAAAAGAAATAAGGAAAGCATTAATATCTATTCTCTAGCATCATTTTGAGGATTAACTGATATAATGCATGGGAAACCGAAGCATAGTGCCAGCACCGTAAATGCTCCAAACTGGGAGCTTTTAGTCTCGGCATTTGTTTTATTAAAGACTAAGAAAAGGGGCGCCTGGGTGGTTCAGTTGTTAAGTGTCTGCCTTCGGCTCAGATCATGATCTCGGTGTCCTGGGATCATGCCTTGCTTCGGGCTCCCCACTCGAGGGTAGGGGGGCTGCTTCTCCCTCTTCAGCTTCCTCATGCTTGTGTTCCCTCTCTCACTATCTCTCTCCATCATAAATAAATAAAATCTTAAAAGAAAAAAAAGGCTAAGAAGAGTATAGATTTGGGCACCTGGGTGGCTCAGTGCGTTAAAGCCTCTGCCTTAGGCTCATGTCATGATCTCAGGGCTCTGGGATCGAGGCCCTCGTCAGACTCTCTGCTCAGCGGGGAGCCTGCTTTCTCCTCTCTCTGCCTGCCTCTCTGCCTACTTGTGATCTCTCTGTCAAATAAATAAAATCTTAAAAAAAAAAAAAAAGAGTATAGATCCTATATGAAACCTACAGGGAACAAGTGAAACTCCTGGGAATGGAAAATGGAATGGAAGGCAATCTTTTGCAAATAATCATTGCGCAGCAGATTTCAGGCTGGGCAGAGTGAAAAGGGAGGTCACAGCAAAGGTGCAAAGCCCCAAAGGGTCAAGAAGAGCTGACAAAGAACTGGAAACAAGACTTCCTCAAAAAGAAAAGCCTACCATCCCCTGCTACCACTTGCTCATACTATGTGGAAGTTGGAGCCCAGCACACAGAAGCACTCAATAACTCCATTAAATGGCCTCTTTTAGATGCTGTGCAAGTTGAACGTCTTTCTGGAGCTCCCTGGCTCAGTGGCAAACACTAACGGAACTCCTCTAGGTCAAGTCCAAAGAGTATTATTTTATTTTATTATTTATTCATTTATTTATTTATTCATTTATTTATTTATTCATTTATTCATTCATTCATTCATTCATTCATTCATTCATTCATTTATTTTTAAAGATTTTATTTATTTGACAGAGAGAAACACAGCCAGACAGGGAACATAAGCAGTAGGAGTGAGAGAGGGAAAAGCAGCCTTCCCACCGAGCAGGCAGCTGGATGCGGGGCTCGATCCCAGGACTCCCAGATCATGACCTGAGCTGAAGGCAGAGGTTTAAGCACTGAGCCACCCAGGTGCCCTATTTTTTAGTTTTTAAAAAGATTTTATTTATTTATTTGACAGAGAGAGAAAGCACAAGCAGGGGGAGTGGGCAGAGAAAGAGGAAAAGCAGCCTCCCTACTGAGTAAGGAGCCCGATGTATGGCTCAGTCCCAGGACCCTGGGATCATGACCTGAGCCAGAGGCAGTTGCTTTACCAACTGAGCCACCCAGGTGCCCCAAGTCCAGAGAGTTTTAAAGCGCTGGAGAGGTCCACGAAGACCTGGCTTCTGGGTTATTTCAGTGTTTTCTACTTCTGGAAGCAGATAAATGAACACACGTAAAAGCAAAGCCAGCGAATATGGCCAACACAAGCACCAACTCCAGAAGAGAACGACCAGATTCTTATTTTGTGTCAGGGTATTAAAGAAATGAAACAAACACTTAGGCTTCTTCTCTTTCTTAGCTCACTGCTCTGCCAGAATCTAATGGAATTTGAGGTTCAGGTCAAGGAAATGTGAAGAGTTTGCCTCTGGCCATGGTTCAAGGTTTTGGTTTTTATCTCAGCAATGGGTCTCACAGTTTTCTGACCTACATTTTCAAATTCTACTTTTCTAGTCAGGAATGTCTCCATTGCAGTTGACTAAAATGCTATTCAAACTAGTTTAAGAAAGGAGAAAGATTTTATTTATTGGCTCATGAAACCAAAAATTCAAAGGTAAGTTTCAGGCATGGCTGGATCCAGTCACTCAAACAATGTCACCAGGAATCTCCTCTCTTGCTTTCTCTAGCTCAGCCCGCTTTTCTCTGCATTCTCAAGTAGTGCCTCTGGCAGTATCAGAATTACATTCTCACAGTAAAATTCCCAGCAAACAAAAGGCATTTTCTTTTCCAACAGTCCTAAGAAAAATTCCAGGTTTAGCGTTTGTCTTGGCTTCGGGTAACTTGCTTTTTTCAGAATGTGGGGCCAGAGCCAAGAGATGTGATCAACCTTGGCTACTTTCGGGATGGAGTAGGGGATGAGGCCAGGCACCAACAAACCCTACAGCTGAAAGTGTACGAGGAATGGTTTCCCTAGGAAAACTGAAGTTTAATTATCATAACTAGGAAGCGGATGCTAAGCAAACAAAAAACACAGCTGACCACTACAGGCCACCGATACCCAAACCATAAGACTTTGGCACAAGTAATACACCAGCCCAGCAGGCTAACATCGAATCAGTTTGGGAGTCAACCTATCTTCCCCTGTGATTTCCAAGAAAGTCGCATGCAATGGGAAGCAATTTTCAGCACGCAGAGGCTGAGCCTTGTTGAGATCGTGGCATAAAACCTGCCATTGGTTTTACCTGAATGCACTCTCCTCTCTGGAAATGTTTTCTGAGGAAAGTGCTTTAGGGAGCACTTAACGCTCTAAATGTACAGCATCTTGAGTTCTCAGGAAGCACCACGTAAATGCATGTGTTTTTAATTGTGACTTTTTGAAGGACTGATTCCTCAAATGGCCTGGTATTAGGATCATGATCTTAGGATCCCAGTCCTGGAGGAAAACACATTTTTCTCTTAGGTGATGACTCAGTGGATATGGCCATGAAATTCCCATTGCTGAAGAATAGCCCTGAAACACTCAAACTGTTATGTCCATTTGCATTTATATTTAAAAATGGGCTAATAATAATAATTTAGCACCTGACGCATAAGAACTCGAGACAACATTAAATCCACATATTCATTCAACACATTTGCTATGTGCCTACCTTGTGTGCGGACTATCCTAAACTTTGGGGGTATAGGAATAAACAAAACAGATTTAGAAAATCCTTGCTTAGGGGCACCTGGGTGGCTCAGTCATTAAGCATCTGCCTTCAGCTCAGGTCATGATCCCAGGGTCTTGGGATGGAGCCCCACATCCGGCTCTCTGCTGGTCAGGAAGCCTGCTTCTCCCTCTGTCACATCACCTGCTCTCCCTGCGTCTCTCTCTGTCAAATAAAATCTTTAAAAAAAAAAAAAAAAAGGAAGGCGCCTGGGTGGCTCAGTGGGTTAAAGCCTCTGCCTTCGGCTCTGGTCATGATCTCAGGGTCCTGGGATCAAGGCCCGTGTCGGGCTCTCTGCTCAGCGGGGAGCCTGCTTCCTCTTCTCTCTCTGTCTGTCTCTGCCTACTTGTGATCTCTCTCTGTGTCAAATAAATAAAAAACCTTAAAAAAAAAAAAACGAAAGAAAGAAAATCCCGGCTTCTAGGAAGCTTACATTTGTAATAGTGTGTCCATTTGTGTACATCTTCCAGCTGCCTCTGTTATTGACAGGAAATCTAAACCAATAAAGAAACCTGGCAAAGTCTCAGTGAGTGGCATTCTCCTCTTCATAGGGATTAAAAGCAGGCTTCTGAGAGATGCAGACACCGGCTCAAGGGGCCACGGAAAGTGGAAAGTAAGTGGTAGAGTCAGGACTGAAATTCATATCTCCTTACCTGCCTTTTAACTACTACTCTCTCTTAAGGTGTGGATGGGGGGTGATGGAGTGTGCTGGGGACTTTGGCAAACCAGAGACCAAGCTCTGTGCAAAGGGAGCCACTGTGATTCAGCTCCCGCCGTGTGTCACGGGAAAATGTGGCCCACGGCAGCTAGGTTTTCTGAGTTTCCAAGAGGAGCCCGCAAATAAGAATTTGATTTTCAAAACAGCATGAAAGCCAAAAATAATCTGTCTGGGCGTAATTCAGGCCCTGAGTCTGCCCCTCTATTAGAGGTCACAGTGTGGCCAGGAGGATCCCTGGGGCGGCAAGACTCTAGATGGCAGCTCCGAAAGTCAGTGTGGGTAGGAAGCTGCACAAACAGCTGTGGTCCTTGTACACAGTATGTCTCAGGTTGATTTCATAAGGCTAAGGTAGAAAAACGGTGGCTTGTTTACTAAAAAAAAGCGAAGTCCTTAATGAAAGGTAAGAGTGAGGAAGCAGCTGGAACATTCCACCCCCACCCCCCAGTGTGGAGGAGGTTGGCATAGAGGCACCCGATGGTGGGATGACAGGCCACGCTTATCTGAAAGGGAAAATTTAACTTCAGGGCGGGCTTCGTGTTACATCTGAGGTCCTAATAATGATCATTACGCTGTCAGCGCACAAGACATGGTTCAAAATAATTCTCCTCCTAAAAGTCACATTCTGCTCGCTTCCTGGCCCTTCCTTGCCTCCTCCACCCAGTGGCCTCTCCCACGCTCAGCAAGCCTTCCCTCTTCCCCACCCCATTTGCCAAGGGATGAAAGCCACGGGACATATGGAGGTCTCCTCCCTGGGGTGGCCTGGGACTGGAACAGAGCTGGTGGCTGCACCTCCTCCTGTCCTGGCTTTTGGGGGAAGGGAGGGAACCCAGAAGAGCTTCCATGTTTAAAAAACATTTGCAACCATCAATAGAATGAAAGTCTGCAAGACAATACTTTTACTTACAAAGTGTAAAGGAATTCTCATCCTCCAGATCTTAAGATCAGAAAACCTCTGTTTACTACAAGAGTTGTTTCAGAGAGGGAGTGAAATCTGGCACATGGAAAATCCCATCCCTGTCCGCTCTCAACATAGTAACTTTGCAGCCATATGTCGTGAATATGGCATCCCAGCCAAACGGGACTGCGCCGCGCGGGGGACAGATTTGCCGCTGCTGCTTCTTCAACCACCTCCTTCTGTTCCTGGAGGCAGGGGGCGGGGTTGTGAGATCCGCTGAGCAGGCAAGTGCTCCTGGCTGGGACCTGACAACTCCTCTTGCACCATGATGCCCTGGGAGCCTCTTCTCTGGAAAGCACAGGAAGTAAGGACCTAGATACTTTCTTTCTCTTCTTTTTTTCTTTTCTTTTTTAAAAAAGACTTTCTTATGAGAGAACGAGAGGCTGAGCAGTAAGAGACAGTGAGGGCGAGCCTAAGCAGCGGGGAGGGGTAGAGGGAGAAGCCGTCTGGGATCGATCCCAGGACCCTGGGACCATGACTGTAAACATGAGCCACCCAGGCGTCCCAGGACATACATACTTTCTGAACGAGGACGAGACAGAGAAAACTTGTACTATGTTCCACTCCCTCGCTTGGAAAATCATTTAAGATTAAGAGAGAAAGAGACCTCTCCCACTTGTGAAGAAGGGCTATGATTCAAAAGGTCTAGGGGCCCGTGTTCCAGACCGGGTTCCCCTGCATCCTGGCTTTGGGACCCAGAACAATTCACTAAACCTCTGGAGGCTTCAGTTCCCTCATCTGTAAAATGGAAATAATAATAGGCCAGAGCTCACAGAGCTGTAGCAGACGTCGGTTGGTGCACAGAGTAGAAAGCTGCTCTCTCTTCACACAGACTGCCCATGGCCTCCGTGAATCCCCACCATGCCCTCCCACTACATGCTAGGAGAGGATCATATGCAGACCTATATTTCAGCTTTGATCCCACTCCCAGTTTCTGTGGCTCCTGGACACGTCATCAGGAATTTCACGTGACGACCAGGGCCACTCTCTTGCAATTCTTTAGCTGCCACAGTGGAGACACAAGCTACCTTTGCTCTCACTCCATTCCAAGCCTTATTTTGGATGCCACCTTTGCCTGAATTACTGGACTGCTTTGGCCACATTCCAGATGAGACTGTACCAGCCGGGCCTCCTGCTCCAGGCCCCTACAGTGGCCTGGCAGCCTCATAGTGATGGTGCCTACCAGCGTCGGCGGGGAGTGGCCCTCGGCACTCTGTACATACTCAGTTTCTCAGGCTCCAGTCTAGACCCGTTGCTTCGGATGCCCTGGGACCAGGGCCTAGGGATCCTCAAGTAACAAGCCTCAAGTAACAGCAAGGGAACGGGGGAACATATAAGTCGGCATTGATGGCCCCCCTGGGGCCTCAGAGGGTGAATCTTTTCCTCAACCTGTTTCTCCTCATCTGTCCTACTTCACTCATCATCTCCCAGGGGAGCCAGGCCTCCAAGCCAGAAACCAGGTGGTCCCCCAGCTTCAGGACAGGCCCAATCACTCTTTTTTAAAAAAATATTTTATTTACTTATTTGACAGAGAGAGACACAGCTGGAGAGGGAACACAGCAGGGGGAGTAAGAGGAAGAAGCAGGCTTCCCACAGAGCTGGGAGCCCAATGTTGGGCTCGATCCCAGAACCCTGGGATCATGACCTGAGCCGAAGGTAGGCCCTTAATGACGGAGCCACCCAGGCAACCCAGGCCCTCTGTTAACAGAGTTTGGCCCCTCTCCCTGCCCCGCCTGTCACTGTTCAGGCCTTTCCCGTGATCTCACTCCAGAAGCTGTGGTCTTGCTCTCCACCTGCCCATTCTCGAGGGCTTGATCTGAAATGTTAACTTAGGGACGCCTCGGGGGCTCAGTCAGTTAAACCTCTGCCTTCATCTCAGGTCATGATACCGGGGTCCTGAGATTGGGTCCCACATGGGGCTCCCTGCTTACCCTCTGCCTGCCGCTCCCCCTGCAGAGCACGTGCTCTGTCTCTCTGACAAATAACTCATAAAATCTTAAAAAAAAAAAAAAAAAAGTAAACCTGGCCCTAATATTCCTTTACTTAAAATTCTTTAGGGTTTTTCCATCCTCTGCAGGATTCAAAAGTCTCTCCCTACACTCTCAGATCTCCTGCCACTTCCACGCCTACAGGGAGAACTCCAACTAGACTGACATTGCGCTCAAGTCTTTGACTGTTCCATGGGGCTGCTTGTCTCTGGGCTTCTACAGACACAGTATCCTCCATTGGAATAGCCTCTCGCCTCTGCTACTCTTCCTTAAATCATGACTGAAATGTCACCTCCTCTAGGAAGTCTTCCCAGTAGTGCTGAGTAATCTCTCCTTTATCTCCGTACACTCCCCAACTGTAAAACCCATGACCCTATTTTGCCTTTATTTGCTTCTGTGTTTCTGCCCTACTAGACCCACACAGGGCTGTGCATTTTATTCATTTTAAATTCCAAACCTTTATCAGGGCTGATAAGGTCCTTGAAGATCTGGCTCCTGCCTACCTCTCCACCCGTCTCCTATGCTCTCTGCCCCACCCACTTCACCCAGTCACGCCGGCCTTTGGACTGTTGCTGAGGCCACCAAACTCCTTCCTGCTTCTGGCTCTTCATTCCTGCAGTGACCTTTTCCTAGAACGCCCTCGTCCTGGATCTTTCCATGGCTGGCTCCATCTTAACATTCAGATCTCTGCTGCAGTGTCACCTCCTCAAGAGTCCTTCCTTGCCCGAGCAATCAGAAGTAGTCTTCCTTCTCCATTTTTCTCTCTTACAATACCATGTTTTCTTTCCTTTGGAGCACTTATCTCAAACTATTGCTATTTCTCGTTCAAAATCAGTTTTATTGGGGCACCTGGGTGGTTTAGCGGGTCAAGAGTCTACCTTCAGCTCAGGTCACGATCCCAGGGTCCTGGGATGGATTCCTGCATCAGACTCCCCGCTCAGCGAGGAGTCTGCTTCTCTCTCTCCCTCTGGCCCTCCGTGCCGTTCATGCTTTCCCTCTCACTCTCAAATAAGTAAATAAAAGCTTTAAAAAAACAAAATATCAGCCTATTGAGATATAATTTGCATAAACAAAAGGTGTAATTAGATGAGTTTTGACAAATACCCATATACCTACCACTCTACTCAAGACACAGAGTATTTCCAAAACGCTTTCAATTTTCCTGATGCCTCTTTCCAGTCAATATCCCCTACCCCCTCCTGTCCACAGCCAGTCCCAGCCAACTGCTGCCCTACTTCCTGGTCCCATGGCTTCCTTTTGCTTGTTCTAGAACTTCTCTTAAATGTAATCATATGGTATGTGTTCTTCCTTTTTTTTTTTCTTTTTTAAAGCTTTCAATTATTTATATAACAGAGAGAAACACAGCGAGAGAGGGAACACAAGCAGGGGGAGTGAGAGAGGGAGAAGCAGGCTTCCTGCCAAGCAGGGAGCCCCGATGCGGGACTCAATCCCAGGGTCTTGGGATCATGACCCAAGCCGAAGGCAGATGCTTAATGACTGAGCCACCCTGGAGCCCCAGCATGTATTCTTCTCACTGTCTTCTTTCACTCAGCCTAACGGATTGAGAGGTTTCTTTGTGTTGTAGCACTTTCCAGCATTTGGTTCTTTACTACTGAGTACGGAATGATTGTATGACTGTTCCACAATGTATCTATTTGCCTGTTGATGGACGCCTGGGCTATTTCCAGTTTGGGGCTATTATAAATAAAGCTGCTTTGACAATTCATGTACAAGTCTTGTGTGTGGACATCCATTTTTATTTCCTTCAGGTAAATACTATAATGGAGATTGCTAGGCAGATGGCAAGTATATGTGTTATTTTATAAGATACTAAGATATTAACCAAACTTTTTTCCAAAGTGCTTTTCCATTCACACTCCTACCTGCAGTGCATGAGAATTCCAGCTGGTTCATGTCCTTGTCAACACTTACTACCGGTCATTTCAATTTTAGCCATTCTAATGGGTGTATGGTGTCATCTTGGGTTTTATTTTATATTTCCCTAATTGCTAGTACTATTGAAGTACCACTTAACCATGATCTTAAAAAAGAAAACCAATAAAAATTATTATTTTAAAGATTTTATTTATTTATTTGACAGAGAGAAACACAGCGAGAGAGGGAACACAAGCAGAGGGAGAGAGAGAGAGAGAAGCAGGCTTCCCGCCAAGCAGGGAGCCTGATGCGGGGCTTGAACCTCAGACTCCAGGATCATGACCTGATCTGAAGGCAGCCACTTAACGACTGAGCCACCCAGGCGCCCCTAAAAATTATTTGTCTCTCTCACTAGACTATAGGCTCCATATATTTATTCTAATTTAATTTGAGCTCTTTTCCATCCCTGCTACCTCTTTGCAGGGAGAGAAAACAGAGAAAGAGCTTACTTGCAAAGTCACTTCTAGACCAGATTCAAGTGGACAGGAGCAGGGGAGTGGGGAGAGCGGATAGGAAGGAAAGCGAGTCAGGACATGGTGTGCTATGGAGCTACTCACCGCTGTGGGGACCAGGGGCTCCATCCTGCAGGGACCTACTCAGAGCACCTCAGAATCTCCACCCAGCATCAGAGAAGGGAGTAAATATCTGCCAACTCCAGCCCCGTTGGCCAGCGGTTGCCCCAGCAGAATTAACCTCCTCAGACGTGCAGACCACGGTGCTCGAGTTCAGAGGGAAGCCCTGGGCAGAAGGCAAGAGCTGTGGGGAGCAACCAAGTCAAGGGGTATCCACCTGCTCCAAGACAGCTGCCAGGCGGCCAGATGAGTAAAAGGCAGGTCAGAAGTCTGAGAAGAGGGTCACATGTTTCTGATACACACTCATAACAAGTATTTATCGAGTGTGTTCTCTGTGCCAATTGAGTCGAGCGGTGGAGACAGTCATCCAAAACCGATCCCTCCCCTTAGGAAGAGACAGACAGCAACCAATTCAGTGACTGATCTGTATTAAACCAATAGGTCAGTGCCATGAAGACAAACAAAACAAGGTAAGAGAATTGTGAGTGTGAGTGCAGGGTTGGGGCTTATTTGGACCATCAGCAAGTTTCTCCAAGAAGCTGATATTAGAGAGAGTGAGAAGCCACATGGATACCGGAGGCAAGAACATTCCAGGCAAAAGAAACCACAAGCTACAAGCCTTGAGGGAGGAACTAGCTTAGGGCGTTAGAGAAAACCAGAGGTCGCTGGGGCTGGAGCAGAGCGAGAGGCAGAGCCTCTAAGGGGTCAGGGAAGGCCTCAGAAATGAATCTGTGTTTTATTTTGTGATGGGAAGCCACTGGAGGGCTTTAAGAAGAGTTATAAATTGGTCTTATTTATGATTTAAAAGTTATGTGAGATACCATTCCACATATATTAGAATGGCTGGGGTTTTTTGTTGTTGTTGTTATTGTTTTTTAAAGGGGTGATAGCCAGGACTGGCAGGCTGCAGAAGGAAGGCAACGCTCCCAGGAGCTGCTAGGAAAGCAGGGCCGGGCTGTTGGTGTGCAGAAGACTTGGGTGCAATCACAAAAAGATGCACTTACCTGGGCAACCCAGCGGCTCTGTCCCCAGGCACTCACCCAAGGGATGTGAGCCTTACTTCACATCCACACCTGTACACCAAAGTTGGCAACTTTTTGTGCCATGGCCAAAAACCAGAAATAACTCACATGTCCTTCAGCTGGTGGATGGCTAGCCTGCGGTTCATCTGTGTAAGGCCACTCCTCAGCCACTAAGGGACTTGATCTACTGAGAATACACACGACAACCTAGATGGACCTCAAGGGCATTATGCTTGGTGAAAAAAATTCTGTCCTAAAGGCTGCATACTGTGAGATTTCATGTATATAACATTCTCAAAATGACAAGACTGCAGAGTTGGAGAACAGCTTAGTGATCACAGGGATGCGTGATGTGAGAGTGGGTGGCTGTGCAAAGAAGTGGCAGTGCAAAGCCTCCCGTGATGAGGGCAGGGTGAGCTTCCCTGGCTGTGGCTATGGATCCACAGTCCATACACGGGATTTCAGTGCATAGAACTATACGCACATCCATGCACACAAATGAGTGCAGGTTATAAAGTGGTGAATGCAGAATAAGGTCTGCTGTGTAATTACAGTAATGGGCCAAGGTCAGTGTCCTGGTTTGGATATTTTCCTACAGCTGTATATAAGATGTTACCATTGCAGGAAGCTGGTGAAATAGTGCACAGGCCTCTCATTTTTTGCATCTTCCTGTAAGTCTATAATTATTTCAAACTAAAAATTTAGAAACAAAACTCTGACAGGTGCGTAAAAGGTTACAAGAGGCCTTTTTTTTTTTTTTTTAAGTAGGGGACATTTGCAATTGGATGGGTAGTAGATGACACTGGAGAACTGCCAACTTTCTCAGTGTGACATGTTTCCCAATTGTCCTCATTCTTAGGTAATATATATGAAGTTTTAGAGGGGGAGTGTCAGTGTCTACCATTTACTTCCAACTGGTGCAGCAAGTATATGTTTATGTATATACATCATTTTAAAATACAGCAAAATGGAAACAATATTGAATCTAGGTAATAGGTTTATAGGTGTCCACTGTATTATTCTTTACACTTTATAGTTGAAAATTTTAGTAATAAAAGTTGAAAGACTGAAAAAAGGCATGAACTGCTGATAGGTACAACAATCTGGGTGAATCTCAAAACATCATGGTAAGGGACACCTGGGTGGCTCAGTCAGGCAACTGCCTTTGGCTCAGGTCATGATCCCAGGATCTTGGGATTGAGTCCCGCATGGGGCCCCCTGCTCACAGGAGCCTGCTTCTCCCTCTGCTTGCCACTCTCCCTGCTGGTGGGTTCTCTCTCTGACAATTAAATAAATAAAATCTTTAAAAAAAAAAAAAGCAGAAAAAAAGAACACAAAAACGCCATCATGGTAAGTAGAGAAGCTAGATTCATAAGGCTACCTACTGAAAGATTCCATTTTGTAAAAGTCAAAACTATAAGGATAGCAATGGGATCAGTGACTGCCGGTTGCTGGGAATGGCGGGGAGGGGCTGGTCAATAAAGAGCAAAAGAAAATTCAGGAGGTGATGAACATATTCTGTATTTTAATAGCGATGATAGTTACATGGTTGTGTTTGTCAAAACTCATCTAGAACTTTACGTATGTAAAATACACCTGGAAAAAAACCCAAAAAACAGAAGCAGAGGACATTATCGTATGCGGAACCATTACAAAGCAAGCTACGTGAGGGCGAGAACTTCTCTGTCCTGGACTTGTTCATTGTGCTTAGAACACAGTTGGCATCTACTCAACACTGAATAAATATGAGCTCGTACGTATAGTGAGGTCTTCCCCGCTAAAGCCCCTGCGTCACAGGGATGGTGACTTCGGCAGTGTGGTGTGGCACAGGCTTGGCACATCACCGCTGCCTGATGGGTAGATGTGGCCTCTTCTTACTTACGTGCGTTTGACGTTTCCCTGTTGCATCATCAGGAGCAGCGAGGTCCTTCAGTGTCTTGTGTGCTGGTGCTCTCTGGCCAGATGGCTCTGTGGACCATTTTAGGGACCAACAGCTCCAGGAAGTGATGAGTGGCTGCTCCAGCAGAAGGGGAGGTAAAGGAATTTCCCTTTCTCTTGAGACTTGTCAATGGAAACCAAACTTCCTTCTTCAGACTAGCTCCTTTTAAAAAGGAAGAACTTAATCAATTCCCTTTGCAAGCCTAACATGCTAAATAAACATGACTCGTTGTTTTCCGGCATAATAATAACTACCATTGAGCTTTCTCAGTGCTAGCCCTTTATGGGGCAGTGTTATTCTCACAGCCATTAAATGTGCCTACTCTGGGAGCCCATTGTACAGGTGAGAGAGCTGAGGTTGTGGGAGGTGAAGGGACTTGCCTTTGGCTACACCCTAGGGTGCTCTGCCAGCTGAGCCTGCACTTACCTCCTCTACTGAGTGGCCTTCCAAAGAGTAGGGGTCCTCTTGAGCTCCCCGCCCCCCACTACTGCCCAGGGGACCTTGTTTATGTAGAGTCACTGTGGTTCAGCAGCACCATGTGGGCCGTGGAAGCCTCTTCCTCTGGCCCCAAATGGCATGTTCTCCTTGCTGTAGGGGTGAGTGGTTGCCTCTAGGTCAAATATGGAAGGCAAGGGGAGGAGCGAGGAGCGGGGCTAAAGGAAGGGCAGGGAAGAACATGCAGAAAACATCAGCTGCTCCTTCTAGCTTTGAAGAAACACAGGCATTAGGGAACACAGATTTTTATCACAGTTTGTTAGAAGGGAGAAGGAAGGGGAAGAGCAGGCTGCGGAGTAAGAAAGAGCTTCTATCCAGACCTCAGCATTGGGTCTAAGACCCAAAGATAATAACAAGAAAGATGGTAATGATGATAATAGTCACCAAAACGGTGCCAGGTGCTGAGCTAAACATGAATGACCTCAGGTAGCTTTCCTATTGTTTTCATTCCCATTTTTATATTAGAGAATGAGGCTCAGAGAGTCCATACACGAACTCACAGACCTATTTTCACATGTACAGATTCACATACATTGAAGGAGGTCAGGAGGGACACTCACAAAACTAACAATAGCAGTTACCCAAGGAGGGCGGGGAGTGTGATGAAGGGGGAAAGCTTAAGCTTCTTACTGTATTGTGTAATATTTTTTACAATGGGAATGGTACTGGTGGGTGTGTACCTAAGCAACAGCAGGAAAAAAAAAAAGTGGGAGGTTGTAAGGGCTGTGTCCCAGGCTCCTATAACTAATTTGGAGCGGGTCTCTTCAAGGGCAGCTCTCAGTCCTTAACCCTCCACCTCTCACCCCGCGCCAAGCTCTTCCACGAGAGCCCGCGGTTCTGGCCCCCCACACTCCTGACGGTGCAAAGGGAGGAGGAAAGGACTTCTGAGCGGTGTTGGCTTTCCCTGGGGTTCTTGGAGGGGCTGGGCCAGTCGCGCGTCTCGGCCTCCCGGGAGCTGGTCGCCCGCGTTCCAGCCCCAGGGCCCGCCCACTGTCACGGAGTGGACTCCCGGCCAATCAGACCCCGGTGATGCCACGGCGGAGATGAGAGTGGCAGGAAATCAATGTCAAGACCCCGGACACAATGGGGCCATTGTTGGTCTCCAGTCAGTTGACTTTCCAGCAGCAGTTGCCCATCCACCCTCCTTCTCCTCAGCCCCGCCCCTCGCCAGGAAGTCACCTAAACCCACTGCTTCTTTTTCAGAAGGGCAGTCCTACCCCAGGCCGCAGAGCTTGGCCTCCCCCTGCATGGTCTGTTACGTCCACCAGGTGGCGACAGAGCACCACACTTCCGAGGGCGGGGAGCAAGGCCCGGGGCCAGCTGCTCAATCGCGGATCAGGGGTGGGGGACCCTGCCCTTCCGTTTTATCCACAAAACTAACTGAGGTTATACTTTCCCTTCACCTTTTACTCCGAGGTCGCCGAGATCTGGAAACTCAAGGGCTTTCTTTCAGCAAATGGCGAAATGGCCGTGGGCTGCAGCACTCTTCCTTGATGGAGAGGAAAACTGAGGGGAACCTGTTTACTACATAAATCACAGCAGGTGAAACTGACCGCCTCTGTAGCCTGGATTCATCAATTGCTTGATTGACTGCTTATGTTAGGGGATAAATGTTATCTGCGAAATGCCTCCCCGCTGTCTCAATGATGTCCTCTGATGTTGTTCTCCCTCAAAACCGGCTGTAGTTTTCCTTCTGCGCATGTATCATTGGATACATGTTTGTCTGATACTTCTCCACTAGAATATACGCTCCGTGAGAGCAGAGTCTGGATCTGTTTTTTGTTCAGCTGTGCATCCTTGGCGCTGAATACAGAATCCAGCACGTAGCAGGAGTTCAGTAAATTAATGAGGGCCCTATTAAGCCCTGGGGGTTGGGTTGGGGGGCTTCAGGTCCCTGACAGTCTTGCGTGGGTGACTATAGTGCCTAAAGCCCCTGAGCAGGTGGAGCCTGCCCCAGACTATCAAATTAGAGAAAAGTGCCCTGGCGGGGAGAGAGTTTTGGGGTTAAGACTTGTGGTTCTGGGCTCTGGCTTCACAATGTCACCTCCACCCCTCACATACTGGGCCATTTTGCACGGCTCACTTAACCTCTCCGAGTTTGTTCTGTCACCCATAGAATGAAGATGAGAATGGCCCCGTCTCTGGAGGTCACTAGGGGGATTCCGAGGGATAATCAGGGGAGGGGGCTGGACACAGTAAGGACTGAGTATTAGGCAGTATTAGTATGCTGCTGTGGCTGCTATTGGGAAGGAACCTTCACCCAGGCAGAAGCCCGAGTGCTTAAGGCAGGTGGCGGCCGAGCCATTCCACTGGGACCTGTCCCTTGGCAGTTCTGGTTTGGTTTCTTTTGTGAACTGCACAGGAGGTTGAGGCTGGTGGGGCCTGTCCCTGTCTCCGTATGCAGGTCTGATGGGGGGCAGAGCTGCCTTTGCTTCAGTCTCTGCTGGGGACACCCTCTTGCTGCCTCTCAGCCTCCCCAGGACACTGTGAGTCCAGGCAGGCTATTATTTACCTTACACGTGTGGCGTGTGCACCAGGGCCTAAGGCCAGTGATGAGCAAAGCTGGCTTGTCTCCGCCCTTAAGAAGTATCCAGACCTGGACAGGAGGGGAGATGGGGATTAAAGCCACATTTACCACCGCAATAAGGGGACAAGACAAGGGCCTGGCCTGAGCCATTCCCTCAGGAAGCAATTTATGAGTTGGCATATGAAGGATGGGAATGAGGAGGTATCCAAGACCCCTTCTCCCCACCCCCCCTTAAAACAGCCCCTTAAAATAGGGACTGCTCCTATCACCAAGTGGAACACTAGGCCCGTCCTGGGCCAGGCAAGTGGTTGGAAGGAGTAGGTTAAAAACAAATGTACCCTTGGGTGGCTCAGATGGTTAAGCCTCTGCCTTTGCTCAGGTCATGATCCTGGGGTGCTGGGATCAAGTCCTGTGTTGGGCTCCCTGCTCAGTGGGGAGCCTGCTTCTCCCTCTGCCTCTCTTTCTGTCATGAATAAATAAATAAAATCTTTAAAAACAAAAACAAACATATCCCAGTTACACAGGCTCCTTCTGAGATCTGCTGCCCTTCCCTTGTATTACCAGGGGACAGCCCCACACAATGTCAGGCCCCCTGCCCCAGCCCTGAGGAAGGAGGAAAAGCCTTTCAGGGAGGTGGTCAGAAGAGCCTATGAGGGGGGAGCCTGGGCGGCGTGCTAGCGTGAGGTCAGCCGCCCTGGCTGTCACAGGGAGTTCGGTGGTCCCTCCGCACAGTCGGTGAGCGGGGGAGCCGGGGGCTCTGAGCATCCTCCCACAGCAGCCACTGGCATGCCAAGGGAGCTAAGAGCTTGGACTCTGGGCGCCTAGCCCACCTGCTTCACCAAATTACCTAATTTAAACTTCCATCTCCTTGCCTATAACATGGGGGCAATAAGAATGGCACCAACCCTCCTAGGACGGTTTTGAGGATTTAGGGAGATATTATGGGGACTCCCCTGGCCCACAGCAGGCACTTAATAAACACAGACATTACCATTATCCATTATTTCTTGAGCTCCTTTATCATGGGTTTCTGCCAGTTTGGAGATCAGGAACCTGTGGCCCAGACAGGTTAAGCAGCTTGCTTCAAGTCTCAGGATTCAAACCCATGTCCCTTTGACTCCAAGCCTGTGTTCTTGGGAAGTCAGGGCGGGGGTCTCTGTGCCTCCCGGCATGGTGGGGTCAGAGCAGGAAGCAGTGGGGAGGCAAGGTGAGAACCCCCAGGGCAGGCAGGTTCTGAGGCTACCTCCAGAGCCCCGGCACACTGTCCTGCGCCCCCGAGCCACAAATCTCTTCTCAACTCTGCTCCCAGGATTTTGTGGTACCTCCCCCCTCCTCCACTTTGGCCCGTTGGGTTGGACCCCTTCCCTTTTCTCTTTTTCCGGGCCGAGTGCAGTCATCTCAACTAACAAATGTGACCCTGGCTCCTCTGACGTGGGTGTGATGCTGATGCTGGCCAGCCTGGGCCCAGCCCGTGGGCCCAAGCGGAGCTCAGGCCCCTTCCCATGCGCCAGGCCACACTGACTCTGCCGCTTGCGCCCCTCCGCATGAAGTAGCCAAGCTGCCCTCGCTTTGGAGACACGTGCCAAGTATGATACAAGCACAATGAACAAGGCTAAGACAGATAAGATCTTGGCATCCTGTGTGTCTTTTTTTTTTTTTTTAATTTTTATTTATTTGACAGAGAGAAACACAGCCAGAGAGGGAACACAAGCAGGGGGAGCGAGAGAGGGAGAAGCAGGCCCCCCGCCAAGCAGGGAGCCCGATGTGGGACTCCATCCCGGGTCTCCGAGATCATGACCTGAGCTGAAGGCAGTCGCTTAACCAACTGAGCCACCCAGGCGCCCCTATCCTGTGTGTCTTAAACAACTATGGGGTTGGGGGCACTGAGGGTGGAGGAGTGGTAGAACCTTCTCGAGCCCATCCTGCTCCCTCCCCACTTCTGGAAGGGCAGGCCAGGGCCTGGGGCAGAACTGGGCTCAAGATAAGCAGAAAATGATCTGATCTTCTTTGCTGTGGCTGCTGCAGTGGTTCCCGCCACCGTCACTGAAGATGGCTTGGAGATAAGGCCACCCAGAACTGGACACAGTCTGCAGTCGAGTTGGCCAACAAACACACTTCCAGGGCTGGGGGCTGTGGCTTCATATCCTTGTCTCTGTCCTCCCTTCCATGCCCTCCTGAGAGCAGGCCAGGGCTGGGCTGCTGGAGGGCAGCAGTGCTAGCTTACACTCATGTTGGGGCTGAAGTCCTGCCTTTCAGGCCTTTCTAGAAATATCAGCCCAAGCAGGAGCCTCTTGAGAACCTGCCTGCTCCCAAGTCCTGTTCCCTGGGCAGGGTCTTTTGGCTCCTCTGCAGGTGGGACCTCTGACTCCATTCCCATTCCTCTGCTCTCCATCCCTACCCAGTTCCCCCAGAATCTGGAGAGGGAAAACTCTGGGCCCCCAGAAACTTCTAAGGGTCTGGAGGAATCTCAGAGGACCTGGGAGTCCCCACTCCAGCCCGGCTGGGTGAGGAGCAGGCCAGCTCTGAGGGGTGGGAGAGGGTGGGGGGAAGTTGGCCCCAGTGTGTGGAGCCTCCAGAACTCGCCGATCTGAGGTTTGATTACGCTGGAATGTTCCCGGTCCGGTTCACAGCAATGTCTGTGGGGAGATTGTGCGATGGTGTGGGGCTGCCCCAGGTTCCTCAGGCTTGGAAACCCCTAAGCCCTGCTTTTAGAGTCTGTGATTTCTGGCTTGCCCTCTCCTCTTGCCTCTGCCCACCTCAACCCCATTTCTCAGTAGCCTCAAAGGACTTAAGCTTCCCTGGTCCTGGCTCATATGCTCTGCCCAACCCCTACTGGTGATCACTTTGGTCTCACTAATTTAATTCTTAGTTTTTCTTTAGGAAATCCTGCCAGGATGCCCTCCTGACCCCTCCCTGTCCCAGGCTGGACTGGCCAGCTGTCCCTGTCATCTCTAGCTTGCCCGCTATCCCTGGAGTAGTGCTTCGTAAAGCATCTGTTCCCTTTCACCACTGCCGCCTGCCTGAGGACAGGGCGGGAGCACTGATGGCCTGGGCCCACTAGGACCAGCCTATGGAAGGGGCCCCATTGGATTCAGTCAGTGAGTGGTGAACAACCTCATTCCTGACTTCAGAAGTTCACAGTTTATTGTGCATGGCATGTGGGGGTGAGCCAGGGGGTAACTCTGGCCTCTCCCCAAAGTCTGGGATTTGAGATTGCCTTTCTCTTCTCCTCAACCCCAACCATCCACCCCCTTGACCTAATAAGGTCTGGGGAGGTGGTGCAGCAGAGTGGACCATAGGGCTGCGTGCCCTCTGAGGGGTCTGCCGCAGCTTTCCTCTTCTGTAAAATGGATCATTCCAGCACCTTCTTTATGTTGCTTTAAGGACTGAATGTAATAATTCCCAGAAAGAGTCCCTTCCCTCCCCCTGACTCTCTTTCTGAAAAATTCGTGATCTCCACTGCGGAGGTGAGGGCACCCTGTGCAGCAGTCCTGGTCCCCTCATCCCCAGCCTGCCCTCTCCGTAGAGCCACACCTTCCCCCAGTGCAGAAGCCAGGGCGGCTCTGGGACATGTGGCAGGGGGGTCCAGGCAGGCTGCTGGACACAAGGGACAAATAAGTGGCTTCAGTGGCAGGTTCTCTGACCTCTTTTATTTGGCTTTGGGCCCAAGGGACACCGATGACCTTATGGGTGAGTTCCCAGTCTCATGACTTACTGCCTTCCAGGGGCCAGGGTCTGAGAAATCACTACTTAGGCTCAAGGTGGAGGGCAGAGTTGGTTAGCCCAAGCAGCAGGGAAGCTCAGCCACCAGAAACATGGGCATGCCGCCACCTCCAGGCCGTGATATCTGTAGGCCTCAAAGCCTACCATCCGGCCACGGTTCCCAAGACCACAAAGACAGTCTGTGTGGTGGCAGGATGAACTTGACCGAGGGTGGAGGCCTCCATGGCCTCCTCTCTACTGCCCCTCCTTCCCCCCGGCTCAGGGCCTTGGGGGATGGTAGTAGGTGGGATGGAAGGTACGAACCTCGGAGCCAAACAGGCAGCCATTTTAATCCTAACTAGCCGTGTGTGGCCTTGGGTTAGTGACTTCACTTCTCTGAGCCTCAGTTTCCTAAGCTATAAAATGGATCTGTAAGGACTGAATGGGAAAATTCACATAATTCATTGAGCTCGGCGTGCACATAGTGAGCAAGTAATAAATGGTGGTATTACCCCTGTTATTACGTGTGTCCCTAGCATCTATCCAGGAGCTTTAATACAGTCCAACCTAACGGTCAGAATTTGCTGAACATTTTTAATACCTTAAAGAGGAGCTCAGTTACCTGAAGTGAGAGGAGAGGGATCACCAGGGTCTAAAGCAGGGGTTGCTCTCCTTTTCTGTCCCCACCCCTTTCTTGGAGCCCCAGGTGGTCCTGTCATTGTTTCTACCTCCTCCGGATGGGAAAGCTCAGGGAGGCCATGCTGCATCTTCTGCCTGTGGGAAACTCAAACAGCAGGGGGAGTGAGGGGCACAGGGCACCACAGTGGCTCAAGAATGGGCTAGGATGCAGGCCTGGCCAGAAAAGTGATCACAGGGATCCCACCTTTGGTGCCACACTCTGGCTCTGCCTCAGGGAGTCTCCAGCTTTTCTCGCCATGGTGCTGACTTGTGGGCAATGACACCAGCAGCAGAAGGGGCCCCTTTCCCTGTGCTGGGGGCCTTAGCTTTGTCGCCACTGTGAAGGTGGAGCAGCTGGCAGAGAGGAGGCTGAAAGCCCCATTTCCCTAATGGCCTGAGCCACGAAGGAAAGCAGGGACATCAAGCATCCCCACAGGTCCCAGGCTTTGGCCTCACAACCAGCAGCAGTACAAGAGGTTATGCCTGCCCCGGAGACACACACGGCGGTCTCATGCACATCTATAAAGACAAAAAAAAAGCAAAAGGCAGAGGCCACAACGGCCTGAGGACCCCTCACATACTGGAGGTTGCTGCTGGCTAGCCTGCAGCTGGGGCATCTGGTTGTAGCCGAGGGATCCTGGCATTTGCAGGCAGGCCCCCCTAAGGAGACCAAGGAGGACGGGAGAGAGGCTACGCCCAAGGATAGAGGTCAGCTGGTGGTCCAGGCCACACAGTTGCCCCTTAAGGCTGAGGCCCAAGTCAAGCTCCTCACAGTGGACAGCACCCATCCCCCAGCCACCAGCCATGGTGGCCCTGGAATCCCCACTGCCATTCAGAGGGGGCAGAAGGATCCTCAGCCTTCTCTGAGCCCAGTTTGCAGGGGGATGAGCCACGGAGGGGACACCTCTGGCCTCTTTGTTGTGGTACTGAGGTTCCCGGGGGCGGACCCCTGGCTCTCTCAGCAGTGGAGTCCTGACCCAGAGGCAGGGCAGCCTGTCCCACCCTGATGCAGGCCAGAATGTGGAGTGGAAAAGTCACCGAAGCCAGACGGATCCAGGTGTCTGGAATGGCTGTTTTGTTGGATGAGTGCCAGGCCAGGGTCTCTTGGGGAACTGGGGGGGGGGGGATTTATCCTGGCCTGGCCTTGTATAATGAGGCCACCTGGATGTCAGTGGAGGGGGCAGGGAGTATGAGTGTGAATGTGCCCAACCTTACGGCTCCTTTCCTAGGGGTTCTTTTATTAAAAGCCCCAATCCCAGCTCCTCAGATGGAGCTCAGGAGGCTGGGACCCAACAGCCTCACATCCTGAAGCCCCACCTGCTGGCCTGGAAACTTGAGTCAGGGGCCATGTGGGAACACCACATGGCCAAGGAAAGGTGCCTGGCATTCTCAGAGATGGAGCCACGTGCAAGGGCTGGTAGGTTCCCTGGGTGTGGGGGTGAGGGGGATATCTGGAAGCTCTGGGGTCATGTTTCAGGAGAAAGGTAAGCACCATACCTGATTCTGCTGGGTATATGTCCCAGTCAGGCACCTCCTACTGCTGCCCTTCCCCTCTGAATTTCTCCTTACCTTCTTTACATGTGCTTCATGAGCCTGTGCTTCTCTTTATCATGGTTTGTAATTCTCTACTTCTGTCTCTCTTCCCTATGAACGGTGAGTTTACAAAGTGGTACTGTTAGTATGGCTGGGGCTGACTTTCCTTCTATCTGACCAACATGAACCAGAATGAAGATGGGTATGCACTGCCCTGGCACTCAGGCTGTGGAAATCGGGGCTCAGTGGTAAGACTTGAAACCAGAGCTTATGTGCAGCCTGGGACATCACTTAACCTTTCGTTCCTGCTTTGAGGGTTGCAGAAACCCCTACATCAAAGCAAACTGAATGTGAGGGACTGACTAGCGGGCAAGTAGAGAAGTACTATTTTAGGAACACCTGGGTGGCTCAGTTCCTTGAGCTAGCAACTCTTCCCCACCATCACCGGTCCCTGTTGGGTGTGGAGTGGCTTGATTCTCTCTCTTCCTCTGCCCCTCCCCCCTCCTAAATAAATCAACAAATAGGTGGTACTGTTTCAGACTCCCTTTGAAATGAAACATAAACTTGACTTTCTTTTATTCAGTGATAAAAATATTTACCCAAGATAGATTCAGGCTAGTGAGTGGACACCAACAGGATCTCTCTCTCTCTCTCTCTCTCTCTCTCTCTCACACACACACACGCACGCACGCACGCACGCACGCACACACACATACACACACACACACACACCTCTCACGTCTATCAATTCTGGCGGGCCCCTGACATGTTTTGATAAAGGCTGACTTGGGTCCCAAAGAATGGACTCCTTTTCTATGCAAACAGTGTCTCATCAAGAGGAAAGATGCAGGGCTCCTGGCTGACTCAGTCGAGGGTGCTTACAACTCTTGATCTGAGGTTCTGAGTTTGGTCCCTCTACTGGGTGCAGAAATTACTTACAAGTAAAATCTTTAGGGGAAAAAATAAAAGACTAAAAGATCCCCAGCAGTGCCAAGGTCCAGGTCGTGGGAGGGGGGCAGGTCTCCTTCCTGAGCTGTGGGGGTCTCGAGCTGTAGTCCACAGGCTTACCAAAATATGGTCTTCACCACTCGCTGTCCCAGAGGGGAGTCGACGTATGCAACTGTTAACCCATTTTTTGTTCTGTTTTCCTAAAGCCAAATGTGGCCTCTTCGGTAGGTGACCGCAGCCGGGGTGATGTCTATCTTGGAGATCGGCTCCGGCGAGCAGGTAGAAGCCGGCTCCAACAGGTGCAGCGGCGCCCCCTGCGCGCCTGCCCGCCGCGCGCGAGCTCTCTCCCCGGCACCTGCGCGGCCGGAGCCCCAGGGCGCAGAGACCTGCCTGCGCACCGCCCCCGGCCGCTTCGGAGGGGTGGGGAGTGGAAGGCGGGGAACCCAGCTGCGTTCTCCTTCGCCCCCTTCTCAAATGCCAGCGTCCTCCATTTGCTGCGCCCAGGGTGCGGCCTACTCAATCACCCGCCCGGCAGTCCGGGCGGCCGCGAGAGCAGAGCCGGGGCTGCCAAGAGGACGGCGGAGGGGCGGGAACGGAGCGCGGGATGTCTGCCCGGCCAAGCCCGGTAGCGTGCCAAGCCGGGCGCGCTGGCTGACCCGCCACCGTGAGGGCGCCCGGCGGCTGCGCCCCGCCCAATCCTGGGGCACCCAGAGCGGCCGAAACCGCCAGAGGGAGAGGTTGGAAGTAGCGGCCGGGCCGGGCGGCGGCAGCGGAGACCGTAATGACGTGCTCGCCTTCTCGGGCCCGGCCTCCCGGAGCGCAGTACGCGCGCACCGGGTGTCCCAAGAGCCGGCGGCACCCTATTCGCCCCCTGGCGGCGCGGGAGACTCGCAGGGCGCCGCCGCTGCCACCGCCGCAGAATGAGCTGTCCATAACGGCACCGGGCGCCGCCCGAGGTCCCGCAAGAATCTGTCCTGGGGCTGCGAACCCAGAGGCAGGCCGCGCTTGGAGGAATGGAGGAACGATGGAACGCAGCACCTATGAGGTTTGGGGGTTTCCCCCTGGATCCACGTCCTCCATATCCCTCGTGGGCTTCTCTACCAGTATGCTGACGGCCACCCAGGGACCTCATCCCCTACTGTCCTCTCTCCCCTCACCCAATTTCTCTGGAAACTAAAAGCCACCCTCTGGTTCTTAATCATTCTGGGAAAGGTCCCCACATCCCCTCTCTTTCTGCAGTGACCATGGTACACTTAGCCCCTCCAGGACCTGCCACACTCAAACCCCGCCGCAGGTGGAGAGCTCCGCAGTGCCAGGAAGTTATCAGATCAGCATTGCATATGGCCACCAGTGCCCCTTGGGGACCTCCCACTGCCCTAGGTTTTCTGGAAGATAAAAGTCCTTGCCTTCTAGGTACTTCCTATCTCAGAAGTCAAAGGCACTCAGGAGACTACTGGCACAGCCAGTGGCCTGGCTGCAGGAGCTTAGGGGAGGGTGTGGTGGGGATGGGCCAGAGTGTGAACACTGGAGCCATGAAAATTTGCTGAATGGACAGGATTTGGAAGGAGAGCGAGGGAGGGAGGGAGAGGACAGACAGTCCTGGTCCAATCTGTAGTGGAGGGCTGGTGTGGGAGAGTTGGCGTGGCCAATCCCAGCGGCCCTGGGGAGGTTGGCTTCTGCAGTGGGAAAGACAGAGGGAGAAGGAAGAGCCGGAAGCTGGACCCCCCTCTGGGAAGCAGCAGCAAAGTCATGCTTTGATGTGCTGGCCGAGTGAGGAAAGATGCCACTTGCAGTTCTGAGGGGCATGTGTGCAGGTAGGAAAGCAAGACAGTTAGGCCATACACTAACCACCCCCTACCCTCCACCCCACAAAAAAAGCTTGGGTTAGATGCAGAAGTTTTTGTTCTCAAGGAGGAAGCCCAGGTTGTGGACGGGAGAGAGACAGCTGCAGCTAGGTCCAAAGGCAAAAAGATAAAAAAGAGGGGAAGCAGGCGGGTGAAGTAGCTAGGGTGGGAGGAGCAGCAGGCTACCTCCTGGGGAGAAGGAAGCCCAAAGGCAGCAGCCTGTCTGAGGGGCCAGCAGGGGGCGCAGGGGCCCCAGAATCTCAAACCCACTAGAGGGGGCTGTAGTTGACAATCCCGCAGCTGTGTGCAGTTTCTTGCCCTTTTCCCATGCCACTTTCTTACGGAATTCATCTAAGGTAATTGAGAAGACCCCTTCCGCCCAGTCTCTGGTTTTGTACAGATGTGGCAAGCCCAAAATGAAACTTGCAGGCCTCACTGTGCCCCTCTGCCCAATTCTGCCCAGGTTGTAGGGTTGCTGTTAGCCGGCCTCATTTTTGGCTTAGAAAAGCCATCTTTCTGGCAGCTGGAGACAGACAGACCATTGGGTCTTGTCTCAGTAGCGTGACTTCCCACTTGGCCTTGGCTCCAGAAGGGCCTGTCCATACCTGGGGTCCTGGCTGTTTCATGGTGGCCTCGCAGCCTAACTCTGGGACCGGTTCTCAGGGGGCCATAGGTAAAGCCTGGCAGGCAGAGGCCAAAGAGCCTGGGGCATTTGGGCACTGGCTACACTGGGACTTCACGGGGAAGACTTGGGCTGTCAGGAGATGAGCCGGGAGACTCAGGTGCTGGCTGTCCAGAGCCAGTAACCACAAACAGGGCTCTGGGGAATGGGACTCCCCCAAAGCCCCGAAGTCAGGCAGGACAAGGCTGTCTGATGCTCCTCAGGTGTGGCAGCCCAGGAGGAGGGAGGGAGAGAGGGAGAGGTAGAGGGAGGGGGAGAGAGAGAGGAAGAGAGAGGTGGAGAGGAAGAGGGAGGGGGAGAGGGAGAGGGCAAGCACCCTCACCAAATCATGCCACGCTGAGGGCTTTGTCAGGGCACTCCACGGGAGAGGGCCCACGGAAGCATCATTTGGAAGAAGGGCCAGGGTCAGAAGTCTTCTCAGAGTAGGGTAGCGTTCTAGGGTGTGTGCAGAACTGGGCTGAGGAAGGGAAGGGTCCTGGCTTAGTAGGGACCGCACCGGTGCTCCTTTGCCAGTGTTCCTTCGCCCGGGCCAGGTTTCCTTCCCTTTGCGGTCAAACCACAGCTAAAGGAGAGCTTCCATTTACTCATGCTCTGCTTGAATTCCTCCAGGGTCTTCTACCCTCCATCTTCTCCCTCTCCTACCAGGAAACCTGATGGAAACAGGCTAATTTTGTCATGGATGATGATGACGTGAGTGTACCTGAGGGTGGGCGTGCCCCGTGGCGTCTGCTGCCACCCCCCCCAACCTCTGCTGGGATAGGTCCCAGTAGGTAACATGGTCTCTCAGCCACCTTGCCCTGCCACTCCTTTTTAACACTTACAAACACAGCTATCAGTTTCTAAGTCCTTACCACGTGCCACACACTGAGGTAGATTCATGACCTCATTTGTTCCTCTTAGTAGCTCTGAGGCTCATCGTCCCTACTCTTTGGTTCTGGGTCCCAATCCCAGCCAGGCACAAGGGGTTGAAGTCTCTTCCCTGAGCTGATATAGAGGACACAGTCCAGCCTTGGCGTCACTCACCGTGTGGTGGCTCAGTAAATATTAATTAACTCTGAGGACAAGCTGCACTTTGACTCATCTCTGGCTAATTAAATAAACCTGCCATGTAAATCAGCAGTGGGGACAAAGAGATATTAGGCTGTGCTGAAAAGAAACTGGGCTGAGGGACAGTTGCCCTCCAAGCAGAAATCTACCTTGGCCTGGTCTGGCTTTCTTCTGTGCTCTTTGAAGCTAGGGCCAGAGTGGTGGGAATGAGAAGTAACCTACTTCCCAGAGAAAGCCTCACCCCCGACATCCTGGAGAATAGAGAGGAGGGAGGCAGGCCCATGATGATTGAGCATTCTCTTAGGAGCCCAGACAGAGCTGTTCGGCCCTCCCTGCTCCTCTCCCACTCCATCTCCATCCCCAAGGCATCACGTCCCCGCGTCCTGGTAGGCTGTGGGAGACTGGGGCCCAGGAAAGACGTGCTTTGAAGGCCCCTTCCAAAAGGACCTGGCAATTTGGGACTGACAGGGCTGGCAGGCACTTTACTGGGCTCTGCTTCCTTCTGCTTCTTCCTGCAGAGAATGAGCCATGGCAATGTCCCAGATTCTCTGGAGGCCTGGCTCCCACTCTGACCAACCTGGGGCAGGCCACTTAACCTCACCAGGCCTGGACTCGACTTTGTCAAATAGGGAAATAGCAATGTCAACCCTCGCAGGGGGGGCTTTGCACAAAGTAAGGGCTTAGGAAGTGGTGACTATTTGATGATGATGATGATGTTGATGATGATGATGATGATTCTATCTTGTTCATAATAGCCAACTGTATCCCCCAGTACCGCTGGGCTGTCTTGAGATATCGTCAGGGTAGCTACTGTGTTTGAGCCTTAAGCTGTCACTTCGAAGGTGGCTATTCTTTATATGGGAAAAGAGAGAACATCATCTCAAAATAATGCCAGGATGTGAACATGTAAGGATAAAATGACATAAGGTAGGGGCGAGGGCAAGGGCACAGGGAGTGTGTGAGTTGCTGTGAAGGAGGGAACACCGTGCCCCCACTGCTCCTCTCCGAGTTCCTCCCTGCAGCCACGTGGAAGCCCTCTCCCCTCAGGGCTCAGTCCCTCCTCCTCTCAGGGCTAGCCTGGCTCAGAAGGTTAAGGCCAACCATGGAAGCCAATGGCTCATTCAAGTCGATCCCCATGCTATCCTCTACTGGAGGAGCCACGCCCATCACCATGGTGGGCCACAGGAATTCTACAGGGTCCCCTAGAGCTGCCAAGCAAGAACAAGACAAATATCTACACTCAATGCATTGGTACAGATCAAATGTGGTTCTCAAAAGCTCAGACTTGCAAGCTTTGGAGAAGGCCCAGGTTTGGCTCCTTTTAACTCCAAACAAATTCTTGTGGGATGTTGCAATTACTTGTGACAATCCCTCTCCCTGCCTGGGACTTTGATTTCAGATTTAGACACGTAAAACTGGGTGGCTGGCTGGGCCTTGAGCAACTTGGGGGTGGGTAGGGTGCTGGATGGTGAGGGAAAAATCTTTGCAGCATTTTGTGTTTGAAGGAAAGATTTCAAGGAATCAGACACTGTAGCTGTTTGTGTTACCAGAGCTTTTTCAGCCACTGTGGCAGATTTCCTGTCCCCAAAATTAGTTCACTATGCTGGAGTGGTTCATTCTACCCTTTGAAATACAAATGTCTAGGAATCATTTTCTGTAATGGTCTCATGTTAGAGTAACTTTCCAATCACTATAACAAATTCTGCAGTCCTTACCCTGAAATCTTATCCCCAGGATAAGCAACAGATGAAAATCTGTCAAGGTCACAGAGGATATTTTCACGGTAACTGGGACTGACCTGACCCCAGAGGAGCCTGGAAGCAGTAGGAGGTGATGCAGAGATTGCCGAGTGGACTACGAACAAGAGAGGAGCACGGCTGGGCAAAGTGTGTCTGGATGCTGGAGCCCTGTGGCCTTTCCGGGTACTCAGTGTATGGGCGAACTGCCTATGTCTTTGTGTTGCTATTGTACCTGGCCTTAAGGCAAGTCTCAAGCCCTGGACCCCATGTTGGGCTGCTGTTTTCCTACTTCGCAGCCACCCCGTTGGCCCAAGAGCCTACACAACCTTAGTTCTGGCTCCTTTGGCTTTCACAGCGGCAATACAACTGCTGGATACTGCTGTCCCTGAAAGAGTTTTGGGCAAAAGGGCCTTCTTTGCTTCACCCCTGGGCTTTTGACAGGCAGCCTCACCTAGCAGCCTGCTTCCTGAGGCTGGTGCATTGGACAGAAATTAGGGATCAAAAATGGCTAGGAATTCCTAGATGCTCTGTGGAGTCCAGGCTGATGTGCAGAGTCACACTTGGTACCTCTTGGCAGATGTGGGGTCATAAACTCTCGCCTTTAGTGTGGGTATCTGGCATATAATCGCTAATACTTCTATTTCCTCAAATACCCTGTGAGCTCTCCTCTCTTTCCATCCATCTTGTCAGGACAAAGCTTGGCAATTACATGCAACCATATGAAAAGAGAAGTCAGAATGAGGGGTTGTGTTTCAGGCCAACCAGATTCCCAGGGAAGTCCGACCAAAGGACACCTCAAGCTGTCCCCCCTCTGGATTAGCAGTATTGCAATTCCTGAGGGAGCAAGAAGAGAAGTGAGGTTCTGGGAATGGGATGTAAAGGCAGGGAATAAAGGAGCTAGGACAATCCCCTTGGAGTTCATTTGAGTCTTAAGAAAGCTAAAGCTTGGAATGCCTGAAGAAAAGCAAATGCTCACTACTTCAACTCATATCTGAGTGGGAAGAGGGAATGAATAATCTAGGATCATGCGACATGGCAATAAAAGGATCTGGTGGTGGGGCACCTGTATGGCTCAGTGGGTTAAAGCCTCTGCCTTCAGTTCAGGTCATGATCCCAGGGTCCTGGGATCGAGGCCCGCGTCAGGCTCCCTCCTCAGCAGGGAGCCTGCTTCCTCCTCTCTCTCTGCCTGCCTCTCTGCCTACTTGTGATCTCTTTCTCTCTGTCAAATAAATAAAATCTTTTTTTAAAAAAAGTATGTTTTTCAAAAAAAAAGGATCTGTGGCTCAGGGCACTGGCTGGGATGATGAGGGGACCGCAGGAGTCAAAAGAAGAAAGAATGTCTCCCCCAGAGTCCTTTAAGAACATAGCTGAGACATTCTGTTTCCGGATGAGAAGACTCAGTGTTATAAAGATATCGACTCTCTCCAACTTAATTTATATAATAAAATCCCAACCAAATTCCTAATAGGACTTGTTAACTGAAACTTGATAAGCTGATTACAAAGTACATCTAGAAGTATAAAATATGTATGAATAATAAAACAATTCTGGGGGAAAAAAACAAAGGGGAAGAATACACCGTATCAAAACATACCGTTGGCTTTACTGAATTAAAAAAAAAAGAAAAAAATTACTCAAAAACTACAACTGAAACGGTGGTCCAAGGAATATGGGAAAAAGGTCAGTGCAGTGGAACAAAGGATCCAGAAACACTTACATGTATTCATGGGAATTTTGAATATAAGAGTAGTATTTCAAGTCACTGGGGAGAGGATGTCCTATATAATTCCACGCAGCATGTGATGCTCTGGAAAAAAAAGATTAGATTCTTAATTCACACCATATATGAAAACAAATTCCAGATGGATTGAAGAACTAACATAGACCCACAACTTATAAAAGAAATACAAGAAAATATGGGAGAGTATGTTTATTATCCAATGATAGGGAAACCTTATTTGAAGACCATAAAATACCAAGGCATAAAGGAGAGGACTGATAATTTAATCATAATGAAAAGACTCTGTCTGACTCCAGGAAGCATTCAGGTGAGAAGGACAGTCAGTTAGACTGAAGAATGGCCTGTTCTGCCCAGGAGTGGACTGTGAGATCAGATGGCATTTGAGGCCTGTCTCTTCCCTCACAATTCCTTCTCCAAAGTCAGGGTTCGGGAGGAAGCAAATAAACACCAGAGGATAGCTACTCCCTCTTGTTCGTCATCCTGAGGGCCCTATAATCAAGAGATAATTCAAGAATTCAAGTCATAGATATTAAGAGCCACCTTAAAATGAGTGGGTTAAGGGCAGCAGGGTCCAAGAGAGGAGGTGGTGAAGCAAGACAGAAGGGCTTCTGTGGCAGACATCATGGTGTCAGTCCTTAGGCTCATCTTCCACAAAGTGGATGTGGCTCAGGCAGCTTCTCTTAAGACCTCACTTTCCCTGCACAGAGAGCCTTTTTGGAAGAGCATGCTGAGAAAAATGTCACCTTGTGTGGGCTCTAATCATCTCCATAAGATCCCTGAGCTCTGTGGGGATCTTGGGAGTCTTGCCCAGACCCCCGCCAGCAGTGACAATGGATATGTCTGGGTCCTTGGATGAGCTAGGTGGCCTTGCATGGTCTGATGGATCCAGGTCAGAGGCCTGTGTCCTACAGACTTGACAATTTCATATTTGGAGGACAAGGCCTCCAAAGCAAAGTGACACTCTTATCCCATGGAGCCTTCTTCAGCCAATTCACCCTAAGGGAATCAGGCTCCACTCTTGGGGGAGCCCAGGGAACCACTGTACTCTGCTACTCTCAGTCTATACTGCCCTTTTATGACCTGACTCTGAGCTCAGAGCATGTCTGCCTGATTCAAATAGGAGGAGAGCCGAGTCTTAGGAAACCTCTGCTGCATTCTGATGCCATCCAGTAAGCTGGGTTGAGCACATGGACCTTAGGTTTGAGAAGAAGGGGGAAAGTCTCAGCAGAGAGGTAGATACCATTTTCTAACAGGAACAAGAAATTGCAACAAAGAATGACCAGTGTTAAGAAAAGCAGGATACAGTATCAGGACTCTTTAGAATTGGGGCATAGGCTCAATGATGGAATCATGGTCCAAAAAGCATCAAACAATCTCACAGGCCTGAAGTAGGCTTTCATATTGTTCAGGAGTTGTAGGGCAAGGAGTAAAGAGTAAGTAAGCACATCTGGAAGTATCACCAAGGAATCTGACCCCTAAAGAAAGGATGCCACAGGGGTAAGAAGAAGCCACTGGTCTCTGGGAAATTAAAAAATAGACTGTGGGCCTTAGATTTAATGTCTTCAAAAAGAAAGGAAACACCACCATATCAGTGCATAATCCGTGGCGGGGTGGCAACTGCGTATCAAACTTCCAAATGACGGTAACATAATGAGATTCCTGCATCTCCTACGACTACGCCCACCAAAACACACCCTGATGAGCACTCGGCCCCGCCTCCCACTTCTGAGATGACACCAGATCAGACCTCCATGGGGCACAAAATATAGCAGTTTAGAGTGCCTTATAATACTACAACCAAATTTCAGGGAAAAGAGTTACTCAGCTGGCTCAGAAGCCCCAACTTCCCAAATGGATATGGTAGGCTCCAACCAGCCAACACAGGCCCAACATGGGAGAGTAGCTCTCTTTCCTCAAAGCCCCAGCAACATTTCCAGGCCCTTCTCACTGACAGTCCCGTCAATCAGCCAGGCTGAAGGTTCTTAGAGCTCCCCAGAGGAGGGTTCTCTTTCTATTCTCAGATCAGGACCAGTGATTCTGGACCTATTTGGGCCATGACTTCTCTTAAGAGTGCTGAAGAAAACTATAGATCCTCTTCTTAGAAAAATGTACATTGCACATGCAGATATGACTTTGTATAAAATTTCAGGAGTTGTACAAATCCCCCCCCAAAACTGCAGCTTAAGAACTTCTGCCAAAGGCAAATCATTCCTTTTCTTACGCAAGAGCTGTTTCCCAGCGCTGATTAACTGCTATCTTAGATGTCCAACAGGTGAATTAATATTCAGCATTGACCTCTAGTCATCCCACACCCTTGGCAGATGGCAGAGTCTCTGCTGTTGTCTGTGGCCAGAAGGAAGCAGAGTCCGGAGACAGAGACCACATTTTGTGTGTGTGTGTGTGTGTTTTTAAAAAAAAAACACTCTTATCCACCACTGCCAGAAAACCTCAGACAACCCAGGCCTAGAAGGGAGGCACTAAATAACAGACCAAAATAAATCTGGTCCTGTGAAGACAGAACTATAGCCCGATCCTCCCTGGCCTGGCAGGAGAAAGGTATGAGGGTAGGCATGTCCCTCGGCTGAAATGGGAAGGGGTCAGAATGGGTTTGCCTTCCCTTTAGCTCAATGCAGACTAGCTACTCATTCTAGAGGCATCTGCTCTTTTCGTGGTTCCTCTACCTGGAATGCAGAGGCTACTGGAAGCAGTGCTGCTGTTGACTACTCAAGTAAAGCATTTCACTCCCTTTTCCAAATAACAACCACAACAGCACACTGACAACAATATAAAGAGAATGACAGCACGTACTGAACATTAGTCTGTGCCAAGAACTGTGCTATAAGCTCTCGGATAAATTACTTCATTTAGTCTTCCTAACAATCAGATGAGGGAGGCCCTCTTATCCCATTTACAGATGAGGAAATTGAGACTAAGAGAGATTAAGTAGCTTTGCTTAAGGCACAGAGCTAGTGAGTGACAGGACTGAGACTGGATGGGCAACGAGACCTGATTTCAAACCTCATACTTTTTTTTTTCCCAAGTAGGCGCTGTGCCCAGCATGTAGCCCAGCATGGGCCCAAACTCACAACCCTGAGATGAAGACCTGAGCTGATATCAAGAGTCGGACACTTAGAATAACCGAGCCACCCAGGCAACCTTAGACCTAATACTTTTAATCCCCACCTCCATGTTCCTTCCCAAAAGACTGAGACTCAGAGGCCTTGGAAATCCTCCAGGGTGCCAGTCTGGTCTCCCAAGTCCTTGCTTCTCCCTCCCCATCCTCTGCCCACCATGCAGCAGCCTGGTTCCCATCAGGGACTCACTTCACGGAGAAGTGGTTGGAAACCCTCAAACTCCATCTCCTATCTCTGTCTGATTTAGCTATGACTGTATGACTCCACCACCTGGAGCTGAAATTTATTTTAAACTCAGCTGAGCTCCGGAGCCTCATTTCCTCCTCAGGCTTAGAATCAAAGAGGAAAGCTCTTTTCTGCTTCTTTCCTATAGAGTTGTTGTTGGTGGGGGGGTTAAAGACTTGAGGGGAGGGCCAAGTAACAGAGAGTAGAAGAGCCCGGATTCAGTGAAATGTCCCCAGAGATGATGGTGCTCCACAGAGGCCATACTTTTCCAGATATTTCCCATCCCTCAGCATTTAGAAACAGGGCACATCACCTCTCAGATAGCTTGTCTCCTTCCTTCCCTCAATTAGCGGGTTCCAGGGAGAGTAAGTGCCTAGCTCACCAAGTGAAAAGCCCAGATGAATGTGGCCAAGGGGTCCCAAAGTGCATGCTGAGTGGCTAGCACCCCGACTAATGATGCTTTGGAGAGCTTCTGGGGGCAGAAGGTACATTACGGTATCTGTTGAGTCCAAGGTTACTGTCCTTACCCCAGAGCTTCATCTGGAGATGAAATAGCTAGGGAGATAAGATACTGAGCCCCCTACATATGTGGGAGGTACGGGGTGCTAAGGAGGGTTGGCAGCCGGCAGAGAAGATCACCTCCTATTCAGGGCCCTGGTCCTAGGCCACCTGTGGACCAGCAGTGAGATAAAACAGAATGAAAATACTTGCATTCAGAGTGGATGAGGAAGTCAGCTCCAGAGGCAAAGCTGACTTTTCAGAAGTGGCCTGTGCTCCCTGGAGTCTAGTCATTGTGCTAAGAGGGTTCCTGAGTGTCTACCATTTGCCAGACTCCTTCCGATGCTGGGGAAGCCTTAGCAAGTTCTGCCTTTGTGGCATTAGCCCGTCAACACAAGAAGAAAGACAAGTCAATCTTGGACAGTGATAGGTGCCAGGATGAAAAACAGAGCAGCGAGGGAGAGTCTACTTCAGTTTGGGTTGTCAGAGAGGTCCTTCTTGTTCATGAAGCAAGAACACGCAAGCAGAGGCCTGGTGATGAGAAGGGCCAGCTGTGTGCGGATGTGGAGGGAAGTACATTCTAGGCAGAGGGAAGAGCAAAGCCCAAGACCCTTAGGTCACCATGGGCTCCATGCATTCAAATACAGGAAGATGCCATATGGTTTAAGAGTGAGCAAGAAGGGAAAAGGAAGAGACAGAACTGGAGAGTTAGGCAGGAGCCAGCTCATAAGAACCTTACAACAATATTTACACGCAGGCCACTGTGTGCAGACGGATTGCAGGGGGGAGAGAATGGCAGGAAGGAGACCAACAAGGGGGCAGTTAGGTGAGAAAATGGGTGACCACATAACCTGTCACCCAAACCAGGACACCTGTGCGGGTGAATGGGGGGTGCTACAAACAATTCACAACAGGCATAGCCAGGACTTGCCTTTGCCAGAACTCTACCGCCAGGATGTCACAGGAAGTTAGGCAGTTTTTAGCAGTTCTGCTCTGACACAGAATTCCCAGCTCTAGAACAGATCACTTTTCTCTTTGGCCTCAGGCTCCTGGCCTGGTGCCCCATGCCTGAGCATTTGGTTCCTGTCTAGAGGCCATGGGTTATAGTTGAAGCACATCCATGCAGCGTGCCCTTCTCCCTGTGTGCTCCGGTGCACTCTGGGTGACAACAGTACATAGATGAGAGAACCAAGAGGGGAGAGGGCCACCCGGGGGGGCTCAGTCTTTTGAGCCTCTGGGTCTTGATCTCAGCTCAGATCATGAGTGAGGAAGGTGAGGGCTCCACACTGGGCATGGGGCCTACAAAAAGAAAAGAAAGAAAGAAAGAAAAAGAAAGAAAGAAAGAAAGGAAGAAAGAAAGAAAAAAAAGAAAAGAAAAGAAAAGAAAGGAAAAGAAAAGAAAAGAAAAGAAAAGAAAAGAAAAGAAAAGAAAAGAAAAGAAAAGAAGAGAAAAGAAAAGAAAAATAGGGGGAAGGTGGCCATCCTTTCCGGAGGTGGTGTCAAAAGGGTGGAAGCCAGAGACGAATGGATGAGCTGTAAGGGGCAGAGCAGGGGTTCTTCACTTGGCCCTGAGTGGGGTTGGTGAAGCAGGTGAGAGGGCCACAAGCTTTCACCAGATTTTCAGACCTAAGACTCAAAAAGACATGGTTCAGATTGGTTCATTCCGAAGTTAGGCCCAGAGATTTGCATTTTTCTTTTTCTTTCTTTCTTTCTTTTTCTTTCTTTCTTTCTTTCTTTCTTTCTTTCTTTCTTTCTTTCTTTCTTTCTTTCTTTCTTTCTTTCTCTTCCTTCCTTCCTTCCTTCCTTCCTTCCTTCCTTCCTTCCTTCCTTCCTTTCTTTCTTTTTAAAG
Organism: Spilogale gracilis; assembly: GCA_004023965.1. Taxonomy (NCBI): domain Eukaryota; kingdom Metazoa; phylum Chordata; class Mammalia; order Carnivora; family Mephitidae; genus Spilogale; species Spilogale gracilis. The sequence goes on along the minus strand of PITA01001179.1, from coordinate 31,850 downwards.
ATTGTATTTATTTATTTGACAGAGAGAGAGAGGAAGACAAGCAGGGGAGTGGGAGAGGGAGAAGCGGGCTTCTACCAATTTCTAAGGGAATTGGTAGAATTCCCAATTCTTAGTCCGGGGGTCCCACTGCTATAGAGGCTACAAAACACATGAGGGGTTCCAATTTAAATTGTGAACTTCTCTATTCAGACAAGAGTTCTAACAGATGCCACAGCCGTCTAAACCACCCTAAGTCCCCAGGAATTTCACATTTTATTTTTGGAAGAGGCCCCTGGAGAGTGACAGACTCTGGACCTCCCCTTGGAGGTCAGGAAGCATCTGGAAAATAGCATTTCAGAGGATGCAGGAAAGTGCCTTCAGAAACATAAGCCCAAGCAATAACTCCAAGCTAGAAACTACGGGACTAGCCCCGGGTGATCCAATTACTGGGCCAATTACCGGTGAATAGTGAGGTTTTGGGAATCTGGGCAGACCGGGCCCTTTCCCGAAGGTTGCCTCCCAACCCTTTTTGAGCCTATATCTGAAGCCAGATGGGTCCAGATGGGAGGTCCACCGTGAGCAGGACAGGGTGTCTGCTAGGGAGTATAATCCGGGAAGCAAAGAAATCAACAACTCCTCTAGATAGAATTCAGGGGCTTCATTCACAGAGCTCTTTGATCAAGTCATTGTGGTGAGGGCGGGGAGAAGCACGGATAGTATTTAGGACTGTGCTAACTTTCAGAGAGGCCTGGAAAGGCTATTGCCAGCTTTCCTCAGCCCTGCTCTGAGTAAGTCATTCCCCCATGAAAGAGAAGGGAGAAATGAAAATGTGGATTCATTCATGAATCAACCTTCAGAACAGAAAGCATGGCTTTTGAGCAATACAGGGAACACGAGCTTTGCCATCCAGCTAAGTACATCCTGAGGTGAGGCAACATCAAAGTCAGGGAGACTCTACAAGTTTGAAGAGGAGGCAGAACCTTAGAGGGAAGACAATATGCTAGAGCGACTGAGACCAAGGATGTGTTCTGGCATCAGCCTGCCAGGACTTATGACTTAAATACTGACTGTGTGGCCCTGGGCATGTTACTTAATCTCTCTGTGCTTCAGTTTCTTTCTTCTGTAAAATGGGGATACATACTAGTGCCTATCTTATAGGGTTGTAGTAAGAATTAAATAATCTAGATAAAACACTTAGCTTGATACCTTGCATATTTTAAGCGCTCAATGTTAGTTTAAAAAAAAAAATTAGTGGGCTTAGAAAAATTTAAGAGAGTAGCAGTATAGGCCCACCCTTAGTGTCCCTGCCAGAGACAGAAAAACTGGAGGCAGGTTAGACCTGCTGTCAATCTTCCCAGGAGGATGACAAGGAAACTCCAGCTCCGTGGGGGAAGGTCTAAGGTGTGAGCTGGGTATGCAAGGAGAGTCAGGATCCTGAGGATGGGGAGGTTAAGTGGGTAATCCTGCGCTTTGAAACACTGCGACATTCACTGACTCTGTTTTGTGACATTTCCTCACCGCCAACCTAAGTGTCAAATGGCCCAATTTGAACAAATCAAAATAAATAAAAATCATTGTGTTTTGAGAAGAACTGAGACAACCTTACTGAAGACATTCTGGAGATCTGCAGTCTGAAGGTAAAAATCCCCATTTTCAGGAAAAAGAAAAAGTGGCTCCTCCCCCTGGAGTTCCAGAAGTATGGGGGATGGTAGGGAAGTGAAAGCAGTGGTATTGTGTGCTGGCCCTGAGGTTAGCAAGCAGTCAAACATTGAGGAGGAGATCTCTTCTTTCCTCTGATCCTGAATGAGCCTCTTCCAAACCCTGTACTCTCAGTCATAAAGCCCTGTCTGCTTAGAAGAAAGAAACTGTTACTGGAACTAGGAACAAAGAGAGTTCTAAAAACCATGCAAAAGAGCCAAAGTAAATGACATACCACATGGTTAAATAAAAGTTAACATCTATTAGAGGTGGCAGTGGGAAGAGTTTGCCAATTACACCACTTTAGAAAACAAAGAGCTATTTAAATAAAAATGATGAAGAGTTCTGTTGAACGTGCTGGGCCCCTTTCTTGAGGGTCTCCCTCCCGGGCCCTGTGAGCCTTGTCCCATTGGCCAGACCCACCCCACATCTGTAACCCCTGAAGCCTTGCAGAACTTCACCGCTTGTTCTTCAAAATGACCATCCACTGGGCATATTTTATCATAGTCCCATAGTCCCATAGCCTTTAAAAGAGGAAGGTCACAGACAGTGAGGAAGAGGCTCCTGACTTTTCCTTCCCTTATACTTAACCGCAAATTCTGGCTAGAATTTCCACCTCAAGCTCCTGTAACTAGAGAGCCCAGCTTTTCAAAGGGGTTCAAGAGTTAGACTGATTCTACCTTGGGCCCAGAAGGGAAGCTGGTCTCTGGTCTCCCTTTCAGGAAGTACCCACCTGTTCTGTGGGTGCTTCCCAAATCAGAGACCCTGCAGAATGTAGGGAAAATCTTCTTTGCACCATACTTACCTCCTCCAGTGACACCTTCAGCTTTGTTTTCACAAGCAAAGTTTCTGCATTATTTTTACTGGAGTGGTAGCTGTCAGATGTAGAAGCTAGTCCAACAGCTAGTCTGATGTTCTCTACAAATAAGGGCCAGTTTGGCAAGAAAAAACACAGTAACAACAATAGCAAAACCTTCCCAGGATTCACCCAGGAAAGCCGGAACTGTCATACTGTGATCTTGAGATATCTTTATGGCCATATATCAGTTTTTAGAATATAATGCTGTCACATTTAAATACACTGAAAATTTTTCTATGGTGTGACTTTTGCAGAAACCTTGTCCCTGCAACTACTTGTTCCAAGCCTCCTTCTATCTAGCCTGAAGGTAAGTAAAAGCATCAGCAAAGATAAAATGAGGAGAAAGCAGAAATAAAACTTCTAAAGTTTGGGGAAAGTGTCAGACACCTAAGGCTTCCACTAATTTTTTAATTAAAGGACAAAACTGGGATTTTTTGGGTCCAATAGTCTAATCTTCTGTAAGAAGACCCCATTGAAATAATTCGGAAGGATCACTCCTGAGCCACATTTTCATTGGTAACTTCATTCTCTGCCTACCACTCTACTCACTAGAAAAGCAGTTCTGAAAGGTCGTTAAGCACAACTTTTATTTTTTGCAGAAGATTCTCTTAATGTTTTGTCATGCACTCTTTGGCAAGTCTTCCACTATCCTAAACCAACTTTAAATTTAAAATGACAGAAAACAAAAAACCCTTCTGTAGGAAAGGGGCATGATTTATATGTGGAAAAAGTTTTTCTTTTTGTTCAATTGTGATGGGCTAGGTTAACTATCATACCATCAAAGAATTTTAAAAAACTGACCCAGGGCCGCCTGGGTGGCTCAGTCGGTTTAAGCGTCTGCCTTTGGCTCAAGTCACGATCCCAGGGTCCTGGGATGGAGCCTCATGTTGGGCTCCCTGCTCAGTGGGGAGTCTTCTTCTCTTTCGCCCTTTCCCTCTGCCCCTGCTCCTGGGCTCTTTCTCTCTCAAATAAATAAAATCTTAAAAAACAACAAAAACCTACTCAAAAAGATAGGCAAGTCATTCACGTAAAATCTTTAGAAATAGATAGATGTTTTAAAGATGTGTTTGGTTTTTTTTTTGTTACTTAAATTTTTTTTCCCCAGTGTTCCAAGATTCATTCCCCATTCCCCACACCCAGTGCTCCATGCTTTAGGTGTCCCCAGTACCCACCACCAGGCTTTCCCATCCCTCCATCCCCCTCCCTCTAAGTCCCTCAGTTTGTTTCTGTGTCCAAAGTCTCTGTTGTTTCGTTTCTTTCCCTGGATTACCCTAGTTCCCCTTTACTTTCCTTCACCCGCTGTCCTCCAGGTTACCCCTCATGCACCGCAAGTAAGTGAAACCATGCGATACTTGACTTTCTCTTCTTGGCTTATTTCACTCAGCATAATCTTTTCAGTCCAGTCCATGTTGCTACAAAAGTTGGATATTCATCCTTTTTGATGGAGGCATAGTATTCCATTGTATATATGTACAGTTTTTTAAAAAGATTTAATTTATTTATTTGACAGAGAGACAGACAGTGAGAGAGGGAACACAAGCTAGGGGAGTAGGGGAAGAAGCAGGCTCCCCGCCTAGCAGTGAGTCTTACATGGCGGTTCCATCCCAGGACCCTGAGATTACAACCTGAACCCAGGGCAGACACTTAACGAATGAGCCACCCAGGTGCCCCAATAAATTGTTTTAAAGTAAAATAGAAAATAGAGTTCTCCAGTGTGAGAGAGCACACTTAAAGCCTGCAGCCAATTAATGATCAGGCAAGTATACCTATTACTGAATCCTAAAAATGGTTTCCATCTATCAAAAAAAAAAAAAAAAAAAAAGCAAGAACCACCAGATTCCCCCCAAAGACACTGAAACAAAAGACTGATCTGTTTATATAGTCACATGAAAAATAAACATCTTTATTTTTTTTGCCTACTTTATTTCATTTTTTCAAATAAAATTTAAATCTGTACAAAGTATACTGTTACAGTATATATTTTGTAAGAATCAATGCCTAAAAGAATCACAATACTTCAATAAGCAGTACAGCAGACCTCGCTAGTTTCAGCTTTGATATTGAACAAACTCAAGCCGGCTGATGCACAACACATTTGCTTGGTTTCCACATGGTGAGTTCCCAGCACTGAGATGGGAGAACATGACAGCAAGTATGGTTATATTACAGCCCGACACACTGCGCTTCTTCATGTGATAATAACTGCACATATTTAATACAGAATGCTCAAATTTACTTTTTAAATTGCATTTGCTTACTTCTTAGTTGGCAAAATTCAGCATTCTTAATGGGGTCCCCAAACAGTGCAAATTAATGATATTCTACTGTATAATTGGCACATTTCCAATAAGGATTAACTTGTAAACTCAAAGAATATCACAACTTTGTCCTAAATTTTAACTAATATACATCTGGTCCATTTAACCAAAGTCAGTTTGGAAAGATATTAAAGAACAATTCTATTTTTGAAAGGATACTGTTTTGACCATTCTTTAGAGAATTAAATTTTTAAATTGTCATTAAAATATTTTACTATAAAAATTTTACAAACTTGATTAGAAATTTCAAGATTATGATTCACAGCAGACAAATACAAACTTTATATTCCAACAATACCTACTCTTAGACTTTCAAACAAAGCACAACCATGTCAGCCGTGTTAACTAAAATTCTGAACAATGTACTAAATTTATAAGTGGTGCTGGGTCTAGCAAGTGTAAATACACAGTATATTTTAATGAAAAGAATTGTCTTCTTTATACTTTATTTGTTTTCCCATAAGGAAACATTAATGTTTACATTCTTTAATAAAGTTAATCTTACATCAGAATATAACTTAATACTGTCAGCAACAGGGACCACACACAGTAAATAAGAAGCACATTTAAAATAAGTCTGAATTCACATAGATTAACATTTGTTGGTTAATAAAATATCGACAGTATTACAATCTTACAATATGTACAGTAAGAAAAATCTAGAGTAATATATACCTTTCACAGCAGGATTCCTTTTTTTTTTTTTTTTTTAATTATTTCTTCCAGTTTGGGATTGTGTATACATGAAAAGCTCAAATAAAGCAACTGTGCAACATAATCTTAAAATAATGGCTACTGGGGAGAAATTCTATCACAACCATTGAAAATAATGGTGACTTTTCACGGAGTCTGTGGCATCTGAGAACCCAGTTAATTAACCAAAGTCTTGCCCCAACCAGCCTCAGTTACCCAGATTAAAGCTGCAGAACTCCGGCCTTCCCTGACTGCTGAAAACCCAACAGATTTTCTCAACATGCTATAAGAAAAGAGGGAAATAGGTTTCAATTCACACCTCGCGGCTGGAAGGCTCCAGCCAGTGTATAATCCCCAACTTAGGCTAAAAGGGCCCATTTCACCTCAAAAGCATCACAAGAGTTCCCCTCTAACTACAGGACACTTTGATATGGAGCTTACTCATTTCTCAACTCTTGTGCATTAAGATAAGGCATGAATGTGGCCCATATAATACACACCAGCATCTTACTTGGGGCCAGGGCAAAGAAACAGACTAATGCAGTTTGCACTGAGGTCAACAGGGAAATGGGAAGCGATGCAATTTCCAATTAGAATGGCAAGAAGAAGACCCACATCCCTAAACTGGAATTTGGCCAGGGCCTCAGAGTTAGCACCCCCTCTCTGAGTACCACAAGCGATTAGGATGTGTGCTCTGGGCCTCCTCCAAGAGAGCATCTATAGTAAGTAACACCATGCGGGACATGAGTTCAGTGATGACTCCCAAGAAAACAGACACAATTCTTGAATCTGGGGCTGTCCACAGCACCTGAGGTCACTCATCTGAGTTGTGACCTGTCCCAACCCTGCTTACTTTAAGAGATCTGATGGGCACAGAGCACTCAGGGATATGGCTGCTGGCTACTTTGGACTCTAGATCTCACAGGTAATCAACAGGTATCTGGGATTGAATTAGCAAACTGTACCATAGCTCCTTAAACAGACACTGTCAGGTTTGAAATCATGTCAAGCATGAATCTTCACTGTCAGGTCAGAAATCTAAGTGGGTATCTTCCCACATCAGCCAAGGTTATTTTGTCAAAAACCTCAGAGGAGTTGGACAGTTTTTCATGTTCCAAGTGAATTGTTTACTTATTTCAGTCAAGCTGGATTGACAAACCCGACTGCTCTATTTAGTTAGCTTTGTTTTTTTGATTCTTATGTATGTGTTAACCCAAAGCTGTTGTATTTGGGCTAAATACACTGACAGAGAAAATTCAAACAACAAAAGTTTTCAGCAAACTTCTGTGGTATTTTGTTTTTGGAAGTCAATGCAAGATCTAAGGTATTTCTACCCAACAAAGTCTGTTTAAGTGTTTAATGTTATTTCCTTTTTGGTCCTATACAGAATGCTATCACTTCTATATAGGTCTGAATGCTGCTCCATGTAGATTCCTTCTGTATATCTAAAAATATATACTTTTCAGTAGTTCAATACATGGTTAATCTTCCCACAGAGGAAGATTTTTGTAATCACAAGTTGCAAAGTAGAAAAAAAATCTCCTTTCTAAGAAAGGAAATATACTTTCCTATTGTACACTTTTGAAGAAGCCCAAAGGCATGCACCAAAAATCATTATGAAAACTAATACATGCACTAAAATGGTGTAGAGTTAGGACTTAAAGTGCTGCTTCTCAATTTTTAAATTTGGAGAAGACATTTTGTCAGCTGTTGACTCAAAAATCTCCCCCCCCACCCCACTCCATGGCATCAAGAGAGAAAAGTAAAAAGTATGCATAAATCTTTAAACTATTCTTTACATAGGGGAAAGGACAGATACAATAACTATCCTATTTATAAACTGGATTCCCAGTTTTAAATAAAACCAATATTTACTGGTAAAAATTGTCAAAGCGAATACATCCAAACAAATGTTACTAGTAAATAATGTTCTACATAGAGAATAATTTACTTTGGTTTTATGTACCTTCTCACAAATAATACTGGTGTCCCATACGTCACCAAACTGATGTGTTCCAGCAAAGTTGTAAGGCAAATCTTTTTTTTTTTTTTTCCCAGTGACATCTTTTTTTCCTAATAGACAAAACTAAAATCTTTTGGTGAGGAAGGGGTTAAGATAATGGCTAACCCCTTGGCATCCTGAGCATTGTAGTTTATCAAACTCTACCCTGCTAGAAGCTGTCAGGCACCCTGACCCCTGCCTTGAACCAGGAATGGCTCCCACGTCTAGAGATGCCCTGACTTCTTGTAAATAGCTCTCAGAACATTACTTCTTTTTTCCTTCTTCTGGATGTCTAACAAAGCTGGTTGCAATGTCACATTTTGCTAGTAGGGGCCACCATCTAACAATAATTCCAAAGTGAAACGTTGTAAGCCAATAGTTAATTCTTAATTTTATCAATTAATTGCATTAAAATTTTCTCTATAGAGTTCGCTTAGAGCAGAGATCCTTATCTTGGGTTTCAGATGTGTGATGCCCCTGAGGTTAAGTAAAATTATATGTGTATGTGCATTTTTTTTCTGGGGAGAGGGTCCATCACTTTCATCAGATTATCAAAGGTTTCCGTAATCTCAAAAAGGGGTTACAGGGACTTAGAGGGATACCCGTAATTCATTTTATACTAGGGTTGGGAAATGGGGGCAGAAAACTAAAAATGGCCTCAAAAAAAAGGGGCCAAATTGCTGATCTTTTCCCTTTATTCAAATCTGGGAAGTAAGTGCTTCAACCTAGGAAAAATAATTAAGCTGATTAAACTCCATTAAAAAATAATCAAAGCCACTTTCTAAAATATTTTCATTTTCCATATATGGTAAGTTTAGTCTCCAAGAAAAGGTTTGGAGAATGAATTTTTTCTCTTTTCCCTAAGGAAATTCATAAATACAATGCTGATCACCATCCACATTTAAAGATCTGACAACCTAAAACTTAAGACAACTCTAATACTATAGCCTTTAATTTACGATTTTGAGTAAAGGATTATCTAGCGTCAAATACACCTTTGTCAATCTTCATTCCCCAAAACTGGTCCATAGTTAAGACAACTATCGGGCATAATTCCACTAGATAAACCCAAAATTTGAACAACAGAAGTTTAACTTTCTATCCCAATCGAAAACAAAACCTCAAGGTTCTATAATAAAGGCCAGCCACAAACATTCACACTATGTCATAGAGGACTTACGCATTTCAATATATCATTGAATTACCAATAGAATTTGCAAACATGAGATGGAGAATGACTATAAGACATGCTGAGAAGAGTATGTCAAGAACTAAAATACCACCTTGTGCCTCCCCCCAACAAAGAAACACACTCAGGCATTCCAAAAATAAACCAGATCTAAAGGGAGGCCTCTCACTTGTTAAAGTATGAAGCGCCCAAAAGGATAGGGAGAAGGGACTATAAAATGAAATAATTAAATAAGTTACAAAAATTAAGTTTAGCCAAAACTCACTTCTGTTCCATTGACAAAACTATCAACCTTTTTTTTTGTTTTCTGTGGGGTTTTTTTTTGCAATTTTGAACACTGTCGCACAATCTCACTAAGACAAAAAATATGCTCACAGGTACACATTTTGTTCTATAATCTTTCTAGAGCACATTTTGAGGTTATAAGAATGCTTCTAGTTAAAATAAAGTCTCTTATCCTTTGCCACCCTCCCCCCCTCAAAAAGTGAGTGAACCTTAAATTCCAAAAAGGAATATTCATTTAATGTAATTGTTTCAATACAAGTTATATCATATAGACCATGATGAAACTCTATGAGCATTATGGAAAACTACATAAAAGAGGGAGCTGCCACTTGCCACCCACTTTACTTCCAGCTTTTTAAGCCACTACCCAGCTAGACTCAGATCTCATTGGCTTCAGTGAAAATAAATCAACACTTCAAAACCAGGCCATTTCAGACTGGAAGCTGGATCTCAAAGACATCGTTTCATATACATATATATATATATTTTTCCTATCCTAAGCTTTCACTTTGTCTATTCATATAGTTTAATAAAGCTCACATTTACAAAGGATTATATTGGCAAATAAAGGCCCATATTAAAAACTTTTATCAAAACAAAATTTCGTCTACATAGCTAACACTAAGAAATATTTTCTTGGACTTATAAAGCATATTTAATTGCATATAAGTTTTGCTTTGGGTGGGATATTGAAATAATTCTGTAAGAAATCAGAAAAGACTAGAAACAAAAGTGAAAGTGACTAGTCTTAACTTTCAAAAAATCAAGTGCAAAGATAAATAGTGCAAATAATGAAAACTACCTATTTTATAGGCAACTTTACATCTTTCCTGCTTTTATACTTTTACATACTGATAACTTTATAAACTCTAACAACTGTATGCAGCATGGAAATGGGCTATCATTCATCTCCATTGACTAGACTCAAGGAATCCTTTCAGAGGCAGTCATTTAAATCACTGGTTCTTGATTAGGTTTGGGAATTTATTTTTTAAAAAACAATTCCTAAGGGAGAGGCTATTTAAGAAGGCTCTGCACTGATTTAAACAAGTTACAGAATGTAATCGTATCATAATTTAAAATTGGTAGGATGGGAAAAGCATACTAAATGTTAACTCTTAAAAAATAAATTATAATAATTTTATTGTTAATAAACCTGACATTTGTAAAAAAAAGAAGTTACTTTCCAGATAAAAAATCGGAACCTCTTTTTTAACTAAGATATTTTATCATTAGTGTATACAGATTTGGGTAAAATGAAATAATCTGTCAGAATCACTGAGAATAGTCCATGTTAAACTAAAAAGGAGTCCAAATACACTTGAATTATGTAATTAAAAAAACGAAATATTATAGCAATTCTTTATCTTAAATAATTAAAAACGATCCTGGGATATTGTGAACAGAAATCTAGACACTACCAGCTCACCCTACAAAGAACAAAAGAAGTTTCAAGATATATTAAATTATATTATTACTATCTGCCACCACTGAACACATGGGAATTCTACAATTTTTAACTAACAGAGAAAATGGGAATACAAACAGAAATTTGAGTTTGGGGAGGTATGTTGTCTAATTTTAGAAATACAGTATTACTGAGGGTCTCAAAAGGTCCACAGTCTTAAACACTGGGAATGTAAATGTAAAAGAAATGAAAAAGATACTTAAAATTGCAGTTTAGTGTTTTTACCTGGTTTACTCTCCTCTTATAAGAAATTAATGCAGACTAAAGGCTCAAGGTTCTGTAAAATGAAAGTACGATACGGATTTTTGTGCAATGTAAAGTCAAATGATTTGATCTAAGGACCATTTTGGAAAGTAAAGGTAAACTACACTATAACATGAGCCCAGAAAAATAATCTGTATAATAAATATTTCTGATAGTTTAAAAATGATAAGTGAGTAGGTTTGAAATTTTCTTATCTTCTTTCCCTCAAAATAGGAAGTCCCCAGTACCAACATGCTTTGATCAGAAAAGCTGTCATTCCACAACTGTGCTACCTACTTTGTCCAGAAAAGCAAACATCTTACACCTGAAAGCAGATTTGTATAATGCATCATCATCATATCTAGCACAGATCAACAGCTTTCTCATAACCAACAAGGAACCCACTTTCTCCAGCTTAATTGAAACTTCATCAGTTGAAGATCAACTTCATTGTCCTTAGCAAACAACGCTCATTTAAGACTCCACCTTTAGTATCTTTTCCTACCTCCAATAAAAATCTCTCCCATTTTACCTCCAAACCATTCCCTTATATAACTATCACACTCCCATTCATGAACACATTGAACGATTCTTCCCTTTCTGCTCTCAAATTTCCAAACCAGTAAATCTCAGCCCCCAGTAACTTCCCTAAAATACACATACTTCTTACTCTCTTCAATACACAAATTTCTTAACAATTTCAATGCCCTTCAGATTGCCAGCTTAAGACTATGGGGAAAATAGCACTCAGAAAAACTGCCCAATTACCTCATTATACAGAAATCTTTCTGTGATCAGTTAGCTATGTTCTAAGGAAGAAGCCAGCAATTTCTTTACATCCCTCTTAAAGGGTCCGGTTTGAGTGTCAATGGCAGGGCTATGGTAAGGAAAAGAATAAAGAACGGAACAAGGGAAAGGAAGAATGGCAGGGAAAAAAAGCCAAACCTATACGGTAGGGAGGTAGGTCAAATGCCAACAACTACCTACACTGGAAATTGCCAATCCACTCCATCTGAATGGGAGCTTGACGCAATCCCAACATGTGTCTAATAATTCGTTAGCTGATGCCCATCACTGTTTGAGCTAGTCAAGGTGAATACATAAGTCACCTGTCTCGTAAATTCGCTACTTCACAATAAGGACAACTTAAGTCCTCTGAGGATCCTTCCATTTTAATCCAGTTTAGATTAAAACACATGTTAAGAAGAGTACTTCCATGATTCTCAAAATTCCAGAATATAAAGATTTGGTCCTTGAACTTGGAGCCTCTCAAAGTATTAAAGTGCATCCTAAATCAAGAAAATTAAACTTTTAGCTTAATTTTTCCTATGAAATGCTATAAATTTTTTATTAATAAGTGAACTGCTAATAATCATCAAAACAAAGTATGCTTTCATGAAAATTCAAAAATCTTACAATTTCAAAATGAGTAAAATATTTCTGGTCCTTAAGAATTTAATTTTATTTTACATAGAGGATCACCACCATGTTTCTACCTATCAAACAAGACAATTTTCCACAAAAGCAAAGCACATCAGGGAAAAAGAAAGAAAATAAAAAGAAAACAAATAAATACCAAATGTAATATGGGGACAAAAAAAATACATGAGTAACTATGAAACCCTTTTAAGAAAAATGTTTCTAACAAACGAACTTTGCCATACTCAGCTTTCCTAAAGACATAAATTGCCTAGACCGTTCAACATCAAAACTTGCTAGTCAGTTTAGCAGCTGGAAGATGACAACTGTTGGCTTGAACCAATCATATCTTTCACTTTTCACTTGGTTGGTTTTGCACTATGAAATTCTACCTGACATAATAATGCTAGTTTAAGTGATCTTTACTTAACCCATAATAATGAAATTTATTTGAAAAGAGCCTGTCAAATGGCCTAGGCCTTAAATTCAGGTTTTTAAGATAAAATAACTCCCCAAATATTAAAATCAGGTTTTCCTAAAAATATATTGCAAATTCTCTGTGGTAATTAATGCAGCTGGGTGAAAAGAGTAATTATAATAGCAGTGATCATTTTAGTTTTATAGTGTACTCTGTTACAAATGGTCTAAATTCAGTTAACTTGCAATTAAAAAACCCAGAAATATAAATTATGATTTAGAAATGGATAAACTTTAACAGAAAACTTTACACAAATAACTTGTGAATTTGCTCACTTAAGCAATTACAATAAATTCTCTTTCCTATTCACTTCACTCTCGTGAAAAAGTATCCCTCTCTCCAAATTACTAAGATATTCAAATTTAAGGATATTCAACTATAAATGTTATACTCAGAGTTATCACCAATTGTTCCAAGCCTAAGTTGCTGAAGATTCCCCCCCCTTTTTTAAGCATCCTTTTATGTAGAAAGCAGAATCTCATTCTGATATTGAGAAAACTCAGAAAAGGGAAAAAGTCATTAGATTTGGTATCTCATTTTTTTAAATGGGGAAAAATATTAAAAGTATGTTCACATGTAAAATAAAATGAATTGTGGAGCTATGAGAACAACTACAGCAAGAATCTCAGAAATCTCCATTCTAAAATCATCTGGATATCTGTGTGTGTGTAAAATATGAAAAAATGGGTGGGAATATTGAACAAAAGAGGGTGAACCATGTGTGGGAGACAGAAGTAATAATCATGCCCATGGTATATTCACCATGGCTGGCATATGACCCAAAATGTCATAAAAAAATATATGTTTAGAAAGTTTCAACAGCGCCAAATGCAAAATGTTAAAGCACAGAAACAATGAATGAGATAACCCCCACAAACATCAAGTTCCATACAAAAACAGGAAGAAAAAAATCGACATATGTATCTTCTTTACTATACCAAATCTTAACTGACTTAAAGATTATATAAAGTGCTTGGGCCATGGTTACCCACCCAGATTCTCATTATCAATGGACTTATCTTTTCCCCTCCCTCCAACCCAAATTTAGTAGAGTGTTCCTGCAGAATAAGTACAGCATTCCTGTATTAATAAGAATAAGAAATGAAAACAGTGAGTACAACTGATATAGATCCATTGACTTTTATTACAAATGTACTTGATCACTTGGCTTCAAAAAGTTTAAAATCAATACCCTATTTTCTGTATGCCAGTACAAAGCAAACTGTTTTACAAATTAAATACCTAAAAATTTGACAAAAATATTAAAATTTGATGAAAAACAATTATAAAAATCCTTAATCTCTCTCTCTTCAAAAAAGGAGGCAGTCTTCCCAGTCCTATTATACAATATTAATAATATTCACCATTTTTAGAATAGGTAGCTAAATTATATTTTTCTGTTAGCATACAAAACTCTTAGACTAATAGATTTCATTTGTATATGCTCCAGTTAAGTTTGTGAATGCCATCTGATTGCAATATAATCAACTATCTTTAATTGAGTCCTAATTTACACTTATTTAATAATTTGCATAGTTTAAAAGGGATAAAGGTTATTCTACAACTAATTATCATAGGCTATTACAGTGCTATTTTTCAAGGCAATAAGTATTTGCTCCCAAATGAAATTATCTGTCTTCTTTAGGCAGGGGTTAAAATTACTAGCAGCTTTCTCCATTACCTGAAAAATCAAATTGGAATAGTTATCCATCTCTAGATTTGAAGACCTAAAAAACATATCAACAGATTTTCCACTTTGAGTCAAATTTCAACCCCTGCATGGGACTAGAAAGTGAGACTTTCAAGGTTTTTATTTCCCTGTTGGTTTTGGTTTCTACTCTCCATGGCTTTTGGGAAGCTGGGAAAGTTTGTCTTTCCTGACTCACATTGTCTCTCCTTTCCATTTGGCAAATATTCATCTACCTTCAATCTGTATCTAGTAGAGGAAAAGCCAACATGGCTTTTCTTATGAACTTCCTTTGTTGTCAAAGGCATGTATAATGATTTCTACAGTTCTGGTTAGTTAACTTTAGCTCCCTCTGTGGCTGGATGACTGCTGCTTCTAACATCAGCATGATAAATAGGAGGCACAAATAAAAAATAGCTTAAAAAAAGATTTGGTGATTTGAAAGAAAAAAAAACAAACAACACCAAACACACACACATATATGGGCATTTCAAATCTGGTGGCTGATCTCTGGATTAAATTACTTGACAGTGTCTCTCATTTTAAAGAATGTCAATATTGCAATGCATTTCAAGTTTTCTTTGATACTTAGGCAAGTAATGTAAGTTTAACCAAGCTCTTGGACCTTAATTGTAAGACAAAGCAGATCATTAAAAATAAGGCATACTTGTCTGGAATTAAGTTTTGTTTGCCTGTTTTTGGCACATTTGATCATACTGTCTTCTATGAATAACACATATGGTCAAATATACCACCTCCTTTTTCATTTCAGCACAAACAGGGTTTACCAACTAGTAAAGTAAAAACAAGGAAAAACTCCAACATAAAACACTGAGATATAGAACCTTGGTAAAGTACCGAGCACCTGGGAGGAAGGGTGAGGAAAGGATGAAACAGTAGAGGGAAGGGAAGGTTGGGAGGGTGCTTGGGGAGGTAAAGTGAGATGCAAAAGAGCATCTTTACAGTCACTCAGTCTTTTCTAAGATCACCCTTAAGTCTTAAAAGATTTGCATGTGGATTTCTTTTTAAACCCACTGACCATAAATCAGACACTGGTTTCAAAATCTTAGTAAGATTGTGTTTAACTGTTATAGTGTAAAGATAGTTGCACAATGTATGTGCTTATTGATCCGGTAGGATTCCAAGCAGAATCTGAAGTCTGTAGGTAAGAAAGGCTTCACTTTGGGTAACTCTGACCCTAAAGAAAACCTCATGAAAGAACTCGCATCTCAAAGAAAGGACACTTTGCCTAAGTTTGCTGTGTTTTTGTTGACTTGCACTACTTATTGCTGGCTACTATGAAACACTGATCTAGGAGTATTCCAACAACCTGTAGTACAAGGCTTAACTTTAAGAAGCTATAGTAAACAAGAGACAAAATCAAAGCAACTCTCTTTCCTAACTAGTAACAGCACAGAGAATGCAGTCTTTTCCATATCACAGTAAAAGTACAGTGAACAAAACAGCTCAACAAACCTTAAGACAAAAAAGTGCAGGTTATTAATGTTTACATGCAGTTGATAAGCATTCCAAATGTCACATTATGCACTGTAAAAGCTCAACTTTACTATATGGAAATAAGAAAAATGCACCTTGGGGGAAGGGGAAAAGCAATTTAATCATTTCCAGTGATTTTTGTAAGTAAAGAAATTCCTAACTATTGTACGGTCACCTCATATTTAACATTGTATGAATATTAAAAGCAAACAATTTAATGGGAAAATGCACAGTACAATGGAAATAGCTTGTTATTCAACACATACAGTAGATCTCAAAAACAAAGACAACACACTCAACCAGGGAGCTTAAAATATCAAATCAAAACCCAAAGAACCAGCAGAAAAAAAAAAATCCTTCAAAAAGACAACTGTTTCACCTTCCTAGGCCAATGCTTTACAATGTGAGAAGCACTGATACCTTCCAGCTCCTACAGGTGGTGTCTTCTACATACAGCAGTAAGATATATATGGCTGGATTGCCAAGAAACAATTCCATTCCCAGAACTCTCTATATCAGACAAGATCCTTTTTTTTTTTTTTTTAACCAAAATACTTTCTACAGAATTCCAAACCAAAATGTACTGTTTAAGGCATCTTTTTTTTATAACATTTTCTCTTCACTCAAAGATGATAGTCATGCAGCAGTTTAATGATAAAAATATATTAATATTTTACTATACAGCAGCAAGAAGTTAGTTGTCAATTAAAAGCACACGAACATCTTTAAATGAAAACCTGTAAAAGACTATCGTTACAAACAATTTCAGTTTGGAGGACACCATTGGTAAAGTGCTCTCCTAGGCTTTGCATTTTCATACCCTACACCTTGAATATATGAGTTATAGAACATACTTTTGATAGAAGGCTTGTACACTTGGGAAACACAAATACATTTAGCATATAATGTAGCCAGTAATAACTAGCACCACAGCTACATGGAAATCCTTTACATATACCAACTTGGCTTTCACTTTTAAAATCAAACTCAGAATCCATGGCTCAGTAGGATAACTATAATTGTGTTGCTTTGCTTTTTAACAGGTCTACATAAGTTAATAGCACTGGCAAAAATCAAAGAATAGCTTCAGACCTTACTAGTTTAGGAGACAGTGCTAGTGACCACAAATAGACTCGCTACCTGATGTCCAAGTACAGGTTCACTGGAAATTGCTGCACGTTAGTTTTTAAAATCTTTCTACACATAATAAAAAAAATATATTATGAACGATACATCTCATATACACAATAATGACAAAACACCTACTCAGTCAAAGCAAACAGATGCAGAAAAATATTATGGGAGATTCCCTTTACCTTTCTTTCTCTTTTTCCTTTTACTATTTGAGTAACTTTGGTTCCAACCGTAAAAATCACAACTTAGCAAATTTCATTTAAATGCCTTTTTTAATAATTTCTTCATGTTCACAGAAGTTTCACTGACCATTTTTATGTTTAAGGTCCAGATGCAATGCATATTGTATAAAAGAGAGCACTTATTGTTTACCTTGCATGAATTAAACCTACGTACCTTTAACTCTACAAACTTCTGCATAACATTTAGACAAAGCTCAGACACACAGCATGCCTAGCCCTCATATATATACACATCTCTAATCACAGGTATATAGGGTGTCAAATATACTATAATAACCTCCATGTAAGGTTTGAAATTTGGTAACAAAATGAGAAAAACTAAAAATATTATTTTACGTGTTCTAAAATATCTCTTTTTTGTGCTAAAGTCAAATGTTAGCTCAACATGAAAAGGACTTTTATATAATTCAGCAATATTATAATCTTGACCATTTTGCAAACACTTTTAATAATAATAGCTTAAACGTGTACAAAAGTTCTTGGTTAATTAGGGAAATAAACACTCAGTTCTTTATATTTTTTAATCAAGTAGGAAACACAGTTCATATAATGTTATTACTTTTTGTATTTTTTTTTGTTTTTTTGTTTTTAGCAGCTGCTTACTGTTTTATATGGTGGATAAAGTGGACAACATCCAGCGATGGGTGGCAAGTCAGGAAGAGAAACTGTCAGTTGGTGGAGGTTCTGTGGGTGGTGCTCCCTTGGAGTTAAGTTTTTTTTTTTTTTACTTTTTTACTTTTTATTTTCTCTCTTTCTTTACAGTATATTTTCTGTGTGTGGCTGTGTGTGTGTGTCTGTGTGTGTGTATGCATGTGTGTGTGGGTTTTTTCCATTCAGTTTGATCAATCTTCTTCCCCTTCTTCCTCACCCTGCAGCAACAGGGTGGCAGCGGCCGTCTCCTCCTGCTGCTGCTGCTGCTGCTG
The DNA here is from genome assembly GCA_004023965.1 of Spilogale gracilis. Classification (NCBI taxonomy): domain Eukaryota; kingdom Metazoa; phylum Chordata; class Mammalia; order Carnivora; family Mephitidae; genus Spilogale; species Spilogale gracilis. Next base: position 13,736 of record PITA01001179.1, on the reverse strand, counting down.
GTGGAGCTGCTCACAGGCAGCTCGCTTCTCCCTCTGCTTCTCTTGAATCTTCTTCATCTCCTCCGAGTACTTGCAGAAGGTGTGTCCGAACTTGGCCCACACCTTGTAGGGCACGGTGATGGAGTTGCGGTAGGTGGGCTTCACCTCGCTCACTCGCATAAATACGCCGTACTTGTTGGAGCCCACATCGAAGAAGAAGCGCTTGTTGTCCACAGTCAAGGAGGTGCCCTCGGGCAGCTCGGCCGGCTCCTCCTCCACTCCGTAGTCATCGATGAGCTTGGCCAGAGCGTCGCGGAACTCGATGAGCCCCTGTGCGGGCAGCGCAATGGTCTGGCCCTGCGTGGAGCCCAGGCCGGGCCCCCGGTTGACCGTCTGGCGGATGCGCAGGAAGCGGCCGCGCTGATTCTCCTTGAGATCCATGTAGTACTTGCGGTTCTCGCGCACCAGGAACTCGCTCTTGAGTGCCCGGCGCGGCTCGTCCTGCGCCTGGGCCAGGTCGGGCGGCTGGCTGGGGCCCAGCTGCGCGTAGTGCTCGATGAAGTCGCCCAGGTAGTCGCGGAACTCCACGGCCACTGACATGGAGAGAGTGAGGCGGCTCTTGTTGCCGCCCGCGCCCACCTCAGCGATCTTCAGGAAGCGGCCCTTGGCGTTCTGCTTCACGTCCAGGTAGAAGCGCTTGTTCTGGATGTCCACCCGCTTGGAGGCCAGCTCCTGCGTCTCGTGCTGCAGCCCCCCCGGGGCCCCGCCGCCGCCGCCGCCACTGCCGCCGCCGCCCCCGCCGCCACCACCGCCCCCGCCGGAGCCCGAGCCCGAGCCCGGGTGCCCCAGGGAGCCGCCCGAGCCCAGCGCCGCACCACCCTGCTCGCTGCCGCTGTCTCGGTCCGCCATGATGCTGCGCTCCGCCGCCGCGCCGCCGCCGCCGCCTGCCGCTCCGCCCGCCGCCTCAGTCGCCTCAGCCGCCGCTGCTTTCCCTCCCCGGCTCCGCCTGCTGCCGCCGCAACCCCCACAGCCAGTCAGCCACTCTCGCGAGATCTGCGGGAGAGACGAGACCCGGTAACAGGGCACTGACTCCCCAGTACAGTAGCAGGGCGCCCTACTGTACGCGCCCACCCGCCCGCCAGCACGTGACTTGCGCCCCGTCCCTGATGCCAGCCCCCTGCCCGCCCGCCCGCCAGGCGGCGCCCACCCGCCGGCCCTCACCCCACACCCCAGGGCTGGGGGGGGGGGGCGGTGTGGGACGCGCCGCGTCGCAGCTGCTGCCGCCACCACCACTGTGGCTGTCGCTGTTGGCCAGACCCTGAGCGGCCTCGGCCCAGGGAGTTGGGGGACCAGGGGTGAGAAGGGGACTGCCATACTAAGCACAGGGAGCAGGCCTGAGCTTTGCCTTCCAGTGACCCCAAAGAGAGGATGTGGGGGGAAGGGCCTGTGAAACGCAACTGAGCACGCAGCAGACAGGGGACACCGAGTCACGGCCACCCACCCCTGTGGGCCCCAGCCAGACCCAAACCCAAATCCAGACAGGCCTACCCACTGCCTGGTTGGGCTGTCTCCTACCGCAGAGCACTGGCCGCAGAGGCGGGCAAGAACACGAGAGGTGGTGCGGCGGTAACCCTTAGCTGCAGAAGGGGCTGCCTGGGATGAGGACGGGGCGCCGGCAGCAGTGGTGCGGAGCAGCAGACACCTAGCCCGTCCCTCCCCTCGCTCCTGCCGCTCCCCCTCCCCGCGCAAGGCAGCGGCTCTGGCCTCAGATGATCCCGCTCCCCCCTCCCCCCAACCGCAGCCCCGCACAGTCGGGCGGGCGGGCGGACGGGCGGGCGGGCGGGCGCACTCACCGGCTGGGGGGGGAGCAGAGCAGAAGACGGCAGCCGCACCAGGGCCGGGGTGCCCGCAGTGCCTGTTGGCATTGGCTCTGCCCTTCCCCCCCCCAAGCAACAACCAAAAAGAAACCTCACACTCACCCAAAAACCATCAATCAGCCTCCTTTAGGACCACAACTACCCGTCTGCCTCCCCCTCCTCCTTCCAAGATTTGGGGAAGGGGGGCACCCTGCTCAAGGCTGAGCCCAACCTGGGTTGCCGGCCAGCTCTGCGGATGAACCAGGCCCCGCCGAGCCTTCAGCCCCCAACCCACTCTTGTTTCCCCCTGGAAGGACCCAGAATGGAGGAGAAAACCAAGCAAGATTTAGGAAATTCACGAGCTAAAAATGTCAGGAATTTCCTGGGAAACGTAGTTCCTTACGGGTTTCATTAACGCGGGTTTGCTCACCCCCTTTACCCTTCCTCCCAGAAACTCTTAAGTGTCAAGAAGAGCCCCCACCTCTGAAAAAGTAAAACCTTAAGTAATTAATGGTTTTTATGTGAGAGCTAGGTTACCAACCACGAATTAACCAATGAATCGTTGGACAGTGACTGCTAAAGGGGGTGTCTGGTCTCGGAAAGGGGCTCAGAAATAAGTGAATTCTATCTTCCTAGATCTAAGGCATAATCTGGGGCCTGTTTTCTTTCTCCTAGGTATACAACAAATGCTCATACTCCTTCCCTGCCGTCTGTAGTTTTAACAGTTGAGGGAAAGCTAAGGCCTATCTCCAGGGGAACCCCTGCGGATCCCATATACTCTCCTTATTTCCTTCTGCACCAGGCTCTGGGATACAGACCTCACAGCCTTACTCCTGGCTTTCTTAAGCATGGATTGTTGCCTCCATCCTTAGAAGAGTGTGTCTGTCCCATCTGTGGGCTCCATTCCCACTGAACATCCCTCAACCCCCAAAGTAAGGAGTCTTGCCTCCCTCATTCAGCCCCAGAGACAGCTGAGTACATTGTGCAAGCTTCCTGGAAAAGAAAGGGGTAGATCAAGTAATAATCAAGAAACCCAGACCAGTCTAGTACATAAGTCTTGTCAATGACTGAGCCCTCAAAGCCCTGGCATATATCCTTTCATCGCTTAGGCAAACCTGCCTGCTAAGTATTCACAGCTTCCCCGGCCCCGTTCTACCTAACATTAGCTCCTTTAGCTCTGGGTTGATGTTTCCTACTTCCAACTAAAGAGCAAGAAAGAGGGCAAAGCACGACAACTATCAAAGAGCAAACTGGAGTAAACCTAAGGGAACCAGCCCCAGAATCATCCACCTGTCCCCTGGTCCCTAAAATGATTCCCTGAGGGGGAGGCCCATTCTGAGAGACAGAAATCCAGACTTTGGGTCGCATAAAAAACTTCTTAGTTGAAGGGGGCATCCTCCAATATCATGTAGTACCCTTTAGTGCTGATTTTTCTGAACTCTTGTCCCCAAATCTGCAGGGAAGGGGAGAGAGGAACTGTTCCCGAACTTCCGACTGCGCAAAATTTCAAGTGAGGAAAAAGCAGTGGCTCCTCCAGGCTCACACAGTAGCAATCAGGACCCTGGATAGACCCTGGCCCCAAACTGGGATCGAAAGGCTGAATGGCCGGGTCTCCACAAAGAGCAGGGCAGGGTGTTACACGTTCCCAGCTGTAAAATGAGGCTAAGATTGTTTAAGTCTGATTTAGAAGAGCTGCTGCTCTTCTGGAGTTTACCTTGCGCAGAACCAAGCCCCTGCCCCTTCAAAAGAGCTCACAGTAGCCAGAAGCCCAATGGGATTGCGAAGAAGGGACATGCCCCTGCCGGTCCCCACCATTCTTTCACACTAATGACTGCTTCCTCCAGGACAGAAGTTTAAAAGTGCCCATCTTCTAGGACCAACTTTAGAGTCTAAATTTCTTGCCCTCTGTCCAAACATTTACATCCAGGGGTTCTGAAGCAGTTTGAGTTTGGGAACACCCTGATTTTCTGAAAAGGTGTCTGTCACCAGAAACTGAATTCTTAGTTCCCCAGTACAAAGGCAACTAACTGATGAAGTTTCTAGACAAAACACAAGTTAAATATCAATTGCATGCTAACACTAGGAATTTTAAACCGAAATCAGCAAAGGACCGAGACCTGGATCTCTCCACATAATATGCACTTACTTATGTTATACTATTTGTTATATATGTATAAAATTTCTGTCATTATATACCAGTTTCTCCTCTATTTTACAAATGTATCTAAAAGATAAACAAGGTTAACAATGGCTTTTCCAAAATAATTCAATGATAAATTGGATATTTAGTACATTTTCACGACCCAAAAGTTAATTTCAGGACAAGTCTGTAACTGTGGGGCTTTGGTCAGACTGGAGAGGGCATGGTGGGTACAAGGCGGCTTTCCTTAGGCTGCAGAATACAGTAGCCTTCACAGTCTGGGAAGAATGAATATCGACTCAGAGTAAAGTCTTAAAAAAGTTTAGAGCCTTAAAAAGAATTTCAAAGTCAGATTTGCATTCTAACATTGAAACTCCATTAGAAAATCTGTACATTTGAAAAGTTTAGAACCTTAAAAAGAATTTCAAAGTCAGATTTGCATCCTAATATTTAAACTCCATGAGAAAACCTATAGATTTGAAAAGACTTATAGCAATTTGCTAATTAAATAATATACTTAGAAAATGAAGTCAGTTCTAGTGTCTAGCTTTTTGAATTTGTTATTTTGAAACAAACAACTGTAAAATTAAACTGATGATTTCAATACAATGTAGGAAAAGCAGAGGGGAAACGAAATATTGATATCCAGCAAAATATAGGTGTTAATTAAAAATTGTCAAATATTCCCTTTCTACTCAAAGTTTGCTTACTTAAAATCTGATACATATCTTTAAATTTCTTGTGCTCTCTTGTTAATACTACACAGACATTTGAAGAGAACAGAGATTGCTTTATTTTTAATCCCACTATCTATATGTCATTAACAAACTCTTACCAACAAAAAATTGTTCACAAGTGAAACAAAGATTAGGCAGAATAAGAAGGAAAAAAGCCTGTCTTCCTCAGCCTTAACTACGAGTGATTCTGAAATAATTTAATTCAGCTTTAATCTTTAAAAGTAAAAATTAACACACACGTATGAAATAAACTTTGAGGGAGAAAATCTACCTCTGGGTAATAAATCCTTTTGATTACAGACTTCCCAACAGAAACAATATGCTGATAAATACACAGATTTCCAAAATAAAAGAGAAGCAAGAACATTAGAAATTGTGTTGTCAAGTGCTACTTAGGTTAAATACCTGTCTTAAACTAGACAATAATCTTCAATACCCAAATCATTAAATCTGGAATGTTGTACTGCAAGGGTTTAAGGTGAGGGAATTACCCATTTCTTCTCAGGGCTATCTACCAGGAAAATGAAGGGTAAAGTAAATGGTAACGTTTAACAACAAGAAAGACTAATAGTAATAGTATTTCATCAATCATTTTTTTAAAAAGCTTATCGTCCTTCAATAGCTCACCCAATCTTTGAAATTATGCCTCTTCAATGCTATTTTAATGTTTAAAGATATGAATTAAACATTCAAAAGCTGAAGAGAACAATCCATATGATAGAATCCTCGCACTTCACAAAATATTTTCATTTTAAGCATTTGCAAAAGAGTTAAATAAACGTAACACACATTCTAAATTCGATCAAAGATCAGAGAACCCGACATTTTATGTACCCAAAAGGCCCAAAAAGAACCGATGCAAATGTCAATAGCTCACTCCCTTCCGGCTGATACTTAAAAGGTTTTACTAGTAACCAAAGGAATGAAATCAGCAACTCTCCACACTCTAGTCAACATTCCAATTTTCAAAGCCACAATTCGCAAACGTCAGTTTGGGTTGGAAGCAGTAGGGGTCTTGAAGTAATAATAAAATTTCTTTTCTCCTCAGTCTACCAAAAGATGTCAAACCAAATTCCGTCTATTGTAAAGTACTCGGACCTCCCTTCCAAGGACACGGGACACAAGCATAGACACCGCTGCCAAAAAGCTCTCCAAAAGCACCTGGCCCGACAGAACGAATTAGAACCCTTAAGAGGGTCCCTCACAGACAGCGGAAATGGAGGTGGCATTAATTCAGGGGTAGACAGCAACGAGCCAAAGAAAGTTGCCCTAGTCGGACTTGGGCCTTTCTCTATCCAAGTTCAGAAGCAAGGCAAATATATTTGTGGGGGTCCCTTCTACAGACATCTCAACCGCCTCCGGAGCCCACTGTCTCTCAAAGGGAAGACCCTCCAGCTTCGTATCGGTTCCTTTTGCCCCGGAACAAAGGCAGAGGATATTGTGGAGCTGACCTAGCTCCGTGGGGCAGCAAAATGCCTTGTTCGGGCCACCAATCCTTGGGCCTGCCTTCATCTGCGATGTCAGCACCAATATATTATTTTTTATTTTTACAACGCATCCTGGGCGGGTGTATGCATTGCGGGGGTGGGGGCTGAACGAGAAGAGGAGGGGTTGGTAGTGAAGCCTAGAACCCTCCTTCCTCTCCCCTCCTGCCAGGGTTGCCGTGCAGGGAGTGTCGGCCACATTTGGCGCACTGTCCCAGGCCCGGGGCGAAGGTGGCCGGGGAAATGGGACTTAGGGATTGGTAAGCAAACGGCACCACTGGTGGTCTACAAACGTCTGCGGAGGTAGGATTTTTTTTTTTTTAAGGGGGGTGTGATTTTGTTCTTTTTTGGAGGTGGGGGTTCGTTGGTTCATTCGTGCGCTACGGGGGTGGGGGGGGATGTTGCTGCACTGCCAGAGTCCCCGGAGGGAGGGTGCAAGGATGTCTACAATGGTACAGTAATTATTCTTGGGGCGTAAGAGCGCAATTAAAGGGGACGGGGTGGGCGGCACCTCGAGTTGTGGCAGTGGCAGCAGGAAAGGTCGCGAGGGGCTTACCCGGGAGGGCGGGCGCTGTCCTGCCGCAGGTGAGGGAGGGCGCGGGCTGGAGGGAGGGAGGGCGCGCGCTAGGCAGGAGCTAGGCTGGCGCGAGGAAAGGGGGAGGGGGGGAGGAGGGCGCGCGCGCGCACACCTGTCCTGGACAGCGGCGCGAGCCGAGCGGCGCCTCACTCGGGCTTTGCCGACAGAAGAGGAAAGAGGGCGGGCTGGCGGGGGCGGGACGCCGAGGGGAGGAGGAGGAGGTGGCTCGGATGGCAGGCTCGGCTCTCGCTCGTTCTCCCTCCCGCGGGCAAGTCCGGCTCACACCCTGCTTCTCCCGCTCACTCACAGCCCCCTCGGCTCTCCCTCCTCCTCCTCCTTCCCCTGCGGGATCCGCTCGCCGCCGCCGCAGACGGCAAGTCGTGGCAGCCAGACGTCGGCGCGTAACCCGGCGCTCCGTGCGTGACTCCGAGCGACGTCAGCGCGCGCTCCGCGTTACCCACCATCTCTCCCCCATCCTCCCCCCGTGGCTCGCGCCCTCCGCCCTCGCGTCCCTCCGTTTCAGTTGCCGCGGCGGCGGGCGCGGAGCGCGCTCCCTCCGCCCCCCTCTTGCGCGTGCGCGCGCCTTCTCTGCCGTTGGCGCGTCAACAGCCCACAGCCCAGGCCTTGAGGCGCGTCTGAGGAGGGGGCTCCCTGTGGCCTCTTTGCCCGCACTTCCTCCACCCACCGCGCGTGGCGCCCCAAGGAGGACTTACCCTGGTTAGGCTTTGAAGGCTGGAGCTCGGCTCAGGCGGGGCTAGGACCCCGTCGGGCCTGCATCAGCTCCAACTTAGGGCCCTAAGCGTCGTTACCGGTGCAGCTACCACCCGGTCACCCTCTCCCCCCGCCCTCGTTCCGCCCGCAGGTCTCTGGAGGCAATAGGCCTTTCATCTTCTGGGAGGGTCTCACCTTGGCCTTCAGACTCCCGCTGGGAGGGCTACAAGAGCAGAATTACCATAAAGAAGAAAAAGGCGAGACCGCGTTCGGGCTTTAGCCCCAGGAATCCTTGACAGGAAGCGTGGGGCTGCTGCTCAGCCTCCCACACAGTGTAGGTGAAACTGGGCCCCTTTGAGGGGTTGTGACTAAGGACAAAACCCTGATAAATATTATTTATGCGTCCTTGGGCTGAGAGGAGAACGTGTAAGAGAGGAGTTAGTTTTCATAAATTGCTATGCAAGGGCGAAATGCAGAACTAAAAATGTCCTTTAAGAGTTTTCTTGAAATCTTACCAAGTTTGACAAGATTTTTGGTGCACGATAACTTTTTTCCTCACTTTGTACGCTGTGACGTCTTCATCCTGTAACATTGCATACATGGAAGATGGATCAATTAAAAATTATCAGCTGCAAGTAAATAGGTGACTTACCATCTTTATCATTATTTAAATAGGTCTCAGAGAAGTCAATCTGTAGTTCAGGAAAATTTAGTCACTGTCCTAACTTATTTAACTGAGTATGTTTTATTTTCAAGTTACCTCGCAATACACAGTAAAATACCCTTTTAATAGGCAGCATTAGACTTTTAAACTCACTAATTTATTATAGGACCAGACCGGTTTTTTTTTTTAGGAAGCTTATCTAGGTAAGCCTCAGAGGCAAGTAGGAGTGAGATGAAATTAACCCCATTTTATAGATGAGAAAATCGAGTTACAAAAATGTAAGTCAGTTCAGTGTTGCAAGGAATCCGTCACTGAGAGAGGGAAACACCTTAGGTCTATTATTGCTTTATCCACTAAACCAGAAATCCCTCAATCTTTTACTTCCGGGTATCTTTGGATGCGCTCTTCCCCCTCCCCTATGTATTTTAGGCAGTGCCTAAAGTCTGAGAGAGAGAAATTTGGGAGGTATTTCTGGAGACCCCCAAATCAGAGGACTCTAAATGGTTTGAGGTTGGAATTTTCTGCCATAGGAAACTACAACTGAGCAATAAGTTACTGTGAAACAGTTCAGATTCCATACTAACCTGCAAAATGTTTATTAATCCCTAGTAAAAGCAAGAAAAATTTTGAAACAGTTTAAAGAATGATGGGACATTTCTTTTGAATTGCTTTAGTCACCTCATCTTTAGGTGGCAGCACTACTATATAAATATCTTTAAAACTACAGTCTTCTGCAACTTGATATCCTAAAAGAGTGTTTTGTCCTAAATGCATCCAACTCTGTTGTGGAATCATCCCTGAAAATTAGAATACTTAGGAGGTTCTAGAGGGGGAAGAAGAACCTCTTTCAAAAGAGGTTAATACATTGAGTTACTGAAATAAAATATTTGAAAGTTTTTAAAAAGCTTTTTCTTTTTCTAGCTTTATGAGGAGCAAGGAGCATCTTTAAACCTGATCTTGTACTGACCCAGCACAAGATAACCTTCCAAAGCAAACTATACTTTCTCAATGCTGCAAGATAAAGACCACCCTACTATTATCACAATTATTTTAATAAAAAGTCCAGTGAGAAAAAAAAAAAAAAGAATTTACAAGTTTAGGGGCGCCTGGGTGGCTCAGTTGGTTAAGCGACTGCCTTTGGTCACTGCATCAGGTCATGATCCCAGAGACCTGGATTCGAGTCCCACATTGGGCTCCCTACTTGGCGGGAAGCCTGCTTCTCCCTCTCTCACTCCCCTTGCTTGTGTTCCCTCTCTCACTGTGTTTCACTCTGTCAAATTAATAAATAAAATCTTAAAAAAGAATTTACAAGTTTAAACTTGCTAGTTGTATTGTTGCCAGTATTCTAACTACAATTTTATTTTATTTTTTAAGTTCTACACTCAACATGGGACTTGAACTCATGACCCCAAAATTTAGAGTTGCATGCTTTACGGACTGAGCCAGCCAGGCACCCCTAACTACAATTTTTAAAATTGGGGTGAGTTTTCTTCATTAAACTGGATCAAGCTTGTGAGGATCCCAAATAACAACTTACTGTTGACCCTTGTGGAAGAGAAGGACTCTTCCTGTCTCCTTTCCTCACTTCTAAATTGTTCATATATACACACACCAAACCACCATTACTCAAACTCAGAGAAGTGATAATACAAGCTAAACTACATATAAACTTATAGCAACCTACAGACATTCTATATCTTACTTTCTGCCACCGTTTTTGAGAGTAATAAATTGTGATGTATGGGGGCTATTTGGATCAAGTATTCTCTAAATAGAACTTTGTCATAAATAATTTTGTATATTTACAGTCATTCTTCCTGTACCCCTTTATCGAAGCAACCAAACTAAATTGTATTTACATGCATTTCGAAATAGAGAGTGTTAGATTTAGAGTATAAACAAAATTACCAAAGAATGTAGAAGTATGACCATCAGGAATGGGAAATCAAATTATTTCTGGGTAGAGGATAAAGTGTTAAAGTCTTTCTTGATGGCAGCTTCCATCTTTCTCAGGTCAAACGTGGAGAGTCTCAAGCAAATTGGTAGAGCTCAAACTCAGCAGTATTATGTTGAGATTTTTAAGCTCTCTAGTGCCAGCAAATCATGCAGCCTGGGGGCCTTTGCTCCAAACTTCTGCCAACTCCATTTTGGCAGTAAACTGTTCTGTTGAACAAAGTTTGCACGTGTTTGGGGTGTGAAGTGGTTCCTCAGGCATTTATCTGGTTTTATTCCAGTCTGGGGACTTGAAGACAAGAGTCAGAAGCATGAGACTTGTAGAGTTCATATGTGTCCTGACAGATTATTGTAGTGATCTTGAATTTCCACCTAAACAAGGGCAGCTTTTTCTTTGTTGGTATAGGGTTTTTTGAAGTGGACTGTTTAGTTTACTACTTAAATGCTAATATGATATTGAAATATTGAACCAGTTCTCAAAAGCAGGTGAGCAGAACCCTGTCTGTTGAGGGTACAGGGCTGTGGCAAATCACTCCTCATCCTCCTACCTGCAATACAGCCACACACCACTTGAAAGCAAAGAGGGCAGTAATTATTTAAACTTGATCTCACTGTCATATATAACTATGAACCTCTGATCTTTTTTGCTACTGGTTGTCTGGTTTTATCTTTTTTACCTACTTTTTCACTTCCTGGAGTCGTTGGTTAACAGCACTTGACCCAGTTATATGTACTTATTTGTGTTATTTCAGGGGGTCCCTCTTCCTGTGGGAAACATACATTTTCAATTTCCGTTACTTTTTCAAATAATCCGAGTAGAAAATTCTTGCAGAATCCGAGGTAACAGTTTGAAAGCTATTGAAATGTTATTGGAATATTTTCTTTTTTTCATTTTCTTCTTCCTGGGTTTAAGAATAACGGGAAGAAAAAAGTGCAAAAGTAAAAGTTACAGATCTTAAATGATACTATTACTTTTAACCATGATCAGTGGAATGTCAATTTGTAAGATACAGTATGGTAACTTGAAAAATGACAAGTTATTTTTGATACATTTGCCAAGAGTGTGGCCTAAACTCCTATTTGTACCTTTCCCGAGTCAAAACTGACGTATGGATGAGGTTAGAAAGAAGAAACCTGGGCCTTTCCAAAGAGTGAATCTACTGGACTAAAAGTACTATTGAATGTTGTGAACGTTTTATGGTGACCCAAAAACTCCTTTGTTTGCTTACTTTAAAATATAAATATGTTGTAATTTTACTACCTGGATGAAGACTAAACACATGCCATGTAGGTGGGTGTATACATACAACCAACTGCTCTGCCCTCTGAAGCTCATTTAGACCATTTTTATAACCAAATGCAAGTAGCACCTTGCGGTTAGATGATCAGTTGGTTTCTTTCAGTGGTGAGTGAAATATTTCAGGGGAAAATCAAGATAATCCTCCATGGGAAAAATACAAAGTAAGTTCTTTAATATTTTGTGCTCTATTTTTGTCTTTAGGCATTTTTATTTTTACCTTTATATTTTTACATATACTTGTCTAAATACTGAAAATTAATTATTATACTTATCTTTATAATTATGATTGTTAAATAGTAATTATTGTACTTATCTTTAAGTATACTTTAAGTGTACTTTTTCTTCTTGTCTAAATACTGAAAAGTAATTACTAAATGTAAATGTAATGTAAGTGTAATGGTATAAGTGTAATAGTATATATGTTCTGGATCATAAATCAGTATTTACTTGGTAAGTATGTGTATAGAAAGGAAATGTTTTTATTTATTTACTTTTAAAGTTTATTCTTTTTAGTAATCTCTACACCTATCATGGAGCTCAAACTTACAACCCCAAGATCAAGAATTATACGCTCTTCCAACTGAGCTAGCCAGGTGCCTCGAGAAGGAAGGTTTTTAAGTTATTATTCTGGAATTCTATTAATTTGTATATATAGTATACATACATATTACAGCTGACATTTAGATGGCATTTTATTTATTAATTTTTTTGCCTTGAACTTCCTTTTGGACTTCCTTGAACTTCCTATTACCTGCTGTATCAGAACTAGTTCTTAGGACCCACCACTGTTTATCAGTCAGACTTATTTTCTTAAATCATGTATTGAACAATATCTATCAGCTGCCTCTTTGTCAACCATTGTTCCAAGTGCTTGAACATAACCAAGTCCCTGTTCCCATCGAGTTTCCAGTCTAGTAAGACAGATAATAAGCAAATATATAATTCAATGCTGGGTAGTGATAAGTGCTAAAAAGAAAAAGAATGCAGTAAAGGAGCAAGAGTTCACTGTGTGAGTGTGTGTGTGTGCGTGCCTCCCACCTGATATTTTAAATAGAGTGTTCAAGGAATCCTCCTTGAGGAAGTAACTTTTGAGCAGAAACCTAAAATAGTCAGTCATGAAAACATCTAGGGAGATGTTCTAGGCATCATGAAAAATTTATGCCACATAAAGTCACCCAACTGTAATCCAGGTAACATCCCATGTGGTAACTATGTATACATCTTCTCTTAAGAGAGGAAAACTCATCAAGTTTTCTGGGTACACATTAGGTTTTCAGAAATGTTTATCATTTAATATCATTATTGTTCTATATTTCCCATGCTTATTATTCCATTATTTAACACAGTAAGATTTATGGTAGACAAAGCTTCAGAATTCTTTATCTGCAATTCCAAATTCCAAAACATTTTTTTTTCCTAAATTTTTGGTGTAAAAACTGACCTGAACTGACATGACTCTATTTAAAGTCTTCACGGTTCCATTTGGTGTGACTATTGATGCATTTCATTATGGCAATATGTGTTTGATTAGAGGTCACTGCCCAGGACAACACAGGCCACACAAAATATAGATAGTGTAATATGTTACATTCTTAAAATATATTTAAAAAATTAATTCAGAATCCTATCTGGCCCCAAGGATTTTGGATAAAGGATTGTATATCTACCAGATTTCTTCTTGATTTTTTTGATTACATACCACTATTGATGTTAATCTTTAGACATCTTTTATTCAAAGTGCAATGTTTATATAGTGCTCTTATGTACCTGGCACTATGTAAGCACTCTATATATTGGCTAATAAAATCCTTACTACTGCCTTATGAGTAAGTTTTATTTTCCTCATTTTACAAATGAGAAAACTGAGGTGCAGACAGATTAAGGAAACTGCCAAAATCACACAGCTACTATGTGACAGAGCTAAGAATTGAACCTAGACAATCTTCCTTTCTAGCTAGCATTCTTTGCCAATAAACTCCCTCTCCCTCTCCTTTTCTCCCTCCCCTCTGCTTTGGAGAAGTCTTAAATATCAACCCTTTCCAAGAACATGGGTTTTTACTTATACTCTGAAATATCAGACATCAGAATTTTACATTTTCTTTACAAACATTCAACAATTTTTTTCATTTTATTTTATTTGCTCCTGGTATAATTTCAGCTATTTCTATTCTCAATTGAGATCACAAATTTACTTATCCTCATTCTCAGTCTGATAGGTTTTCACCATCCTTTTCTTCATTGAATATCCTTGCATAATTATGAGGCACCTCCCTTATTATTATGGCCTTGTCAGATGACAGATCACATTTAAAAATTTGCATCTCGTTTACTGAGA
>PITA01001178.1:0-210728 GCA_004023965.1 Spilogale gracilis | reverse complement strand
AAACACTGGAAAAAAAAATTTAGTAACAATAAAAAAAAAAAAAGAAAGGGCACTATACCCACAAAAAAAAAAATATGAAAGAAGAAAAAAGAATACAAATCAACCAGTGTAACAGTGTTTCCCTTTAATTCATGTAACATTTATTGAACTCTAATTACGTGCTCTTCCTATGAAAAAATGCTTTAGAACCTTGAGAATGAAAACAATAAACTGAGTATACTTAAAAAAAAATAAGAACAGAATTAATCAGAAATAGACCTTGAATCTGTCAAAAAAAAAAAATAGTTGCATACTCTACTGACTGAGGCAGCCAGGCGTCCCTACGGCATGACTTCTAAAGAGAGCTACAAACTTTTAGAAAGATCTGCTGAGAATTTTTTTATGTTTGGTGAAATGGAGCCCAGTTCTGTAGGGGACAGACCCATCACAAGTTGGGCTTGTCTTCTGCTCCATTATTGCAATCAGCCACCTACAGATGTCACTACTTGAGTTAGTGGAAAAGGAAGGAGGAGATTAATTGGGGTCAGAGAAATATCCAGGAACAACAGAAATTACACAGCTTTGCCATTCATGGCTCATTCTTTGTCTTCAGACCTTTTCACCATTTAGTAATGTAATAGAATAAAAAGAGCATGATTTCTTTTTTCTTTCTTTCTTCTTTTTTTAAGATTTTATTTATTTGACAGAGAGAAACACAGCCAGAGAGGGAACACAAGCAGGGGGAGTGAGAGAGGGAGAAGCAGGCTTCCCGCTGAGCAGGGAGCCCGATGTGGGACTTGATCCCCGGTCTCCAGGATCATGACCTGAGCCAAAGGCAGTTGCTCAACCAACTGAGCCACCCAGGCGCCCCCCCCCCTTTTTTTTTAAAGATTTATTTATCTATTTGAGATAGAGATCAAGTGGGGGAGGGGCAGGGGAGAAGAGAGAAGCAGACTCCCTGCTGAGCACGGAGCCCTCCATGGGGCTTGAACCTACAACCCTGAGATCACAACCTGAGCTGAAATCAAGAGTGGGATGTTCAACTGATTGACACCCAGGTGTCCCTAAAAAGAACACAATTTCAAGAAAAGCTTTCAACATCTCAGACTAAGGTACTACTATTAGGAGACTTCGGGACATATATCTTGTAGCACATGTTCTATTTAAAAGAATCATATAGAATTAGGGCTCCTGGGAGGCTCACTCTAGGATTTGGCTCAGGTCATGATCTCAGGGTTGTGACCTGGAGCTCCATGTAGGGCTCTGTGCTTGAGATCTCTCTCTCCCTCTCATTTTGCCCCTCCCCCTGCTCTCTCTCATATAAATAAATTTTAAAAATCTTTTTTAAAAAAGAAATGTGATACAGGACCTTGTTGCCAATTAAGGGTGTATATCTATGGTCTATTATTATTTTGTTCCCAAACTTTTATTAAAACAGGACATGAGAATAGCACAAAAACTCTATTTACATGGGTCAGTGGGAAAGCCCAATAACAATCCTATGTTCGAAGATGACTTTAAGTGTCTTATAGCTTAAGAATTCAGAGGTTTAAAAAATGGAGCTAATGTGCAACCAACCTTGAAGAACCTGGTTGAGGAAATTCTTCATCATGTAGATGGCTGTGGTGTCTTCTGTTTTCACGTGACTGTCTGTGAACCAGCCATTCTCAGCTATCAAGATCCGGGGGTTGCCATATTCCAGTTTAATCCAATTCAGGACTTCTCTTAAATTGAGTGACACATTTTGTCCCATTTTAGCCATGGTGTTCTGGGGCTTGAAATTGTTGGGTCCAAAGGAAAAGGCAAAGAAGTCAGCGGTACCCCTCACGTCCTTCTTCTCTGCTTCAGAGAAAAGGGGTAGAATGGAGCGTGACTTCTTTCTCATCACCTCTGGATAGTCTCCATCCCCGTGGATAGGGTTGGCAAACCACCCGAGCACCAAAACCATGGATTGTTGACACTTGAGTATATCCATCATGTTTTCTGATCTGTTTGGCTCAATCCAGTGGGATCCCAACGTGATTGACACCAAGCCCTTCTGATGTGGGCGGAAATTTGTGTTGTAGTTATGCCAAACTTTTGAATGAGCCTAATAAGAAGAAAATATTGTTAATCTTCCTTGTCCTTACTCACATGGGCTGTACTTTGGCTGGTAGGGAGTCTTTTCATGAACAAATTAGTGACGCACAGGGTGATACAGGGGAGAGCTGTCAGGGAACCCTGATGATCTCAAAGTCTGTTCTCCGCTTCTCCTGTTCCTCCAACTGAAAACCTCTCCTACAGGATCACCAAGGGGCAGGCAGAGAGCCCTGGCCAAGCTCCATCTTGCTTCTCTCCCTGGCTTCCTTCATGGGCCCTCTAGGAGCTAAGTGCAGGTGAGATATTATGTGGATTGTAGAGTTTTTCCTCTACGTAAAAAGACAAAGAGCAGTGATCTTCCATGGTTCTACAGAATCTCCTTTTAGCCCTAACTTAGAAGTTCGAGATAAAGCATTCTCAAAATCCTATCAATGGATAATAGAGCCCATCCCCTAGGCTTCTGAAAATTGAATGAATTAATGTATGTAAAGGACTTTAGAACAGTGCCTGGCACAGAGTAACCCCTATATAAGCCCTTATTATTATTACTGCTATTACTATTATTTTTATAACATTATTATTAAGATAACAATTTTATTTTTATGATTCTTCTTTTATAACCATATCATTATTAATATAACAGTTATTAGCATTTTTATAAAAGGGTAGCAGGGAGTACGCAAAGCAGGAAAGAGGGTGGGTTTTGGGTTCAGCACTCTCGGACTTGAAGTTCAGGTACTTACTGTGTGGCCTTAGACAATTCACTTAATCTTTCTGAAACCTCTTAGTATCTTCAGTTAATAATAATGCCCTTTGTAAAGTTGCTATTAATGTATATATTAAATAGCATACAATAAGGCACGTGGGAGGTAGTGCTCAAACATGCCTGTTATTACTATTGGTCCTCTCAGACTTTACATTTCCACTTGAACTTTCTTTCTTTTATTTTTTTTTTAAGATTTTATTTATTTCACAGAGAGTAACACAGCCAGAGAGGGAACACAAGTAGCTGGAGTGAGAGAAGGAGAAGCAGGCTTCCCGCCTGCCGCGTGGGCAGCCCGATGCAGGGCTTGATCCCGGGACTTCGGGATCATGACCTGAGCCGAAGGCAGAGGCTTAACCACTGAGCCACCCAGGCGCCCCTCCACTTGAACTTTCTGATAACAGAGGCTCAGATAGGTTTTCAGTCTGTTTCATAGGTATGCACTGAGTGCTTACTTAATGCTTGGTTTGCCTTGCCCCCAGAGGCTGAAATAAATGGCATGGGGAAGTGTCTTCAGGAGCCAATCGCCTTATTGAGGAAAGAAGACTGAATGTGCAAATATATAAATGGCATAAAATACAAATATAAATACAAAATGGCATAAAATAGGCCATTAAGTGAGAAAATAATGAACAGTTTGGTAAAGAGCCATGAGCCGTATCAGGAGGAGTAAATTAGTAAGGCCTACAATTAAGGACTTGAGGCCAGTTAATACTCAAGGTCACCTTGTGACCCGGGTAGGCTTAGAATTGTCCTTTATCTGTGTGACAGCATCTCTTCCCTAGACTTGCTTGCCTCCTGATGTCTCCTCCCAGGTGTTCCAGTTGCTCCTGTTTGGGTGTTTCTAAAACAAGTGCACAAACCCTTACTATTTTTAACCCACAGTATCTGCTTTCTGTTCTGTTTCTTAGCTGGTCTTTCGCTCATTAGCAGTATTCTATATTGGGTTGAGTAATCCAAAATGCCTCTTTTTTTCCCCCTTTTTAAAGATTTTCTTTACTTATTTGACAGAGAGAAGCACAGCGAGAGAGGGAACACAAGTTGGGGGAGTGAGAGAGGGAGAAGCAGGCTTCCTGCCGAGCAGGGAGCCTTATACGGGGCTCGATCCTGGGTCTCCAGGATCATGACCTGAGCCGAAGACAGACCCTTAACGACTGAGCCACCCAGATTCCCCATGCATCAGCATTTTAGTGAGAAACTAGGATGGTGTAGAAGACAACAGACACATACATTTGCAATTCCCTTCCAACCACATTTTCTGGATCGTGCATATGCAGTTAACCACACGCGTGTGTGGTCATGCCCGAAGGTGACCTTCGTATTCCACGGTGTCTCTTTCACCTTTGCTGCTATTTGCAGAGGCTATCAAGGTATCTAGGGTTATCTTTGCTCTGGACTGAAGACCACTCTCCACTCTCCTGTGGGGAATGTGGAGGAGGGGTTTTGTGTGGTCCTTATGGTTATAACTTGATCCTGTTTTTTGCAAAGTAAAAAGGTAAAAAGTATTGCTCCAAGATAGTGAGTTTGTCATAAATCTTGATGAAACAGAGATATCTAGGTGTGTCCTTTGGTCTGACACTCATAAAGGAGGTCTACTGGGAAAACTAAAATGGGGTGCAGGAGTTCAGCCTGGGCCCTGAAACTTGCACAATAGTCCTTGTGCGATTTTCAAGGTTACCCTCTATCTTGTACAAGGCCATCTACCTTTGGAATGATTGATTTAAGGGAGCTTCAACCTTTGTTCTTTAGATTCAGTAGCTTAAAGGGGAAGTCAGCCGCTTTTTCTTTCTGAACTGGCTATCAGGGCCTGCTGTCATTGGGAGACAGCCAGGGGCCGAATATCTCCTTCTCTTCCCTCCTCCAGTCTAATGTAGCAGCTTTCTTTGATGCCCCTAGAAGACTAGACTCAGAGAAGTTCTATGAAAGATAGGAAGCAAATAAGATAGCAGGCACAACTTTAGAAACAAGATGTAGAGGGGGTTAGAGGTCAGGAAGGCATGGCGGGACGCTGGTGGAAGGCAAGGTTTGAAGACAGATGAGCAGACCTAGAACCTCACACATATCCCTATTTAAGAAACCTCTCCCCTCCATCATTTGTCAAAAGCTAAATTTTCCAAATCTGTGCATGATTTTAGTCCCATTGTGGTGGAAATATCTTCATGCGAATTCTAAATGTGTTTATTATTAAAATTATTTCATAAAGACTCAAATAAAAACTGTTAAAGAAATTTAATTTAAAATTCCACAATCATAGCAAACTGTTTTCATATTTCTGTGTTCCCTTCCAGCATTTCCAAATGTTTCCTAGCTAAAATCACTTTGAACATTTTCTATCTTCTTCTTACTCTTCATAACCATTCTTCAATTTGATGAAATATGGTTCACTGAGTCATTTCCTCTTCTGATAGGAATTAGTTTTTCCTTCCTTCCTTCCTTCCTTCCTTCCTTCCTTCCTTCCTTCCTTCCTTCCCTTGTTTTTTATTTTCCTATGATAAATGATGTTGTAATAACTAACTTTGGGCATATAACTTTTAATATTTTAATTATTTCCTTCTGTTAATCCTTCCTTCTGTTTTTTTGTTAAAAAAAAACAAAATTGTTTTACATATTTCCAAATTGCTTTTCACACATTCTGTCCTATTGGTGTGAGTGTTCTTTGACCATCTGCTTTAAAACGTTGATTGCTCTATTTGGGGATCCATGTTTAGTAAGAATGATAGGAAACTACCTACCTCCATGATACTATAGGGGAAAGGACCCAGGTCTTGAAAGCAAGAGACACAGGCTCTAATACTGTCCCTCTTGCTAACTGGCTTTATCATCTTGGATGCATCAACCCCTCCCTGTAGCCTCAGTTCTCCCTCTGCTATTCTAGCTAAAAAGAAACACGCTAAAGAATTGTGAAGACTGAATGAGGTTACATGTGAAGACCTATGAAGACTGCAAAAATATAAATTTGAAGTGCTTCAAAAGACAAAGCTGAAAATAATGTAACTTGCTATGGGAAACCATGGCGGGAAGTCTGTGTGGGCAGGAAGAGTGTTCTACAGCTAGCCTTCCCTTACCTCTTGAGTTTCATGGCTGGGTATGTACGTTCTCATTTGTTTTCACAGCTGATTGAGTTTCAGTCATCGTCCACTTGAATTGAGATTAATTTCAGTTTGATTGGATGGAGCTAGAGTGTAATATGCTAGGGAAAAGAAGTCAGTCAGAGAAAGACATGTACCATATGATTTCACTCATATGCGGAATTTAAGAACAAAAACAGATGAACACAGGGAAAGGGGAAGGAAAGAGAGAGAGGGAAGTAAACCATTAAGAGACTTAACTAGAGAACAAACTGAGGGTTGATAGAGGGAGGTGGGTGGGGACAGGCTGAGTGTGATGGGTATTAAGGAGGACACGTGTGTCGATGAATACTGGCTGTTATATGTAAGTGATGAATCACTAAATTCTATACCTGAAACCAAAAATAATAAAAATAACAATTTCAGTTTGATTCATTTGTTTCGTCTACTCAGCACTTCCTCATATTAGTCTCAAGTTTTCTGCTAATTACAATCGTTGCCCTTCCAGATTATTTAATTTTCATTCATTCATTCCACATCCCACAGATATTTATTGGGGGCTGAAGGTATGCGAACTTTACATTAAGGTATACGAACTTTTGTTTATTGCTAAATAATATGTGACTGTTATTTTATTACAAATATATTATGTAGGGGCACCTGGCTGGCTCAGTCCATGGAGTGTGTGACTCTTAATCTTGGGGCTGTGAGTTCAAGCTCCATGTTGGTTGTAGAGATTACTTAAAAGCTTAAATAAAGTAAATTATGTGACTTAATTATTTAAATTTTTTTGAATCTTGAAACTCTTGGAAGCAATATCTTACCTTCATTATACTTAGGAGAGATCTTAAATATTAACAAAAGCTCCCACTTTTCATAAAGAAAATGTTTACCTATGCTATTTTTAATGGTTCAAATTCATGCTTTTCTTTTTAAAAAAAAAGATTGTATTTATTTATTTGAGAGAGAGAGAACTGGCATGAGCAGGGGGAGGGGTTAAGTAAGAGGGAAGGCAGGGGCAGAAGGAGAGGGAGAAGCAGGTTTCCTGCTGAGCAGGGATAACCTGAGACTCCATCCCAGGACCCCAGGGTGATAACCTGAGCCAAAGGCAGACTCTTAACTGATGGAGCCACCGAGGCCCCACCCCTCCAACAACAACAACAACAACAACAAAACAACAACAACAACAGTGTGCTTAAGAATTATGAGAACAGGGGCACCCGGGTGGCTCAGTCATTAAGCGTTTGCCTTCTGCTCAGGTCATGATCCCAGAGTCCCAGGATCCAGTCCCGAGTTGGGCTCCCTGCTCGAGGGGAGTCCTACTTCTCGCTCTCTGAGTCCCTGTGCTTGTGTTCCCTCTCTAGCTGTGATCTCTCTCTGTCAAATAAATAAATAAATTTTTTTTAATTTTTATTTATTTATTTGACACAGAGAGAGAGATCACAAGTAGGCAGGGAGGCAGGCAGAGAGGGAGGAGGAAGTAGGCTCCCCGCTGAGCAGAGAGCCCCATGTGGGCCTCGATCCCAGGACCCTGAGACCATGACCTGAGCCGAAGGCAGAGGCTTTAACCACTGAGCCGCCCAGGCGCCCAAATAAATAAAATCTTTAAAAAAAATCTTAATTATGAAAACAAAAAGGAAATATGGCTGAAAAGATGAGAATAGCCATAACTGACAGGTTGGATATTTTCTAAGTTAGCAGGACATGGAAGAATCAGGAAATTATTCATCTACTGCACTTGGTGTTGCTTATATTCTTAAACTGTTTATTTCCAGGAGTCACCCAGGTGCCCCCTCAAATACATGTTTTCTGTAGTTGGAATATCTCATTAATGATCATATTAAAATTTGTTTTAATGAATTTGCCTCCTATTTTCTTTCCAACCATCATATTTTCAAATGATTCTAACAAATCTTTGCTTGTTATCAGTTTGCATAGTTTCAGGATTTCTCCCAAAGGAATCATGTAAAAACTCAACTCTAATGTATTTGTTCCTTCAAAAACATGGTTTGAACATTATTATAGAATTTCTAGTTTCAATGATAATATTACTAAATTCAACTAATGCTTGAGTCAGAGTCTAAACCTGACAACACAGAGGGGAAAAGAGGTCTAAGATAAAGGTCATCATTAATTAAGTGAAGCATCTGTGGGTTTCCCCAGATATTGGAAGGGAGTTTAGAAGAAATCAATAGCCACAAATTGGTGCTTAACTGAAGTTCAATTTCCTTGCCTAAGGAGAACGTTGACATGCCAACTCTGCAGAGGTTGGAATGATATTCTGAGCTTCCTGTTATTATTACATTAACAACTGGGATCCTGTTGGTAATCTTTTCATGCAGAAGGACCATATCTCAGAGTATAATCGAAGCTAAGATGGCCAGGGTGAGTAACTTGACGTTTTTCCTCAGGATTTAACAATGAAGAGTTAAAAACAGCCAATGCAGAACCACTCTGGAAGTTAGAAATAATACAAGTATTACAATAACGAAAATCAGACCCACTAGTTTTAGGCCCTGCAACAAAGGCAGATTTCCAAGGAACCCTTCACTTGCGTGGGTCCCTATAAAGTGTTCGAGGTGGGTTGGAAGGAAGGTTGTATTTAGAAACATTTCCAAGTAAGTATTCCTGATGAATTCTCTCAAGAGACCTCAGAAAAGAAGGAATCAGAATCTCTAAGAGTACATTTATCTGTTGTAATATTTTTCTCATTCCAAATAAATATTCACTTTGTACCAATTTCTGTGTCTGTAATTTTGAGGGTGTTTTTTAAAAATTTTTTTAAAAGATTTATTTATTTATTTATTTGACAGAGAGATCACAAATAGGCAGAGAGGCAGGCAGAGAGAGAGAGGAGGAAGCAGACTCTCTGCTGAGCAGAGAGCCCCATGTGGGCCTCAATCCCAGGACCCTGAGATCATGACCTGAGCCGAAGGTAGAGGCTTTAACCCACTGAGCCACCCAGTCACCCTTGAGGGTGTTTTTTCTCATAGAGGGTCCCCCAGGTTGTAGGTTTCAGGCCCATACATTATAGAACCATGCCTGGCCTATGAACTTCTCGAGTGCAGAGACTGTATCTATTTTGTTCACAATTGTGCACACAGAAGCCCAGAAAAGAGCCTGGCAGGGAATCCTTGCTGAATGAATGCCCACTAGGGATCAGCTAGTTAGCTGGTCACCTGACAGGCACCGTTGGTAGCACAGCCCGTGTGAAGCAGATGTCATTTTTTCCATTTTAGAAAAGAAACTGAAGTTCATAGAGGCTGAACACTGGTAAAACTAGGATTTGAATCCAGGTGTCTCTGATCACCTTACCAAACCATCCTGCTTTCTGTATGTCCCATCAGTTCTTTTTTAAAATTTATTTACGTATTGAGAGAGAGAGAGTACACAAACAGGGGGAGGAGCAGAGGGAGAGGGAGAAGCAGACTCCCCACTGAGCAGAGAGCCTGATGCGGGACTCAATCCTTGGACCCTGAGATCATGACCTGAGCCAAAGGTCAATACTTAACTGACTGAGCCACCCAGGTGCCCCTGTCCTATTACTTCTAAATTTTGAAGCAGGTGGGAACCATTTGGCATGACACAACATACCATTTTAAAATTATATGTTAAATTAATTTCTGCTGTACTTGATTATAATTGATTAAAAGAGCTAAACAGTGATACAGTGACGGGATTGCAGCCTATTCTTACATGCCGAGGAGAAGATACCTATGTTATGTCTGAAATTTAGGATCACATAGAAAGGTCAAGGACTTGCCAGGAAATCTGGGGTTTTCAGAAAGCCATGTAGTTTGTCTAAGTGTTTAGCATGGCCTGGGACATTCGTGTGTAATTCCCTGGGCCTCTTTCCGAGAACCAGCAAAGTTGGCATTAGATATTGTCCTCATTGGTGTCAGAGGTTAAATGAATCCTTAGGGACCACTTCCACACTTGACCGTCTTGATTGAGGATCCAGATGTTTACACCATTGTGAATGTCAAAACCAAGATGGGAAGGATCTGCTTGGACAGCATTCTACACAGCACAGTTTTCAAACACAATGAAATGGTCCTTAAGGACGAGTGACTTTCACGATCAAATAGAACAGTGATTACATTACAGAACCATGAAAAATTAATCATATAAATAGTAAGAAGAACTAACATGGATCTCAATGTGCTGGACACTGTTCCAAAGTGCCTCCCATGTACTATCTCACTTAATCCTCATTTAAGAGAATTACAGTAGGCACTCTTAGCATTTCCACTTTAGAGGAGGAGACCAAGGGAGACGAAGGTTAAAGAACCTGTTGGGTTTCCCAGACTAAGTCTAGCCTATTCTGTATTGCTCCAAGTGCTGAGCTCTTGCCTGCTAAGTTGGGTTAGAGGATGGATCTGAGACTTGGTCCTGGACCTAGACCTTGAACTTGATCCAGTCTTCAAAAATCTTCTATTTATGGATGAGATGCCAGATCTCAAGACATAAGTGACTTTCCCAAGGTCTCAGTGGCAAAGCTACAATTAGAACAAAGTCTAGAGCTGAGCAGCGAGTCGTGGCATTGGTCACACGTTCATGTACCCTCACCAGCTGGGGCACCCCGTCAAGTCGAGCATTTACCAGCATTCCCTTTTGTTTAATTCTTTTTCTCCCTCATAGAAATTACACAACTCGGCAAAAGCAAGTAGCAACAAATCATTTGACTACTTTCCTTCAACCCACAGCTATTATGATGTCCTTTTCTTCACTCTGCGTTCATTCACATTAATTGTTTAAATTCAAATCTACAGGGGCGCCTGTGTGGCTAAGAGGGTTAAGCCTCTGCCTTCAGCTCAGGTCATGATCTCAGGGTCCCGGAATCAAGCCCCACATCAGGCTCCCTGCTCAGCGGGGAGCCTGCTTCTCCCTCTCTCACTCCCCCTGCTTGTGTTCCCTCTCTAGCTGTGTTTCTCTCTGTCAAATAAATAAATAAAGTCTTAAAAAAATAAATTCAAATCTATAGATACTTATTTAGCAAATGCAAGGCACTTTGGAAGAGGTTCAGAGAAAAAAAAAACCACCAAAAACCAACATTAACAAGATAGGTCCTGCCTTGAGAGGAACTATAACCTCTAACAGGAAAAAGAAGTATAGATAGAAGTAGATAAAAGCAGAATACTTTTGCATTTCAATTAATCAGAAGTGATAATCAAAACTTAATGTAAGAGTATGATGCAAATTTTATAAAAGAGACTATTGGTATGTGTTCAAATACACACAGAAAGGTATTTTGACATTGAATAAACTGCTAGCAGTTGTTACTTCCAGGGTATGGGATTGGGGAGTAAGGAAAAAGGAGACTGTTCATTTTTGACTTTATGTCTTTCTGTCTTGCTTGAGTGTTTTGCAATAAAAATGCATTATTTTTATAATTTATTTATTTAAGATTTTATTTATTTATTTGTCAGAGAGAGAGAGAGTTCACAAGCAGGGGGAGCAGCAGGCAGAGGGCGAAGCAGGCTCCCTGCTGAGCAAGGAGACCTGATGCGGGACTCGATTCCAGGATCCTGGAACCATGATCTGAGCCCAAGGCAGACGCTTAACCACTTGAGCTGCCTAGGTGTCCCTATTTCTGTAATTTAAAAAGGTCAAGAGAATTGGTTGAAACAAATGGTTTCTGTCAGCTAATTTAATTGTTGTAGGCTGTTACTCTTTAGTTTCTCCCAAGTTCCCAAAATCTCAAAGGAAAAAACAGAAACTAAAATGAAAAGTTGTTATTCTAGATTTCATTGTCTATTAAAGAATGCCTTTTTGGGGCGCATTGGGCTGCCTGCTCGGTGGGAAGCCTGCTTCTCCCTCTCCCTCTGCCTGCCACTCCCCATGCTTGTAATCTCTCTGTCAAAAAAATACATAAAATCTTTTTAAAAAAAGATACCGTTTTACCCCATAATAGTATGTTGATATGTTCAAAGGGTAGAGCAGGAGTTATAATTATATACAAATCATGTTCCAAAACATGAAAGAGGAATGATAGCCGTGAACCCAACCCTCTTTTTTAAGACTCAGTCACATAATCTCCAGTCAAGATATAACGCTATGAAGAACCCATCAGTATACTGCCCCCAATACTAAAGACTGAGTTTTCCCCAGCTGCAAGACATCCCCCAAACTTTTTTTGGTAGATCAACCAGGAATCATTTTAATGACTTCAGAGATTCACTCTTTCCTGGTGAATAAATTAGAAAGTTTCGATCTTTCCTCGGCCTTCCCGCTACTTTCAGCAGCAGAATCCTTCATTCATATTCAATGGTTAAATGACTCCCTCTTTTTCAAACACAGACTAAATGAGTTTTGAGTTTTCTTGGTTTTATCATATGCAATTAATTTTTTAAAAGATTTTATTTATTTATTTGACCAAGACACAGCTAGAGAGGGAACACAAGCAGGGGGAGTGAGAGAGGGAGAAGCAGGCTTCCCCCAGAGCAAGGAGCCGGTGACCCTGGACCTGGGATCATGACCTGAGCCGAAGGCAGACACTTAATGACTGAGCCACCCAGGCGCCCTTGCAGTTAATTTTTTATGCATAATTAAATGGCTTATTTACTCTACAAGCAAATGTAAAGTTTTCCTCAGTTCGTTTCTTGCATCATATCTAGCCCTGCTTCCACTGTCTTGGGTATTTTTTGATCTCTAGTTGGGCCAAATTTTCCATATATGAGAGTGTCCGTATCAAATCAATCTGTTTAAATAGGATCATAATGTTATTCTCTGAACATTTATAATTACATTTATTTAAACTTTTGTTAATCATTCACTGAAGTATAACTTTTTCTACTTAACGATTAGAAAAAGTAAACATTACTCTCTTGAAGGTTTTAGAATACCAATTGTCTTCTACAAATAGTTTCTTCTTTTTTTTTTTTTTTAACAGGACTCATATCTAACAATGGTATTTTGGTTATGGGAACTATCTTTGGCAATTTTTACCCAGCAGTTTTTACTTTTATTCAAATTTGATTAGAAATGCCTCTAAGGACGTTAGTCTTAACTTGTTGGATTGTTACTTCCTATATTTTGTTAGAGGTGTCTTAGATCTTAAAGGAGATGAGTTGAGATTATAATATAGGTATCATGGATTAACTAACTCAAGAGTGGAAGGCAGAGGGAGAACAAGCTCCTCACTGAACAGGGAGCTGAATACAGGATTCGATCCTAGGACCTGGGATCATGACCCAAGCTGAAGTCAGATGCTTAATGAACTGAGTCACTCAGGTGTCCCAGGGATAAATTGTTCATAGATTTTGTGAGGGAAAAAAACATGTTGATGGATGATTCTGGTCTTTAAATAGGCAAAGTGAAGTTAAATGTCTGTGAGGCAGCATCAACGCAAGTGGTTTCCTGGGCTTCAAGACCCTAAATTGTTCTTTTTCACTGAAGCGAGGTAACTGACTCATGTCATCAAACCAGCTTGGATTCAGGTGGGCAAGACTTGAATGTTGGCTCTGGCAACTATTATGGAGTAAAAAAAACATTTCCATTTCAAAATATTATACTCAGTCTTTAAGTTATTGGTGGTAGTTTGGGCAGAAGAGGTTTAAAAAAAATTACATTCAATCTATTTAAATGTGCCTGTGAAACACCGCAGCCCTCTTGTTCCAGAAAGCGGCCGCGGCATCCTGTTGGCAAAGAAGGCTTGGCTCTTACTCGTGTGAACGGTGGCTTCTCACATCGTTGCTGTGTCTTGAATTTTAACATTAAATTTTGGTTAAGAATTGCAACAGTGCCTTTAAGAAGTGTATTACACAAAGACAATTGTTTTCTTTTAAAGCACAGAATTATCTCTTTACTTCTTTTATTTTTACTTTTAATTGTGGAAATTTTCACAACATAGAAATAGAAAAAATGCTATAATGAATCCTCACGAACACATCACTCAGCTTGAAGTATCTTCAATATTCTGCCACTTGTTTCCAGAGGGGCTTTTAATATAAAAATTTTTTAATAGAAACAGGCATACATAATTGATTTGCTTGTTTTGAAAAGACTATGTGTTAATGCCACAATCCGTGCTGGGGTGTATATATATATTTGTGTGTGTGTGTGTGTGTGTGTGTGTGTGTGTGTGTATGTGTGTGTGTATAATCCAATTTTATTCAATTGCAGTTTTAAATCCTTTCTAGGACAAGATAGATCTTCCTTAAATAGAAAATAATCAATTGAATTATTTATTGGATACTTAACACATACCCAGCCTGGTGTGAGGTTCTCTGAGGGAATGATGCCAAGAAATGTTAAGACACTGTGCTTCAAAGAGGTAGAAAAATAGGGAATAAACCAAGTCTTATCCCAGGCTCAGGAACAAGTTGGTGAGGCTTCGACCTCGAGCAGAGTTTCCCAACATTTCTTGTCCTGAAAGCCTCTTTCACAGTATTAAGCAATCTCTTGAACCCCTGAGGAATTTGAAAAATAATTTTCTCATTTGCGTGTGATATACAAAACAGTGTTGACATGTATTTTATTTTACATAAGCCTGTTTTATTAAAAATTATATTGAAAAGTTTATTTTAAACAAATTGAAAATATTCAGAAAATAAATTATGGATATTTAAGATGTTCATATAACATGTACATAAATATTAGCATTTCCCATTTAAGAGTCTTACATTATTCAAATTATTTTAATTGCATAAGAAAAAGCATTTTATGACACATTTTGAAATGGCACACTGTGTTTGGTTTTAGGACCAAATGTATTCATGTAGTGTTTTCCAAGTCTGATGTACCTACCTCTTTATGCACGGGGAATGACATTAGGTGTAATGGAGATGAACTTTTTTGTTTTGTTTTATTTTATTTTATTTATTTATTTTAAGATTTTATTTATTTGACAGAGAGAAACACAGCCAGAGAGGGAACACAAGCAGGGGGAGTGGGAGAGGGAGAAGCAGGCCTCCCACTGAGCAGGGACCCGATGTGGGGCTGGATCCCGGGTCTCCAGGATCATGACCTGAGCCGAAGGCAGTCACTTAACCAACTGAGCCACCCAGGTGCCCCGAACTTTTTTGTTTTAAATGTTACATATTTTCTTAAGGGTATTTGGCTGGCCTCATGTATTGCAGAAATAAAATTTCCTTTCAAAATAAGCATTTTAAAGAAAAATATTTTAGTGAATAATGGCACACATGGCACTTGGATATGCCAACAAACCAAAAAAAAAAAAAAAAAATCTAACCATAGCAAACCCAACATAATGATGCACAAAAAACACAAACTTCGTTGTGGCATCAAAAATGGATAAAAATTGCTTACATTTGTTTGAATCCTTGAATTTTGCTTTTTAAAAAGTATAAGCTTTCAAAAAGCATGG
This sequence comes from Spilogale gracilis, assembly GCA_004023965.1. Lineage (NCBI taxonomy): Eukaryota > Metazoa > Chordata > Mammalia > Carnivora > Mephitidae > Spilogale > Spilogale gracilis. Next base: position 195,511 of record PITA01001178.1, on the reverse strand, counting down.
TTAGTGTTTTGTTTGCAAATAACTCTCTGAGAGAAAGCATTTGGGCAGCTCTTAGGAGTGTTTCACCAACAATGCCCAGCTAGCAGGGGCAGTCTTTATTCTCAACATATGAAAAGCCAAATTAGACATAGACTAATTTAGAGTTTACCTACGCAGCTGGTGCAAATCTTGAGGTGATTTTCTAAAATGGTGACAACTTTATGTCCCTCATACTAATTCTATTTCAGTGTTCTTGATCTTTATGCTTCATGTCTTTGGCCAGTTGTCTAGTATAGGTTCATATCAATGATTTTCAGGAGAGGGAGAGGAGAGGAATTTTGCCTCCCACGTGCTGGGGCCATTTGGCAATGTCTGGAGACAGTTTTGATATCATAACCTTGGAGACAAGAGAGTTCCTATCATCTAGTGGGGGAGAGGCCAGGGATAGGGCTAAACATTCTACATCGCACAGGATACCCACCACAAAAAAGAATTACTTGGCCCAAAGTGTCAATAGTACTGAAGTTGAGAAATCCTGATACTATGTAAACAGTACATGTCTACGGAAGATAAACATTTAAAGCAATGAAAGCAAAACCATCATGGGAGCTATTTTGTGGCATAGTAAACTGAATGACTTGCCCTCTTTTTTTTTTCTTTTTAAAGATTTATTTATTTATTTGACAGAGAGAAACACAGTGAGAGAGGGAACACAAGCAGGGAAGGTGACAGGGAGAAGCAGGCTTCCCGCCAAAGCAGGGAGCCCAATGAGGGGCTCGATGAGGGGCTCGATTCCGGGACTCCAGTGGGATCATGACCTGAGGCGAAGGCAGATGCTTAATGAGTGAGCCACCCAGGAGCCCCAATGACTTGCCCTTTTATGAGCAAACTCATCTCTCTCAACCTCTGGGCATGTTTACTCAGAGGCTCTCAGGTGTTCCTTTTTAAGGGGGAGGGGGAACCTACAAATTTAAATTTTCATGCATATTTATTGGCTTAAAAATAGACACCTTAACCACCTTTGCTAATATGAAGCCTTGAGGCTTTGCTGATCCCCCTTTGCTGAGGGATGAGAGCAATAGGGCCACGCAGGCTGTAATCCATCTTGAGGCTTTTAAAAACAGAATTTGAGAGAAATATTTCCTCCATAAAAGAGAGAATGATGCCAATCCCCAAGAAGAAAAGGACTTGAGAGTGGAGATAAAGGGCTTCTGACAATGTTCTCTTTACTGGGTCCATTCATCCTGTGATTTGATTACTGAGCCAGGAAATTGTTCATTTTTGCAAGCCAACTTGAATTAGGTTCCCGTCACTCACAACCAAAAAGTCCTGACTTATACACCAGTGGATCAACATAGGCAATCAAGAATCATAAGTAATGTAACGAAATATGAATTTTAAACTTGAGATTGGCTCTTTGATTGCAAGATTTAAGAGAGAAATCCTAAACTACTCACTAAACAAACATTTCCACCCAGCATGTACCTAATTTGCTGTGCTCGGTGCTGGAGACACAAAGATAAAGAACAGTCTCTTCTTTCAAGGGGTTTTCAGGTTCCTTGGGGTGACAGCAGGGCATCTGGTATGGGGATTATGATAGAAGCAAGCGCATCTTAACTATGGGACCTCTTAGGAGGGACACCAACCCTAATAAGCCAAGGATAACTTGGAGGCAATAACTGCCTACACTGAGTCTTGAAGGACACTGGATGGTGAATTGGGGAGTACAAAGGGCATCCTCACTGCATAGAACGCTGGTAAGGGCCCAGTGGGGAGGAACAGTGAGATAAAACCAAGACACTGCTAGTCATGCATTATGGTAGACCATGGGGCAACACGTTGGCATTAGTGATGGGCACGGGAGAGTGGCCAGGAAGGAGGCTGGAATGGAGTTCAGAGGTTGTGGGTTAAGTATCTTGGTGAAAAGTCAGGACTTTAGTCCTCAAAGCATTGGAGTGCACCTTAAATGGATTTTATGCAGGACAGAAACCTGACGTATGTTAGAAATAATCACTCAGTGGTAAAACATGGATGATAACAACAGGTATCTGGCAAGCCTGTTGTCAAAATTGCAGATAATATATTTTTTAAAGATTTTGTTTTTATTTGACAGACAGAAGCACAGTGAGAGAGGGAACACAAGCACGGGGAGTGAGAGAGGGAGAAGCAGGCCTCCCGCCGGGCAGGAGCCCCATGCGGGGCTCAATCCCAGGACCCTGGGAATAGAACCTGAGCCAAAGGCAGATGCCCAATGACTGAGCCACTGAGGCACCTCGCAGATGATATTTAAAACCGTGATTACCGTGCTTAGAGATGGCCAAGTCAAAAATGTACCCTCTTCCTGTTCCAAATATCACTCAAAACTCAGAGGAGAGCATCAATTGGTAGGTATGATTATGGCAGTTATTTATTAATTAATAATTAATTAATTAATTTACACCAGAGGCTTAGACGCACTGTAAGGTAATCAGCAAATCTGCAATAAAATTGGGATTTAAATCCCAAGTCAGTCTCGGGGCTGGCTAGGCCATTCAGGTTTTCTCCAAACCAGGACACTGCAGACTGAAATAGAGTTTTCAGGGTTATCCTGGAACTAGAAAGACCCCAAGAGTGACTGTGAAATCTTTTCAGTGACTGAAGGGTGGAAAATAAAGTGAATTGAGTTTTATATTAGGCTTTTTTAACTCAGTAAAATGTGTGAACTTGGACTCAAAATGAATCTTCAAGAATGCTGCTTCTGGGTCATGGGTGGCAAAATGAGGAAGAAATACCTCATTGCAACATAAAATATCAAATTAATCTTTTCCATGTTAAAGGAAGAACAGAGAAGGAGCAAATGGGAGAAATGAGTTCACCTCGGGCTACCAAAGCATTGCAAGATTTCTCTCTGGAGCTCTATGTCACTGGGCTAAGAAGCATATTTCACTTTCTGATTGATTTCAAGGGACCCCTTGAAAATACTCCTTATTTGGGTTAGTGATTTAGAAATTTTAAAGAGATAGAAAAAATTATTTGGAAAAGTCAATAATTAAAACATGTAATGCCTCAATTTAAAACAATAAAAATTATTTCACTATCAGATAGTGCTAATTTTGTGCTAAAGGCAGAGTTGATCTCAATTCAGGGGAAAATGAAAAACATCTAAAAATACGGCATTGTATATGCTAAGTCTGAAAGCAATTTCTATTTGTTAATTATAACTGTTTTCCTGTGTATTTTTATCAGATAGCCGGTTTTTAAGGCTTTAAATTAACCACTAAAATATATTGTTCCTGAAAATTCCAATTGTTAACATTTTTCCAGGTAACCAAAAACTTCAACAATTGAGAACGTTCTTCTTTATAAGGTTAAATAAACATATATGTGAATGTATTTGCCTATTTGACTTTTTTTTTTTTTAAGATTTTATTTATTTGATAGAGAAAAACACAGCCAGAGAGGGAACACAAGCAGGGGGAGTGAGAGAGGGAGAAGCAGGCTTCCAGCCAAGCAGGGAGCCTGATGTGGGGCTCGATCCAGGGTCTCCAGGATCATGACCTGAGCCGAAGGCAGTCACTTAACCAACTGAGCCACCCAGGCGCCCCTTAACTTTAAAAAGACTACAAAAGACCACCAAAAGTAGCTTCCTTGAGGCTGAAATTGTCAGGTGGAGAGGGAGAGAGGAATTGAACTTTCTCACTTTATACCCTCTGGTATAATCTGATGTTTCTCAATCTACACAAGTCTGAGGCATATATGAATGCATACGTTTTAATAATTTAAAGAACTAGATAAAAGCACTATTTTTCTAACTTATATATGCATAATCTTCATAGTTAGTAGCTCTATGTTTTCTCCCCTTCAGGGTCCTACTTGCCAAATTACAGTACATGCTCACATCAGTCATATGTTCTATAGACAACTCTAATCAAAGATATGTAAATGACCTTGAACTCATAATACAATTGTTTACTGCAAAGGCAGATGTGACCGAACCATAGTACAACACATATGTATAATAGCCCAGAAAGTTCAAAAAGAAAAGAAAATGGGTAGGTATTTTTGTACGTGCAAAGTTAGACCTGGAGTCATTTTATGTTCCTATACACTTTTTCTACTTCTACACATTGCACGTTTAATTATCAAAAATCAAATTACTCCTCCTAGCACATTATCAAACACTACTAATAAAGTGTCTTCATTTTCAAAATGTAACAAGTATCCAGAGTAACTTATTTCCCCCAAGGAAACCATCTGATTCAGGATGTTTAACCTGATTCTAGATATTAGCTTCAATGTGAGATGAAGTCTTTTGAAAATCCCTGAAAGATTGCTCTTTTAAAAACATTCTTAATAAAAAAAATTCTTACTAAAGATATTTGGCATTTAATTATGTTGTCATTTATAAACTAATTCATTTAATCCCACTAAGCTTCAGTTTCCTTATCTTTAAAAGGGGGATACTAATAGGACGTGGTTCATAAAGTTATTATGTGGATTAAATGTGATAATGCATGCAGAACACTTGTATAGTCTGTGGTATATGGTAAGCATCCAACCAATATTTGCTATTATTTTGCTTACATTTTCACCATTGTCTTAGTAACTTTAACATCTCGCAACATTAACTCTAGCCTTTAAAACATACTGAGTAGAGCATATTATTCCCAGTTTTTATATTACTAGTATAATTTTAACTCCCAGAACAGTTAGTCTCATCTTTTCTGCCATGGAACACAGATAAAACCAATTGTGAAGTACATTTATCTCAGCTCCTGTATTTACTGTGTATCAGTTAGTTAACATATATTTAGCTTATTATTGCTGAGTATCACTAAGAATAGCAATACTAACAACAAAGAGTGATTGGAAAAGGTCATGCTGTAAAAAAATTCTGAAATGGTTGCACATTGTCAGAAAATGGTTTCAGCAACTAGATTTCTAAACTACTGTTTTTTCACAGAATGAAAGGAAACTCATATTCTCACACTCTAATGCATACTTGTCGATTTTAAGAGTTAAAAAACAATTTAAAAGCATAACCTTTAAGGAAAATAATTGGCTTAATACATTACAAAGAGCTTAGATAAATAAAGCCTGACCTTAAATGTGAAATTTGAGGCTAGAACTTATGAGTTAAACTACCATTAGTTGAGTTGCTGTCAATAAAAAGAATTATTTAAACACAAGATACATTTCCTTGGCTTCTTCTGAAGCCAAAACATAAGGCTGGCTGTACAGTACCTTGATGAGGTTGTGTCCCACAGTGTAGACAGCTGCTAAGTTTCCCTTCTCTCCAGGCGCGTGCATACCTGTCCCATACCCATGCCAAGCAACTAGATATGGATTGTGAATTGTAATCCAATATTTGACACGGTCCCCAAACATCTGGAAACAGTAGGTGGCATAGTCATTGAAGATCTCTGTTATGCTTTCATTTTTCCACCCCCCATATTTTTCTTGTAGCGCCAGAGGCAAATCCCAATGGTATAAAGTAACTACAGGTTCAATGTTTCTCTGTACTAAAGCGTCCAGAAGAGTATTGTAGTACTGGAGACCTTTTGCATTGGCAACTGCCACTATTCCATCAGGGAAAAGCCTTGGCCAGGAAATAGAAAATTGATAGAAAGAAACGCCGATAAAATCCAGGGCTGATAAGTCTTTTTCCAGAAAAATGTAACTGTCACTGGAACTATTCGTGCTGTTGACATTTTTAAGGTGTGTCTGGATGAAATGATCCCATATAGAGGGTCCTTTTCCATCTGTCTTCCAATTCCCTTCCACTTGAAATGCTCCAGTCCCAACACCCCAGAAAAAGTTTTTAGGAAAAGTGTCATAGAGAAACAGCTGACTTTCATTTACCGGACTAAAATGAGTAGTTTTAGACCATATAGCTCTTCCATCTCCAGAGAATCCAGTAGCAGTTCGTAGGAGAATAAATGCCGACAGGAGGACAGATCTTTGCAGACCGAGGTTGCACATTGTTTTTCTACGGTGTATGCTTCTTTCATCTGTGCTGAGGAAAACCCATTCATTCCCTGGAGATCCAGCCGCACAGCCTGGCTTCATTTGCTACTAACTGCTCGCCTGTCTTATCAGCGCTTCAGTAAAAGCTTGTGATTGTAAAGCCCTGTCAATGATTAGCTTGAACTGTGAGCCTTAGGATGGGTCATGGAAAGCAACGTCATTTGAGGGAGGTAATTCTATGACCCTCACCAATACGTTTCCTTCTGTCTTACTATGGGGAAAATGATATGAAAATGCATCACCGACAGTAATTTGAATGCGTAACTAAAACATAGATAAACAATGAATAAAAATGCCATATTCTCTTTGTAGCCTTTCCTATTGACCTAAATCTTTTCTGAATGTTTTGAACATTATTGAATAAGGTATATACCTTTTTGATATTCATGGTTTTTGAGTGGAAATTTTATTATTTCACATTTCAGGAGATGCAATACAAATAAGTAGCATTCCTATATGCTGATAATCCCCAGCGAGAAAATACAAGAAGATATTACACTTCTGTAGAAACTGTAACACATCTAAGAACAATCTTATCAAATGCTACCCATGTTAAGAAAATTATAAAAATGTATTGATAAATTTGAGAGAAATGAATGGAGCAATATATAGCACTTTTTGGGTGGAAACACTGAATACATTCCCATTTAATTTATATCTTTTTTAAAAAAGATTTTATTTATTTGGCAGAAACACAGCTAGAGAAGGAACACAGGCAGGGGGAGTGAGAGAGGGAGAAGCAGGCTTCCTGCCAAGCAGGGAGCGCCATGCGGGGCTCAAACCATGGACTTGGGGATCATGCCCTGAGCCAAAGGCAGCCCCTTAACAACTGAGCCACGCAGGTGCCCCTAATTTATATTTTTAAATGCACTTTCAACCTAAATCCTCTAATCCCAAATTTGAGTTCAACAAAATTATTGTGAAAGTTCATTTGGCAAATCAATAGATGATAATTACAAGAAAAGAAAAGAGAAAACCCTAAAAGGGGTCTTGACTCCTTCTGCATCTGATCCCAGCTCACTTTTACCAGCACCAACGTTGGCCTTCGCAGTCCCCCTAAGTTGCTGCATTCTGTTCTGGCATTCCTTTAACCTTTTCCTCGACATCTGTCTCTTCTCCTACAGGCCATGTCGACATCTGGGTTCAGTTTTGGAGGTGTAATCCAAGAAGTCATAAATCAGGCTAAAGCCAGTTGTCTTCCCATCACCAAAATAGGCTCTGGATCCAAATCCAGATGACATCTGGTGTAGTCTTGTACATTTTGGCTAGTTTCCTCCCGAATTTCTTAGGTACTGGGTGAAGTAGTCAGTTGGTCATGAACTTCCTGGTTTGGATAGTAACCACGTGGCTCATGATGGTGGCTGATCCTCAGGCAGCCAGAGAGGAACTAAGACAGTTGGACTGATAGAGACGTATCTCCTTGCTCCTGTTCCCATGGCAGCCCAGACTTTCTCTGTTATGACACTTACCACACAATAAATTTATCTATAACCTCTGTTTGACTTAAAGTTCTCTCTTCGTCTCTCTTTTCTAAAAACAAGGGCCACGACTGGTGCCTATAGAATATCTGGGGCCTTGTAGTTGCTAAATTTGAATGAATGAGCCTGTAGTATGCAAACCGCTATCACTGCGTTTATCATATAATCCTGGAATTGTTTGTCTCCTCCACCAGCCTGTAAGAATGCCTCTTATCTGAATTTTTATCCTTACTTATCTGACTAAATGCTTAATCATTAAATGAATGAATGGAGTTGATGCAAGTAATTCACTATTTATAAAGTATTTTTTCCAGATTTGTTGAGATATAACTGACATGTAACATTATATTAATTTAGATGTACAGCATAATGCTTTGATGTATGTATATATATATGGTGAGTTGACTACCAAAAACAAAATTTTTATTTTTTAATTTTTAAATTTTATTTATCATTATTTTTAAGGTTTTATTTATTTATTTGACAGAACGAGACAGCAAGAGAGGGAACACAGGCAGGAGGAGTGGGAGAGGGAGAAGCAGGCTCTCCACTGAGCAGGGAGCATCATGTGGGGCTTGATCCCAGGACCCTGGGATCATGACCTGAGCCAAAGGTAGCAGCTCAACCGACTGAGCTACCCAGGCTCCCCTAAAAATAAAATTTTTAAATGTGATAATGTACACCCTCACAAATATATTTAATTAAAAAAATATACAGCTACTGAAAGCTATTAGAAAAATGGAAGCAAATATTAAATTACATAAATATATAGTTTATATAATGATATCTATTTACTTATATATGAGCTCATATAAATAATTTAACTATAACTAAAATATATGAAAGAGAATTGAAAGGAAAATAACAAACTGGGAAAATATTAGAGCAAATCTAGAAGGCAAATGGCCAACTTCTTATTATATAAGTAATTCAGGCAAATCAATAAGAAAAACACTCTAAATTAGAGAAATGGCCAAACAACATGCATAAAAAATATGCAAAAGAGGAAGTGCAACTAACTAAAGAAAAAATTTAAATAACCAGCAATTAAAAACACATATAAAAATAACTCTGGGCGGCTCAGTTGGTAGAACACACATCTCTTGATCTTGGATTTGAAAGTTTGAGCCCCATGTTAGGTAGAGAAATTACTTAAAAATAAAATCTTTAAAAAATTCCAAATTCCAAATATTTTCTCTTGTTAAACTAGCAAGAATAAAAGCGAGTGATGAAAACTGCTGTTAAAGAGATTGTAAGACATTCCTGATTAGAACATGAGTCTGTACAACACTTAAGGAAAGCAATTTTCCAATATATAATTAACCTTAGATTTTTTCATGTCTTAATTCAATAACATAAGAAACTTATCACAATAAAGTATTCTAAATACATAAAATGCTGTAGGTGCAAATATTTTATAGCAGTATTATTTATGATGGTAAAAACATAAAATTATTAATTTATTATTATTTTTAAAGATTTTATTTATTTATTCGACAAAGAGAGAGCAGCACAAGCAGGGGGAGCGGCAGGCAGAGGGAGAAGGAGAAGCAGAGCAGAGACCTTGACAGGGGGCTGGATCCCAGGACCCTGGGATCATGACCTGTGCGAAAAGCAGATGCTTAACCTGATGAGCCACCCAGGTGCCCCCAAATTTGAAATGATTTAAAGATTCATTTGTGCGGAATAATTACCTAAGGGATGGAATATCCTTTTGCTAAAACATCATAAAGTCATTAACATTTTCTTTTTTTTTTAAATATTTTTTACTTATTTTAGAGAAAGAGAGGGAGAGAGACAGCATAAGCAGACAGAGGGAGAAGAAGAGAAATCATCAAGCAGGCTCCTTGCTGGTGCGGTGCCCTATGGGGGTCTAACTCTAGGATCTTGACATCATGACCTGAGTCAAATGCTTAAACGATTGAGCCACCAGAAGCCCGTATCCTAAGCATTTTAATGTTACTAAATATTCTTTGAAAATGTAGGGGTGCCTGGGTGGTTCAGTCTGTTCAGTGTCTGATTTATGGTTTTGGCTCAGGTCATGATCTCAGGGTTGTGAGATCAAGCCCTGTGTTGGGCTCCACACTCAGCATGAAGTCTGCTTCTTCTCTCTTCCTCTCTCTCTTCCTCTGTCCCTTTCCCCACTTATGCTCTCTCTCTCTCTCAAATAAATAAATAAATAAATAAATAAATAAATAAATCTTTAAAAAATGTTTGGAATAAAAAACTAACTGGGGGCACCTGGGTGGCTCAGTTGGTGTGGATCGCTGTGTCTGGCTCCAGGCTCAGCCTCTTCACACGTGCATGCTCTTCTCTGTCTCTGTCTCTAAAATAAGTAAATAAATTCTTTAAAAAAGAGGAAAACTAACTGAAAAAAATCCAGATAAGAAATTGAATAGTCAGTATGATGATAACTACGTAATAAAAGTCATAACCAATATATAGAATTGTAAAAAAATACCCACATTTGCAATATTGTGTGTGTACGGTGAACAATAGGTTATAGTTATTATCCTTCTTTTTTTTTTTTTTAAGATTTTTATTTATTTGACAGAGAGAAACACAGCCAGAGAGGGAACACAAGCAGGGGGAGTGAGAGAGGAAGAAGTAGGCCTTCAGCCGAGCAGGGAGCCCGATGTGGGACTCGATCCCGGGTCTCCAGGATCATGACCTGAGCTGAAGGCAGTCGCCTAACCAACTGAGCCACCCAGGCGCCCCTATTCTCCTTCTTTTGTATATTTAATTTTAATTTTTAATTAAAGCTTTTTTTCCATAACCTAACAACCGTATCCCTTCCCCCACCCCCTAAAAAATTTTTTTTAAGCTCAATTTTTTTTTTTTTTTTTTAGATAAGCTCTGTGCCCCAATGTGGGGCTTGTACTCATGACTGAGATTAAGAGTCACATGATCTACCAACTAACCCAGATCGGTGTCCCTAATTATTTATATTTTTTGTTTTTTCAAATGTTTATTTATTTATTTGGGAGAGAGAGGGGAGAGGGAGAGAAAACATGTGAGTGGGGGGAGGGGCAGAAGAAAAGAATCTTCAAGCAGACTCCCCATTGAGCATGGAGCCTGACACAGAGCTTGATTTCTTGACCCACAGATCATGACGTGAGTCAGAACCAAGAGTTGGATGCTTAAATGACTGAGCCACCCAGGTGCTCCAAATTTTTATTTTTTAACAAGAAAAGAATATAAAAGGAAAAATTAGCCAATATTAGTAATAAAAGTTCGTTGATGAGGAAATATAGTTTCCTACAAAGATTAGGGAAAAAAGCAAGGAGGTCTACCCTTACCACTTCTATTCAACGTCATACTAGAAGTCCTAGTTAGTACAATAAGACAAGAAAGGGAACTAACAAGTATAAAAAATGGGGAGTAAAACAAATAAAATCTGTTTATAGAGACTAATGATTGTCTATATAGAAAATCCAAAAGCCTCAATAAAAGAAATCCTGGAAATGATAGCAACTATAGCAAGGTTGCAGGATATAGGTATACACACACTCTCTTTCTCTCTCTCTCTCTCTCTCTCTCTCTCTCTCTCTCTATATATATATATATATATATATATATACACATATATATATATGAGATTTATTTTATTTTTTTAAGTTTTAATTTTAATCCAGTTAGTTAACTTACAGTGTTATATTAGTTTCAGGTGTACAATACAGTGATTCAACAGCCTCATACATCACCCTGTGCTCCTCACAAATACACTTCTTTTTTTTTTTTTTTAAAGATTGTATTTATTTGAGAGACAGAGTTGGGGGAAGAGCAGAGGGAGGGGGACAATCAGAGTCTGCACTGAGTGTGGACCCCAATGCAGGGCTCAATCCCACAACTCTGAGATCATGATCAGAACCAAAATCAAGAGCTGGATGTCTCCTCTCAAAAAAGAGTTGGATACCCAACCAACTGAACCACTAAGATGACCCACAATGCACTCCTTAATCCCCATCATCTACTTAACCCATCCTTCACGCCCCCCTTCTGGCAGCCATTAGATTGTTCTTTATAATCGAGTAGAGATTAATATATAAAAGTCAATTGTTTCCTTATATATCAAAAATGAACAATTGGAATTTGAAATAAAAAAGAAAATATCATTTACATTAGCACAAAACAAATACTTAGGTTTAAATCTAACAAAACATGTACAAGATCTACATGAGGAAAACTATAGAACTCTAATGAAAGACATGAAAGAAAATCTAAATAGCGAGATACTCTATGTACATGGATAGGGAAATTAAATGCTATTAAGATAGGAGTTCTCTATAATTTGATCTATAGATTCAGTGCAATTCCAATAAAAATCTCAGCCAGTTTCTTTGTGGATATTGATGAACTGATTCCAAAGTTTATATGAAAGGCAAAAGACCCGGAACAGTCAATACAGTATTAAAGGACTGATAAACCAAGGACTGATGCTGCTAGACCTCAAGACTTTAAAGCTACAGTAATCAAGACAGTGTAGTATTGGCAAAAGAATAGACACATTGGGGGCACCTTTGGCTCAGGTCATGATCCCAGGTCCTGGAATTGAGCCCTACATGGGGTGCCTAGACTGTCTCTCCCTCTGTCTCTCACCCCACTCTAGTGCACTCTCTGTCTCAAATAAATAAAATCCTAAAAAAAGAAAAAAGAATAGACACATTGAAGAACAGAACAGACTAGAGATCCCAGAAATTAACCCACATAGAGTGAATTGATCAGTGACAGCAGAGCAAAGACAATTCAAGGAAGATAGGATAGCCTTTCCAACTAATGGTGTTGGAACAACTGGACACTCATGCAAAAAAAATGAATGTAGATACAGACTATACATATTGCACAAAAATTAACTCAAAGTGAATCATAGACCTAAACCCATAGTAGATTATAAAATGCAAGACTATAAAACTCTAGGAGATAGCAGAGAAGAAAATCTAAGAGACTTTGGGTTTGGTGATGACTTCTTAGATACAACACCAATAACACAACCCCCCCAATAGAAAATGTTGCATTGGACTTCATTAAGAAAAAAATTCTGCTTTGCAAAAACACATTAAGAAAAAAATTCTGCTTTGCAAAAAAACAGAGAGGAAAATCTAGGAGACTTTGGGTTTGGTGGTAACTTCTTCAATATAACACCAAAACACAACACAAAAAAAGGAAAAGAAAATGTTATGTTAGACTTCATTAAGAAAAAATTCTGCTTTGCAAAAAACACTGTTAAGCAGAAAAAATTCCACCTTGAAAAAAAAAAAGATAAGCCACAGACCAGGAGAAAATCCTTGAAAAACAGATACATATTAGTTAAAGGACTGATATCCAAAATGTATAAGAACTCTTATTTTAAAAAAAGTTTTATTCATTTATTTTACAGAGAGAAACACAGCCAGAGAGGGAGTTAGAGAGGGAGAAGCAGGCTTCCTGTTGAGCATGGAGCCCAGTGATGTGCTCAATGCCAGGCTCAATGCCAGGCTTGATCCTGGGACTCCAGGGGTTTCTATTCTTAAGCAGTAGCTTAACCAACTGAGCCACCCAGGCGCCCCTGTATAAGAACTCTTAACACTCAACAGCAGCAACAACAAAACAATTAGAAAATAGTCAAAAGATCTGAACAAACCCCTTAGCAAAGAAGATACAAAGCATATGCAAAGATACTCCACATCATATATCCTTAGAGAATTGCAAATTAAAAGTCAGATACAATTACATACCTATTAGAATGGCCAACATCCAAAACATTGACAATAGCAAATGCTGGCAGGAATGTGGAGCAACAGGAACTCTGTTGGTGGGAATTGTTGGTGGGAATGCAAATTGCTACATACACTTTGGAAGACAGGTTGGAAGTTTCTTACAAAATTACACATAAATTTCTTACAAAGCATTCTCTTATCATACCATCCAACAATTATAACTTTTGTATTTCCCAAAATGAGTTAAAAACTTGGGTCCTTACAAACATATGAAAATGAATATTGATAGCACCTTTATTCGTAATTTCCAAAACTTAGAAACAACCAACATGTCTTTTAATAAGTGAGTGGATAAACAACAATGTGATATATACATACAATGAAATATTATTTAGAAGTAAAAAGAAATGATCTACCAAGTCAGGAAAAGACATGGAGAAGACTTAAATGCATATTATTAAATGAAAGAAGCCAATCAATAAAGGCTACATACTGTATGGTTTTAATTGTATGATAATCTGGAAACAGTAAAAGGGAAGCTGTAACAAAATCAGTGGTTGCTTAGCAATAGGCTGGCAGAAAAGAGGGCATTTTTAGGGCAATGAAACCGTTATTCTGTAGGATACTCTAATGGTGGATCCATTTATCAAAACCCATAGAACACGCAACACAAAGAGTGAACCTTAGTTAATAATACCAGCTTATCAATTGTAACAAAGGTGTCACACTGATGCAAAATGACCCAGAAGTTATTGAGTCACTCAGGTACCCTCTCTTCTTCGTCTTCTAAGATTTATTTATTTAGGGGCACCTGGGAGGCTCAGTCATTAGGCATCTGCCTTTAGCTCAGGTCATGATCCCGGGGTTCTGGGATTGAGCCCTGCATCAGTGTCCCTGCTCGGTCGGAAGCCTGCTTCTCCCTCTCCCATTCCCCTTGCTTGTGTTCCCTCTCTAGCTATGTCTCTCTCTGTCAAATAAATAAACAAAATCTTTAAAAAAAAGATTTATTTACTTTAGAGAGAAATAGCAAGTGGAAGGAGGGGCAGACGGTGATGAGGAGGCAGAGAATCCTTAAGCAGACTCTCTGCTGAGCATGGAGCCCAACATGGGGCTGGATACCAGGACACTGAAATCATGACCTGAGCTGAAATCAGGAGTCAGACACTCAACCCATGAGCTAAGTGCTTCAAGGCTTAACTTTTTCTTAAGTATACTCTACACTCAACGTGGAGCCCAATGCAGGGCTTGAACTCACAACCCAGAGGTCAAGCCCTGAGCTGAGACCAAGAGTTGGAAGCTAAACCGACTGAGCCACCCAGTTTCCTTGAGAAAGGCTGTTTTGAAATGTATAATGAATATTTGTTAGCTCGTGGCCAGTGACTGATGATTAAACTATTTCAGATTTCATATGAGAAAACAAAGGAATTGGATAATTGTCAGGGGAAGTTCATTAAGCTGGTTGAATCAGAACATATTTGGATAAAAATAACATAACTTCACACCCATTAGGACAGCTACTATGCAAAAAAGAAAGACACTAGAAAGTAACAAGTATTGAAGAACATGTAGAGAAATTGGAGTTCTTGTGTATTGCTGGTCAGAATGTAAAATGGTATAGATATTGTGGAAGATAGTATGGCAATTCCTCAAAAAGTTAAATGTAGAGTTACCATATGATCCAGCAAGTCCATTTCTGGGTATATCCTCCAATGGTTTGGAAGCAGGGACTCCAACAGATCTTTATACACCCATCCATGTTCATGGTAGCATTATTATAGTAGACAAAAGGTAGAAACAATCTAAACATTCACCAACAGATAAATGGATAAACAAAATGTGGTCTGTACACACACACACACACACACACACACACACACACACCCCTACACATATACACATAGTGGAATATTACTCAGTCTTTTTTTTTTTTTTAAGATTTTATTTATTTGACAGAGAGAAACACAGCCAGAGAGGGAACACAAGCAGGAGGAGTGAGTGAGGGAGAAGCAGGCTTCCCGCCGAGCAGAGAGCCCGATGTGGGGCTCGATCCCGGGTCTTCGGGATCATGACCTGAGCCGAAGGCAGAGGCTTTAACCCACTGAGCCACTCAGGTGCCCCAAGATTTCATTTAAAAAAATTTTTTAAAATCACTCTTTTTATGACTGAGTAATATTCCATTGTATATATATACACTAAATCTTCTTTACCCATTTATCTGTTGGTGGACACTTGGACTGTTTTCACATTTTTGTTATTATAAATAATGCTGCAATAAACATAGGAGTGCATATATTTTTTTGAGTTAGTGTTTTTGTATTCTCTGGTAAATACCCAGTAGTGGAATTACTGGATCATGTGGTAATTCTGCTTTTAACTTTTTGAGGAAACTTCATGTTTTTTTCCACAGTGGCTTCATCAGTGTACATTCCCATCAACAGTGCATGAGTTTTCCCTTTTCTCCATGTCCTCGTGAACACTTATTGTTTTTTGTATTTTTGATTTTAGTCATCCTGACAGGTATGAAGTGATATCTCACTGTGGGTTTTAATTAGTGATGTTGAGCATCTTTTTGTGTGTCTGTTGGCTATCTGTGTGTCCTCTTTGGAAAATGTCTTTTATGTCTTTGATCCATTTTAATGGTTTTTTGGTAATGAGTAATAAAGTTCTTTATATATTTTGGATGTTATTAAGAGGTGGTTTTAAAAGAATAAAAATAAGAGAATATGGAGTAAAATGTTGAGGTTCCCCCCAGTTAGCATGTAGAGTGTATCCTTATACACACACCTACCCCCACACTCCACACACATTTTTAGTACATTTATTTGTTTGTTTGTTTGTTTGTTTATTTATTTAGAAAGATTTTATTTATTTGACAGAGAGAAACACAGCCAGAGAGGGAACACAATGTGGGGCTCGATCCTAGGACTCCGGGATCATGACCTGAGCTGAAGGCAGAGGCTTAACCACTGAGCCACCCAGGCTCCCCCACATTTTTAGTTCTTTTTAAAAACATAAACACGGTCACACACCGCACACAGTGTTCCACAACATGCTTTATTCTCTTAATAATTTATCGTGAAGATCTCTGTTGGTACACATATGTTTGGTATAATCTTTTGCAACAGATGCATAATATTCCATGGCATCAGAGCACCATATTTTATTTATTTAACCATTTACCTACTGACAAACACAAGTTTTTCCATTTTTTCTATTACAAACAATTCAGCAATTACCAACCCTGAATTAATAATTTTGCATATGTGAGAGATACGAGAAATTGCTAAAATTGGAATTGCTGGACTAAGGGGTATGCACATTTTCTATGTTTCTGAATATTTCCTTACTGCCCTTTGGAAAGGCATAATAAATAGCTCCTACTATCAGTGCATGAGAGGTAGTTTCCTCTACTCTCCTCAATATTAAGTGTTACCAGTACTACTCTTTTTTTGTCAGTATGGTAAAGAAGACATTCCATTCTTGTATTCATTCGGGTTTCTTTGACTACTAATCTATATCCTTTTTGGTCCTTTGTACTTCCTCTCCTGTGGGTTGCCTTTTCATCACTTTTTTTTTTTTAAGATTTTATTTATTTAACAGAGAGAAACATAGCCAGAGAGGGAACACAAGCAGGGGGAGTGAGAAAGGGAGAAGCAGGCCTCCTGCCGAGCAGGGAGCCCGATGTGGGACTCGATGTGGGACTCGATCCCAGGTCTCTGGGATCATGATCTGAGCCGAAGGCAGTCGCTCAACCAACTGAGCCACCCAGGTGCCTCGCCTTTTCATCGCTTTTTAAAGCTTTCCTATTTTTTGCCTTTTTCTAATGAATTAGAAGGAGTTCATTATATACAAAGCATTACATCTCTTGTTTTATATATGTGTTGCAAATGTTTTCTTTCTACGTTTTGTCTTTTAACTCTTTTAAAACAACTTTATTGAGATACAATTGCTATACTATACAATTAATCCACTAAAGGTATACAACTCAACCATTTTCAGTATGTTCAGTGTTGCACAAGCAACAATACAATCAATTTCAGAACATTATTTAATGCTATTTTAACGTACTTACAAGTGAGAAAGCTTTTCGTTTTTGCGCAAATTTATTATCATTTTCTTTATGGTTTTGGGGCTAGGAACACCATTCTCACTCTAAAATTATAAAGATATCAATCAGAGGAAGACAATTATATGATCTTGCTGATACATGGAATTTGAGAAACAAGGCAGAGAATCATAGGGGAAGAGAGGAAAAAAATGAAACAAGGAGAAACCAGAGAGGAAGACAAACTATAAGATTCTCTTTTTTTTCTTTAAAATTTTATTTATTTCTATTTATTTGTCAGGGAGATTGCACAAGCAGGGGGAACAGCAGACAGAGGGAGAAGCATGCTTCCAGCTGAGCAGGGAGCCCGATGCAGGACTTCATCCCAGGACCCCAGGATCATGACCAACTGAGCCACCCAGGTGTCCCACCATAAAAGATTGTTAATTTCAGGAAACAAACTGAGGGTTGCTAGAGTGGAGGGGAGTAGGAAGAATGGGGTGGCTAGGTGACTGACTCTGGGGAGGGTATGTGTTGTGAGCACTGTATATTGTATAAGATTGATGAATTACACGCCTGTACTCCTGAAACAAATAATACCTTATGTGTTAATGGTAAAAAAAATAAAAATTTAAAGATATCCTCTTATATTTTCTTTTTAGGACTTCAGTTTTGTTTTCCACATGTGGTCTTTTTAAATTTAATTTTTCTGGAACACTGAAAAAATAAAATAATATAAAAAAAAATCGAAAAATAAATAATTAAATAAAATTAATTTTTCTATTCATTAAGGTATTTATTCCCTCCAAGTCCCCTTCGCTCTGCCAACTGTTTAGTTGTTTTAGAATTTGTCCATTTCCACATTTATACTTTGCATAATATTCAGGTACTGCTATCTTTCAATTAATTAATTTTAGATTGTCTATTGACTTGCTATTAAAGCAGATAAGTATTTAGGTTTCATTATTGTATCATGTTGCTAATAAAAAAAAATTTTGCCTTGGGGCGCCTGGGTGGCTCAGTTGGTTGGGTGACTGCCTTCGGCTCGGGTCGTGATCCCGGAGACCCAGGATCGAGCCCCACATTGGGCTCCCTGCTTGGCAGGAGGCCTGCTTCTCCCTCTCTTGCTCCCCCTGCTTGTGTTCCCTCTCTGGCTGTGTTTCTCTCTGTCAAATAAATAAAATTTAAAAAAAAATTAAAAAAATTTTTTGCCTTTTTGGTGAAATTGATATTTAGTGCTTACATTATCTTTACATAAAGATCATTCATTGCTGAGTATTGTAGTGCACTATGATTGCGTTCTCTCACTTTGGGGAAGCCCTTTTCCTAGCAATTTCCTGAAAAAAGTTACATAGGGAATACGTTTTGGAGGGAGAGGAAATTACAAGTCTTTTCCACCACACATTTGTTTGGTTGCTTGGTTGGGTTTAGAATTCTAGGTTGAGGATCATTTTCATATAAACTGTTGAAGGGATACAGAGATGGTAGAAGCTGATAACCTACCCCAGCATCACAAGTGTTTGTAGCAGCCATGTTCCCTGGACTGGCTCCAAGTTCATCAGCATGGGAGGCTGTGACATTGGCAGTGATAGAAACAACAACGCCAGCAGTTACAGTTTCCAAGTGTGACCTTAAAGCTAAAGGTCTCGTTATAGTGTCTGGCTTCATTTCTTCAGCTCCTGCCCTTCCAATATATTAAGTACCAAATTAATCCCCTGTGAAAACAACAACAAAACCCTTTTCTGAAAGAAATATCCAGAATGATTTCTGTTTCCTGAGCTGAAGTCTAACACATATAATATTACTTGTTGTGATTATGTCGGTAAATACTCCACATACACAGCTGTTCTCTATTTCGAATTGCTAATTTTCTGGAATTTACATCTGCTTTATGTTATTTCTGCTGGCCTTTCATTCATGGTGCTGGTGCTTAGTCATCTTTGATTGTGGGTAGAGACTTTGCAGTGTTGAAGGATGATCCATATGGCTATCAGGGGAAAGAATACTCTAAGTACAAAATGTGTAGTGAGTAAAGAGTCCTTGAAACAGAATCATGTCTGGTAACTTCCAGAAATAATGAAGAGTTGTGGCTGGAGTGGAACAATTGCATGCAGGAGGCAGTAATTACAAAGGTAATGGGACCAGGTGGTGTAGGAGAATGGGGAGGAATTTGTTTTATACTTTAAAAAAGTTTTATTTATTTATTTGAGAGAGAGAAAGCGTGAGATCATGGGGGGGGAGGGGTAGAGGGAGAAGCACACTCCCTGCTGAGCAAGGAGCCCCATGTGAGACTCCATCCAGGGACTCCAGGATCATGACCTGAGCCAAAGGCAGACACTTAACTGACTGAGCCACCCAGGGTGCTCTTGTTTTATGCTCTTACCAAGAAGAGGAGCACTGCAAAGTTTTCAGCTGAGAGTGACATTATCTAACCACATTTGAAAAGAATCACCCTGGATACTATATTCAGACTCTCCTGTAGGTAGAACAAAAGCAGAATCAGGGCGATCAGCCAAGAGATGATAACCAGGGGAGATATGATGGTAGCTTAGACCTGCATGGTAGTGGTAGACGTAATGAGATCTGCTGGGTTCTGGTTGGATTTTGAAGGTGGAGCCGATAGAATTTGCTGATGGTTTGAATGTGTGTGTGGTGCTGGGGCAGTGGTGGGGGAGGAAAGATAGCAAGAGAGGAAGCAAGCTTTTTGAAGATTACTTCAGAATTTTTGACTTGAGCAAATAGAAGGATGGAGGCGCTATCAGTTGAGAGGGAGGTTTGTGAGGGAGGGTCAGGAATTTAGTTTTGGACATACTGACTTTCATATATCTATTTAGACAGCCAAGTGGAGATGTGAATTTGGAGAATGAATATACAACTTGGAGGTTTATGGGAAAAATCAGAAATTTGAAAGTGTCAGTATTCAGATAGTACGATAAAGCTATGAGATTGGATGAAGTCACCAGGTAGTGAGTAGAGAAATGGGCTCTAGGACATCAAGTGTTAAAAAGACAAGAAAATCAGGAGCAATGAACACAACAGTCCTAGGAGTGGCTGGTGAAGAAGGGAAAAACTTGAGACTACAGATGTCCTTGAAACCAAGTGAAGAAAGTATTTCATTAAGAAATACTTCTATGGGGAGCCTGAGTGGCTCAGTTGGTTAACAATACTTCAGCTCAAGTCATAAGTCCTGGGATTGAGGTCCTTGGAGTAAATACCCAGTAGTGTAATTGCTGGGTCATAGAGTAAATAAGTAAATCTTAAAAAAAAAAAAAAAAAAAGGAAATACTTCTAGAGAAATGTTTTGTTGAAATCATAGAAATATAAGTTTCAGGTTATTAGTAATTTATTATATCTTCAATTTTTAAAAAAGATTTTACTTATTTATTTGACAGAGAGAAATACAGCTAAAAAGAGAACACAAGCAGGGAGAGTGAGAGAGGAAGAAGCAGGCTTCCCACTGAGCACGGAGCCTGATGAGGGTCTTGATCCTGGGACTCCAGGATCATGACCTGAGCAGAAGGCAGACTTTAATGACGGAGCCACTCAGGCGCCCCTTCAATTTTTTTAAGCAAGGGATCCTTTTTACAATTTCATTAGGCTTCACAGCCATTTTATATATTATTTAGATGTAACTACAAATTTTCTGGATTTCTTTGCTCATGACTATTTTTTTCACCCCAAATCTAATAGGTAAGTCAGAATTAACATGCCCCCAAACAAATTCCTGCTTCCTACCTTCAATCCTGTTCAACTACAACCATCTACCTTGGGGTCATCTTTTTTTTTTTTTTTTGACTTAAAAAAGTCATAGAAAAGTTGCAAAAACAGTACAGAGAGTTCACACATATCCTCCATTTTTGTTTATGTTAACTTACATAGTCATTTACAATAATCAAAACAAGGATATTGGGTGCCTGGGTGGCTCAGTGGGTTAAAGCCTCTGCTTTCAGCTCAGGTCATGATCTCAGGGTCCTGGGATAGAGTCCCACATCAGGCTCTCTGGTCAGTTGGGAGCCTGCTTCCTCTTCTCTCTCTGCCTGCCTCTCTGTCTATTTGTGATCTACCTCTGTCAAATGAATGGAATCTTTAAAACAAACAAACAAACAACCCCCCCCCCCCAAACCAGGATACTATTCTATGCTATTATTTACTAAAGTATGGGTCTTACTCAAATTTTACTCCTTTTCCTTCTAATGTCCTTTTTTCTGTCCAGGATCCCACATTGCATTTAGTTAATACGTGTTTTTAGTCCTCTCCAGTCTGTGACGGTTCCTCAGTCTTCCCTTGTCTTTCATGACCTTGACACTGTTGATGAATCCCGGTCAGTTATTTGGCAGAACGTTTCTCAATTGTGGTTTTCTCTGTTGTGGTTTATCTCTCATGATCAGATTTAGATTATGCCACATGGTGGAAGAAGGGAAAAGAGGCAAAATTCAACCAAAGTAGTGATTCTTTTTTATAATAATGATCTTCAACATATAGTAAGTTTTGCAAATCCCACTCAAACTAAAAGAAACATTTTCTTAAAAATGTCTAAGGAAGCCTCGGTATTAGTGATGCACTGTATTTACTTTACCAATTACAATGCTTACCACCATCCTAGAGCTAATAAATTTATATAAAGGCATCAAACCAGGTATATTTTAAAATGTAGAGTCCAAAGCACTTGACCTAATTTGTCTTAAAGCAAGATTAACTGCTAGCTTTCTATAGCAGCTGGCAGTTTAAATGGATGTGTTAAAAAGTATTGCTTAGGGGCGCCTGGGTGGCTCAGTTGGTTGAGCAACTGCCTTCGGCTCAGATCATGATCCCGGAGACCCGGGATCGAGTCCCACATTGGGCTCCCTGCTCGGTGGGAAGCCTGCTTCTCCCTCTCTAACTCCCCCTGCTTGTGTTCCCTCTCTAGCTGTGGTGTTTCTCTCTGTCAAATAAATTAAAAAAATCTTTTTAAAAAAAGTATTGCTTATATCCTTTTTGTGGTAATGAATTAGACTTTAAGATTTTTGCTGTATATTTTTTGGAAGATGTGAATTTATTGGAGTTCTCTTTTCATGTTCTCTTTTCTAGTCTGACTTGTGTTCATTTTTAAGATTTTTTTTTTTACTTCTCATATATACTACTCTGCATAAACAGTGATTATATTCAATACTATTTAAATTGCATGTCAAGAAAGATGATTTGTAAGATTTCCATGGAGTTTAAGAACATTTTTTCTTGCAAACACTGTTGGAATATGAACGAGGGTTCTGGGTGTATATTATGGAGGCTCAGTTTTCAAGAGTCTTAAAGGTCTACAATTGACAGGTATGTGGTCATTCTTACTATAGCAGCAATTTTCAAAAACTGATGGTAGTTTCCTTTATTTGCGAGGCTTCACGTCGTTTCTATAAAACAACAGAAACAAAAATTCTGGAATTACTTTGAGTTGTAGAGTTTGGAGAATGAAAGATTATCCCAATCATAAAATCTATTATCACTACAAAATGCTATTAGCATTCCTGTTGCTCTGTCTGTAAACACTCTTAAAATTGCCACTATTTTAGAAAATTAATTCACAACTTTGATACAGTATGTATATAACCGAATGTGTATGTCAACAGTAAAGTTATATGCTTTTTATTAAATATGGTATTTTAAATGTAAATATTTCTTCTAACTTAAGTGAAGATACTGATATACTTGGGAGACACTTTTTATTATTATAGTTCATAAAAATCATCAGGCAAGTTTATAATAATTTTTTTTTTTTTTTTTTTTTTTTTTTTTTTTTAAAGATTTTATTCATTTATTTGACAGAGAGAAACACAGCTGGAGAGGGAACACAAGCAAGAGGGACTGAGAGGGGGAGAAGCAGGCTTCCCGCCGAGCAGGGAGCCCGATGTGGGGCTCGATCCCGGGTCTCCGGGATCATGACCTGAGCGGAAGGCGGTCGCCCAACCAACCGAGCCACCCAGGCGCCCCAAGTTTATAATAATTTAGATTACTAAAGCATAATCATATTAAGAAGGTTAATTGGATATTATCTAAGAATTAAGATAAATGACATAGTGCATTTCCTAAATTAGAATATATGCACCATCATGGTGACAGATTATGACTTAATGATTATGCTCATAAATGGATTACAAGGTCAACATCACAGGGCTGAATTCGCAGTCATCATAAACACAGAAAAGGATAAGTTACCTAACAGACTGTTTTCTATAAGGAATATGTTCCAATAAACCTTGACAAAGCAGGACATGCTAATATTTATCCAGAGGGCAGAAAGTCACATTTGTTGTTGCACAGTGAAAATTCTATTGATTTCTGTTGACTTATAAAAATCTATGTGAAAGACAATGTAATTATTGTGCCCCTGAAAAGGATTTTAAAGAGACTCTAAGTGAAGAGTTATTTCTATCACACAGATAAGTTAATGAAGGCAGTCGCATTAACACTGAGAACTTACTTTGAACAGTTGTTTTCCACTTACATGTGGTAGTGGTGAGATTATAAAAGATGATCAGAATTCAAACAGGTACTTTTTAACTAACACACAGTTTTTAGTCATTTCGGGAGGACAATGATTTAAGTCTCTGTATATGTTAAAGAGAAAGAGACAATTATTATATACATAATCTAACTATTTACAAGTTTAGAAACATACCAATAAAGATGTTAATGTCAGTATTCTAACTTTTGTGGTAAAGGGTTCTTCATTGAATGGAAATAATTCTTTCACCAGTGATATACCCCTAAGTAGGGGAGGGAAAGAGATCCTTGACTTTCACAAAATGGGCTTTGTTGACAAAGTTTTCCCTGAAGCCCTTTCTTTTAAAGATGATCAAGGCCAGTGAGCATCAGGTAATCAGATTCAATATATAATACATCCCTTAAAATTTTGTCTTTTTTGTGTTAGGTCTCAAATCATTTTTTAAAAAAGATTTTATTTATTTGACAGAGAGCGAGATCACAAGTAGGCAGAGAGGCAGGCAGAGAGAGGAGGAAGCAGGCTCCCACTGAGCAGAGAGCCTGACGTGGGCCTCGATCCCAGGATCCTGAGATCATGACCTGAGTTGAAGGCAGAGGCCTAACCACTGAGCCACCCAGGCGCCATATCTCAAATCATTATTAAAAAATATTTAAGGGGGTGCCTGGGTGGCTCAGTTGTTTAAGTGACTGCCTTTGGCTTGGGTCTTGATCCTGGAGACCCGGGATTGAGTCCCACATCGGGCTGTCTGCTCGGCAGGAAGCCTGTTTCTCCCTCTCACTCCCCGTGCTTGTGTTCCCTCTCTCGCTGTGTTTCTCTCTGTCAAATAAATAAAATCTTAAAAAAATATTTTTAAGGAGTTCCTGAGTGGCTTAGTTGGTTGGGCATCTGCCTGCAGCTCAGGTCATGATCTTGGGGTCCTGGGATTAAGCCTGCATCAGACTCCCTGCTCACTGTGGAGTCTGTTTGTCCTTCCCCCTCTGCTCTTCTGCCCCCAATCATGCGCTCTCGCTCTTTCTTTCTCTCAAATAAGTTAAAAAAATTTTTTTAAGTACTTAAAAATATTTTAGGCATTTAACAGATGTCCTTAATTCTGGAAATTGCAGTGCTTATCCAATTGCTGTATTATCTGTTACCAAAGTCACTCTATGATCAATTAGTAGACTTATTTATTCATCAGCTGGTTTGAGAAATATTTATACAAAGAAGAACTGAACTAACAACTAAGGAGAGCACAAGGAAAAACTTGATGTAAATACTTTTAAGAAAACATGCCAACAATCATTGTTAGCTAATGTTTTATACCACCAATAAGTGACTTTTTTTTTTAAAGATTTTTATTTGACAGAGAGAAACATAGTGAGAGAGGGAACACAAGCAGGGGGAGTGAGAGAAGGAGAAGCAGGCTTCCCGCTGAGCAGGGAGCCCGATGTGGGACTCGATCCTGGGTCTCCGGGATCATGACCTGAGCCGAAGGCAGTTGCTCAACCACCCAGGTGCCCAAGTGACTTTTTTATATCTCTCTGAAAAATCAGCAGCCCTAGCATGTTATGTTCTTCGTGTACCCTCCATTTCCTGGAAAGGCATTATTGTAGTCTTTCAATTAATACTGAGACATGGAAGTAGTTATGACCTATTATCATTTTATTCTCATTGTCAAAGAGACGCCACAGAAATGGAAGGTGCACATAACCTGGTCTTTTGCCTGGAACAAATTCAAACTAGACACTGTAATTGAGTAGTGTCCAGTAAGGGTTAAAATCCAAATGCAGTTATAGTAGAGAAATTGAGTAAGAGACAGCTCTTCCCCTATAGACAAATGAAACAGATCATATTTGGAAATGTTTTTAATACTCTTCAGATTCCTCTGCCATGGAAAACAAATGGGTATCATGTTTTGTCATTAAACACATAGTAATCTTTTTTTTCTTTTTGGTCAAAAAATACCAAGAATAAAAATGATACTATATGTTGGCTAACTGAAAATAATAATAATAATAATAATAATAATAATAATAATAAAAAGAATGATAGGATCATAGCAATCTCAGGGCTTAAAGTCTTACAAAACCATCCCATTATACTTAGAACAAAAGTTAAACTTCTTGCTAGGGTCCAAGACTCTGGAGGATCTCTCCCCTTACTTCCACCGGAATCAATCTCCTATCACTTCCACTCATTAATTCTGTACCAGTCATAAAACTGGCTTTCTGCCTATTTCCTGGACATATTTTTTTAAAGATTTTATTTATTTATTTGACAGAGAGGACACAGTGATAAAGGGAACATAAGCAAGGGGAGTGGGAGAGGGAGAAGCTGGCTCCCCAAGGAGCAGGGAGCCTGATGTGGGGCTCCATCCTGGGACCCCAGGATCATGACCTGAGCCAAAGGCAGATGCTGAATGACTTGAGCCACCCAAGTGCCCCTATTCTCTGGATATGTTTAGCTCATAATCACATCGGGGCCTTTATACTGGCTGGCCCCTTCTCAAATCCATGTCCCAGCTCAATGTCTCCTTCTCAGGTCACTTATTTACAATACTTCCAAACCTTCCTCCCCAGCTAGCCTCTATCTCATTATGCTGCTTTATTTGCTGTGTAGCACTTACTTTTATCTGAAAGTACAAACTTTATTTTTGTCCACTTATTTATTTTTCTCTTTTCCTCAAAGATATAAACTTTAGGAAAGCTGGGACTCTTGTATTTACTATGAGTTCCCAGCAAGCACATAAAAAAGTGCTGACACACAGTAAATGTCAATAAATATTTGTTGAATGATGCATCAGTAAAAACCACCACAGTGGAGAAAATAAGCATGAATATTCTGCTCATGCTAATTTTTGGTTACACTCTGGGGTCTTTACACTCTGGGTTCTGTTCTGATTATTTATCACCTTACAATAAACTATCCCAAAACTTACTACCTTAAAAGAACAATCATGTTATTATGCTCACCCTACTGTTTGAGAACTTGGGCAAGCCTTGACTAGGTGATTTTTCTGTGCTAAAGTGTTTATTAGGGTCATTTAGTAGACTAGTAGGATTTCACCAGTAGCTGGTATGGTGGGTCCAAGATGGCTTCACTGACAAGCGGGGTACCTGGTGGTGATGGCTGTAAGCCTGGGTTCAAATGTCCCTTCTCTTGCTTTACATGGCAGCTCAGGGTCTAACAGAGCAAGGTAAGAGCTGCTAGTCCTCTTAAAGTTTATGTCTGGAACTGTCAAATCAGACACAGCCTAGTTTAGATGAGGGGAAGGGTATCAAAGCATATGTAGCCATTCGTAATCTGGTATATTTCTGAGACAGAATATTTCCAAGTAAATATTCCTAAAGAAAGCAGTCCAACAAATTCAGTTCAGTATCCTTCTGGAAACTATAGGCTTCTGACTTAAAGTCTCACCTAAATTCAAGAAAGACTTCAAATGCTAAAACAAAAATACAGAAGTTAACATTAATATAATATAAACGATATGGAAAACTTTGAGTGTACATCTTATTTACAACACCATAAACATTGTAAATTGGTTTAGTTTAGACACTCTGAGATTATAATGTGTCTAAGACACATAATAATATAATATTATGTGTCTGCTGTGTACATTTTTCTGGAGAGTAGGTTCTAGTTTTTATTGATTTTTCAAAGGGTCTAATGACCTCCTCCTCCCCAATCAAGTATTTCCCTAAGCAAAAATTATGGTGTGCATAAGTTTATTTTTAGAACTATCTCCCTTGATAACACCCAGCCTTGTGTAATAATAGCAGACTTAAAAAATTACTACTTTATGTTCTATAACAACTCTATGAAGTACTACTATTATCCTTATTTTAAGGAGGAAATTGAAACTTAGTGACTTGCCCATGGTCACACAATTAGCAGGAGGTGGAGCTGGGAACCATACCATACTGGCTACAGGAGGCTGAATGCAATGAGGCCCTGTTCATGAGTAATAGCTTACTCCTTTGTAAATTGTAGATAATAATAGCAGCACAGTGTCGCTGTGTATAATAGATGAGCTGAACTAGGATAGTGCTATCTGCATGCCTGGCACATATTACAGTAGGCACTTAAAAAATAGAAGCTCTCCATGCTTTGCCTTAGTTGTATTCCAGAAGGCTTTGCTATCTTTCACTGTGGAGATACTGGTGTGATAAAATACAAGACCTAAAAAGGGAACAGTAGGTGGGTAAGCATCTGAAAGTCTAGGACCAAAGCTGGATATACTGCTCTCCCCAATAAATGCCTTAAGGTCTCATGTTTTCTCTTAAAATTGTATGCAAATGTCGCATTCTAGCCTACATTTCAGTAGCTTATGTATTAGAATGAAACTTGCTTACCCCAGAACTTTTGGGATCATTGTTTTTCTCTTGTGATACATCTTGTTTATGCCTAGTCTTCACACTCACTACGGCTCTGAGGAACCTAGCGCCGGTTTGGGAATTTAGAGGCCTAGATTCCTAGCCTGGACCCCTCAGCTTGTCCGGACCTTCTATTTTTCACTTCCGAAATACAGTGGGTGTTAGTGACTAGATGATCTTACCAATGTCTTTTCTGCTCTGGAATTACACAGTATAAAAATTGCCTTTTAGTAGCCTCATGGGTCTTCACTTAGGAGGAAAAAAAGTCCAATACGGCGGGTCAAACGTCAACTCAACGGAACTGCTCTTTGGTGAAACTCTTGTTAAACAATAGATATTTAAAAGTAATATACGGGAAAAGAGGGTAAGATGCGAAACCTACAACTGGAGTGTCTATTTTCACCGCAGGTGGTGGTGAGAACACCTGAAAGCTAGTGCCGGGCAGCGCAACCTCCACACGTGTTACCGGGAGGAACCTGGTATGCTCGCCTCGGGAGATTAATGGAACCTACCTCCACTTGAGCGCCCCCACCAAAAACTCAGGGGGCAAACCATGGACCACGCTCCTGCAGTTCCTCGCAATGGCAGCGACCCCCGGGCCTGCGGGGCGTCACCTGGGCCGACGTCGCACCTCCCGCCTCCGGCCCGGGCCGAAGTGAAGCTGCGCGCCTTCTGACGTCATCACCCGGCGCCACGAGCTCCCAGCTCTTTCCACTTCGCGGGAGAAGTTGTTGGCGCGAATGGATCTCGAGTCCCGGTAACGGATTCCCCAGCGGACAGGCCTGCCGGCTCGTGCCTTAGTCCGTGGGCTGCGATGGTAAGCCCCTCGGGGAGGCTGTGCGCCCTGGGGGCTGGGGAGAGTTTGCAGGCTGGGTGTGGACCAGGCACTTTTGGTATGGAGGGTGGGGGAGGATGGCGGTGAGGGGCTCCGAAGGGGAGCGAAGGCACAGAAGGGGCCACAAATCCGGCACTGGTTGCACGGCTTTCCTTGGACCACGGGTTTGGAGCGCTGGGCGGCAGGCTGCCCGCAGGGCTTTTGGTGCTGCGCAGCAGTTTTACTTTTTTCCCCACTCTTGGGGGAAGGGAGGAAGGAAGGGAGTAAAGAAGATGATTTGGGGGCTTCGCGATAAAGTTTTTTTCCTGTTTGGCGTTGCCCCAAAGCTGTGTTTGCGTCCTACCTAAAGCCTTGATTTCAAGCTTTGGTTGAAGGCGGAGAAAAATGTAACAAACTTTCCTTTCTTATGACTAACTTATCTTAGGCCTTCAACTTTCGTCATTAATAGCGCCATGAAAAGCTCATCACGTAACCGTTTTGAGACCGAGGGTATAAGGAGGATGCTTTATTTTGTATAAAGGAGTTCATAGAAGTTAAAGGGATAAAACAGTTTACCAGGAAAAAAAAAACACAGGAGATAAAAACAGATGTAACATATTTGACAGCTGTCATCCCCGTATCACCTGATGTTAAAAATAACCTTTAAAAACTCCGTATAAGTCTGCATAAAGCATGTAAATTAAGAGTGAAGTAATTATGCAGCCATCCAAACAGATCTTCATGCTCGTGTGGCAATAGATGTAGTCATGTGTTTGAAATATTTATTTAAAGGACAGTTTATGATGTTCCATTAACCCAGAATCTGCTTCATAATCAGACAGTTTTTTAGCTATTTTTTTTTTTTAGCTTATTTGTCACAATGCCAGCATTCTGGAAGGAAAATTTTTATGCCAAATTGGGAAACTGTGCAGCCCTTTGTGTTTTTTCTCAAAGACGGTAAAATAATAGCCCCCTTCTACCAAATACCAGTATGTGAGCTGCTGGTTTTGTATACCTTTTCTCATTGAAACTTCACAGCAGTCTAGTTTTACAGATGGTGAAGAAGGCTTTAGAGTTGAAACAGTTTGTCCTACAACTAATAAATGGTTGAACTAGAATTCTAACCACTACATTATCCTGCCTTAAAATGATAATTACCTTTGGGACTTAAGGCACCATGGTATTGTGGAAAGTTGATGAGGTTTGGAGTATGAAAGTAAAAGTGAGGTGGTGTTTTAGCCTTGCTTTGCCATTTAGTAGTTATGTGGTGGTGGGTTTTATTTGGTTTGAGTAAATAACTTTAACTTTTTAAACCTGTTTTCTTAACTGTAAAAAGGGGCAAAGTGTAGCTGCCTTAAGTGATTGTCTTGAGGATTAAATAGGATAATACAGGTAAAGCTGCTATTGGAGAACCTGGCATGTGGAAGTGTTATACTACTATGTGACTACCAATGATCTAATTTTCGTAGGAAGGACTCTGGAATGTTCCATAGTTTTAAGGGGCATCCTAGATGCGTCTGGTGTCAGTTATGGTGAAAAATGTCTTGCATAGTCAACTTTTGATCACTCAGATACTTTCAGTTTTGGTTCTTTTCTATCTTAGTACTCTTGTTCACAATGCAGTTGAAAAATAAAGCCCTTCTTGAAAAAGAAGTAGGCATCAGATGGGTCAGTTTTGCTGTTTGTTAAAGGGAAAAAGTTCTATAACATAGATAAGAATTTTTTATTATATTGGTATTTAATTTGGTCTTTCTGTCTCTAGTACAAAATTTAGCAAAACCCCAGTCTAAAATTCTGTTCAGCATAGGTTTCTTGAACATCTGTGCACAAGTTATATTGTAGTACAGTAGTTCTTTGGGTCAGTTATCTTTGATAATGTGGTGAGTGGTATGCAAATTTTCTGCCCGCAGAAAGGGGCATATACACAGAATTTAAGAGGATTTGCGTATCTTCTGAAGCCCTTCCATAGATATTAACAACTGTTGCCTTGGGAGTTATATATTTTTTCCCTCCGGTATTTTCTAATTGAAGTTATTAATAAAGGAGTAAAATACTGTATCCTCAAAGTGGAATACTCTGCAGGCATTAAAAAAGAGAAAACTTTATACCTTGATATAAAACAAATGTTAAGATAATTCAGTGAAAAATGAAGGTGTAGAGTAGTATGTAGAGTATGCACTTTACGTAGAGAAAGAGAGAAAAGAATATATACATATTTACTTGAAGTTTGGAACAATACACAGGAAACTAACTGATAGGATTTGTTGCCTCCAAAGATGGAAAATAAATGTCTGAGAGGTAGGATGGTAGGGAGACTTTTTACTTTTGGATTTTGAACTATGTGAACATAATGTCTATTAAAGGAATTAAAACAAAAATAAAAATATTAAAAAAGAAACTATATAAACAGTTCTGATTGCTATGAAAAGTTAATTATTTGCTCAAAATATGAAAAAAATCTGAGCTGCCATTTTAAAGAAGTAAGCATATATAATTCATTGGTTTGTATAATTTATTGAAAATATGCGTAAAGTTGAATTAAACACACATGAGACCTAGAGGTTAGTCTTTTTGAGGAGCTGTCAAGTCTAAATACATCTGAGCTGCTTCATGCCCTATTCTAGGGCATACCTTTCATATTGTAGTTTACTATGTGAATGTTCCCCCTGGAGTAGTGCTGTCACCCTATTAAAATGTAGCTTTTGCCATATAGGCTACTTAATAGTTGACCTCTAGGGCCCCTACGCACCTCTCTTACCTTTCTGTCTTTTGAGTAGGTTATGCTGGTTCTGTCCCAGCTTTTGTTCTTGCTGTTTCCTCTCCTTGTTCAGATCCTTCCTTGCATATCAACTTTTTTCTTATCATTAAAGCTTCAGTCAACACTTCTGAGAGCTTTTGGTGTTATGTCTAAGAAACCATTGCCTAATCCAAGGTCACGAAGACTTATGCCTAAGAGTTTTAGCTCTTACGTTTAACTTTGAACATTTTGAGTTGATTTTATATGGGGTGTGAAGTAGGGGTTGAAGTTTATTCTTTTGCATGGGGCTATTCAGTTTTTCCTGTACCATTTGTAGACAAGATAATTCTTTTCTCCTTGAATTATCTTGTATCCCTTGTCAGAAATCAGTTGACTGTAAGTGGGAGGTGTTTTGTTTTGTGTGTTTGTTTATGAGGTATGTTTTTTGTTTTGTTTTGTTTTTTTCTGGATACTCCGTTCTATTTCCCCTATGTAGCTTAAGGCCAGTAACACATTGTCTTTATTACTGTCGTTTTGTGGTAACGTGTCACCCGTCCCCCTGCCTTTGTGGTAAGTTTGAATCAGGAAGTATTACTCCTTCAGTTTTGTTATTTTTCAAGATTGTTTTGTGTTCTGGGTCCCTTGCATTTCTACATGAATTTTAGAATTGGCAAAGAAGCCAGCTGGGATTTTGATAGTGAACATGTTGAATCTGTAGATCATGTTGGGGAGTATTGTCATCTTAACAATAGCAGGTCTTCTGATCCATGAACATGGGCTGTCTTTCCATTTGGCTAGGTCTTCAGTTTCTTTAAACAATGTTTATAGTTTTCAGAGTATGAGTTTTAAACTTTTAAGTTTATTTCTAAGTATTTTTTCTTTTTGATACTGTAAATAAAATAATTTTCTCTCTTTTTTTTTTAAGATTTTATTTGTTTATTTGACAGAGAGAAACACAGCTAGGGAGGGAACACAAGCAGGAGTGAGAGAGGGAGAAGCAGGCTTCCCGCCAAGCAGGGAGTCTGATGCGGGGCTCGATCCCAGCACCCTGGGATCATGACCTGAGCTGAAGGCGGATGCTTAATGACTGAGCCACCCAGGTGCCCTGAAATAATTTTCTTAATTTCAGTTTTGGATTGTTCATTGCAAGGGTGAGGAAATACAATTGACTTTTGTATTTTGATCTTGTATCCTGCAACCTTGTTGAACTCATAGTAGTTCTGATAGTTTTTTAGTGGATTCCTTAGGATTTTTTCTATATAAGATCATTTCATCTGTAAACAGAGATAGTTTTACTTCATCCTGTCCATTCCAGGTGCCTTTTTTTTTTTTTTTTTTAAGATTTTTATTTATTTGACAGAGAGAAACACAGCCAGAGAGGGAACACAAGCAGGGGGAGTGAGAGAGGGTGAAAAAGGCTTCCCACCAAGCAGGGAGCCCAATGTGGGACTCGATCCCGGGTCTCCAGGATCATGACCTGAGCCGAAGGCAGTTGTCCAACCAACTGAGCCACCCAGGCGCCCCAGGTGCCTTTTATCTCATTTTTTTTTTCAAAGATTTGATGTATTCATTTGACAGACACAGGGAGAGAGGGAACACAAGCAGGGGGAGTGAGAGAGGGAGAAGCAGGCTTCCCACCAAGCAGGGAGCCCAATGCGGTGCTCCATCCCAGCACCCTGGGATCATGAGAGGCCAAGACAGACACTTAAGGACTGAGCCACCCAGGTGCCCCTTTACCTCATTTTTTTGCCTAAATGCTTTTGCCAACACCTCCACAGAGTTGAATAGAAGTGATGGGTGTGGTTGTGTCTTTGCTTTGTCTTTGCACTAACTTTGATTTCAAAGTATAAGGCCTTAATGTAGTTTTAAATACTTTTTATTTCATAATTTGTTTTTGCTGTACTGCTACCAGTTAATCGTTGTGTATATTAGTCAGATATTTAATTTTGTATTTTAGTGCTTTTCAGGGTAAAAGATTGGTACATTTGGACAGATTTTGTACATTTGGTGATGATAGTCAATTTCTGCTTATGGATTTGGTGGGTGGTTTAAAAATATTAATCATATATTTATGTTTCTTTGTTATTTTCAGAGTAGAGAAGTAAAGTCAAGATATATTTCAGCAATTACTCTTTAGAGCACTGCAGTACTTATTTTGCATAAAATTGTGTATCCTCCAAAGATAAGTGAACAGAGTGACATAATTTGTTTTCTTTTGGATTTTTCTTAGACAAATATAACTTGTTTGTTGGTTGAGTTCATCAGCAGTGGAAATAAGTAATTAGAGGTTTTTGGTTATACTTCAAAGTAAATATATAGCAGCTTTTGTACTTTGACCTTCTAAAGCTAAAGGTCGTTATGAAAGCTTGCTTTTCTGTGGGTTTAGGAGTGTTTATTGCCAAAAAAATTTTTTTTCCATCTCTAACTCTACTAATAAATTTATAACCAACCAAGTTGAAAACTTCTGGGTCCAGGCAAAGTACTCTAAAAATGGATGATTTTGTTTTGTTTTGTTTTTGCAGTACTTGGCAAAGTTTGATACTTTGTCTTGACTTATGTATATTAAAATAGCATTCAGGCTGCCTGCTAGACGATGCCTTTCTCTAATAGAGTTGTAGAATTGTTAGTTATACCTTAAGGTAGAAAATGCAAGAAGTCTTTTTGCTTACATTTGAGAGCATCTTAAATTTCAAAACTTTTACTAGAGAGAATCTTGTTAGCGTTCTCCATTTTTTCATCTGTGAATTGAAGTTAAAAACTTCATAGAGTTGTTATGAGGGTTAAATGAGAGTTAATATTTTTAAAGTGCTTAAATTATTGCCTGGCACAGAGCAAGTCCTATTTAAGGGTTTATTAATAAATAAATGAATGATAATTTATTATAAATATAATAAAATAATTTTTAAATAAAATAAATAAATGAAGCCTGAATCTGGGCATTGGGAATAGAAATAGAGGGAAGGGGACAGCAGTATCTGGGAGATAGGTTAGGTGGGATGAATAGGTAGAAAGTCAGATTGAGGAGGAAAAACTTTTTCTGTTTTGGGCAAATGGTGGTGATATGCACTGAGGTGAGGAATAAATGAAGAAAAGTCCCAGAGGAATATGAGCTTAGTTTTGGACTTTATGAATTGGTGACATCTTTGGGGCATTTGTGCAGAGATCTATCTGGTAGACTATTGGCTATGTTGATAGGAGCTTAGAGGAAGAGTAGAGACACGAGACCTAGAAGGTATCCGTGTGTATATAGGTGGTTCTGAGGTTGGGATGGATGTGAATCAGAGGTTTTTCATTTTGGGTTTGTGGGGAACCATTAATGGGTTTCAGGTGAAAATCCTGCATTTTTTTTTTTTTTAAAGAATTATCTGTTTATTGAGTGAGTGAGGAGGCAGAAGGACAGAGGAAGAGAGAGAATCCTGAAGTAGATTCCCGCTGAGTGTTAAGCCTGATGTGGGGCTTGATCCCAGGATCCTGAGATCATGACCTGAGCTAAAATCAAGAGTCAGCCAAAATCAAGAGTTTGGCCACTCAACTGACTAAGCCACGCTAGACTCCCTCAGTGCCCAACCCTGCATTTTAGATTACATGCAAAGTTTTGTGTGTATGTGTGTGGGGTGTTTTCTGACACCAGGCAGTTCTCTAGCTCTGTTGACACCAACTGGATATCCTATAATTCAGTTCAATTCTGACACTATTCAGAGATAGTGCAGAAGTTAAGGGGCTTAGTCCCATTGACTACTTCCACTTCAGAAGCCAAGTGCAAGTCATGGGCCACCTATACTGATGGACTAGCTCTAAATTGGCTATTCAAGCCTCCTTAGGTTTGATAATTTGCTAGGATGGCTCACAGAACTTGAAAAACACTTGACTTAATATTTGCCAGTTTATTATAAGGACACAATTCAGAAACAGCCAAGTGGACAGAAAGGATCCATAGGGCAAGATATGGGAGTTTGGGGAGCACAGAGCTTCCATGCCATCTTTGGGTACACCACTCTCCCAGCAACTCAATATGTTCAACTCAGAAGCTCTTCAGACATCAAACCTTGCTTGTTCATGAGTTTTTATAACCCAGTCTTCAACCTTCCTCTTCTCCCTGTAGACCTAGGGTTGGGGTGGAGAGTTCCCATCCTTGGCCTTTCTAGTGACCAGTCCCCATCCTGAATTGCCTCATTAGCATAAACTTAGATGTGATCCAAAGGTTACAAAGACTGTAAATAACATGACGTTCCTGTCACTTAGGGAATTCCAAGGGTTTTAGGAGCTCTGTGCCAGGAATATAAAGATCTTATATATTTTTGTATTATAGTGTATTTTGCATAATTCTGTGGAAAATATTCATAGCTTTTGTCAGATCCACAAAAGCATAAAAAAAAAAAAAACCTGGTATGTTTAATGTTCCCAAGGCACGTATTTTGGATATTGATAGATAGTCAACCTGTTATTGACAGCTTCTTATACTAACATATAAGTTCTGCAAGGTTTGGGGCTAGGAGGATGGAGAACTGCTGTATAGGTCCTGGCACATGGTACATTTTCAGTATTTGGTGAATGAAGAAGTACAAATAAACTTTGCATTTCCAATAAAAGAGAAGTCAACTAGAGTAAAATTTGTTGGCATGGAAACATCTTCTCCAGCCCTTTCTACTTTATAACTAATCTATTGAACACTTAATGAACATGTATAATATAGCCTAGAGAAATAAAGTATTATGTGATAGGTCTGTTTTCTTTTTATTAAAAAAATTCTGTATTTTTAAAATTGAAGTTTAGTAGACACACAATTTACGTTTGTTTCAGGTGTACAACATAGTGAATTGACAACTCTGTACTTCATGCTGTGCTCACAAGTGCAGTAGCCATTGCTTGTCACCAGAAAACACTCACGGGGCGCCTGGGTGGCTCAGTTGGTTGAGCAACTGCTTTCGGCTCAGGTCATGATCCTGGAGACCCCGGATCGAGCCCCACATCAGGCTTCCTGCTCCGCGGGAGGCCTGCTTCTCCCTCTCTCAGTCCCTCTGCTTGTGTTCCCCCTCTAGCTGTGTTTCTCTCTGTCAAATAAATAAATAAAATCTTAAAAAAAAAAAAAGAAAACACTATCACAATAGTATTGACTGTATTCTCTATGCTGTACCTTTCGTCCCTGTGACTTACTCATTCCGTAACTGGAAGCCTGTGTCTATCTCCCACTTTTCTTTACCCATCCCTGAAGCTTCCTCCTTTCTGGCAACCACCAATTCTCTGTATTTATGGTCTTTTTAGGCTTTTTGTTTGTTTTTTATATTCCACATATAAGTGCAATTATGGTATTGGTTTGTCTGACTTATTTCACTTAGCATGACACTTTCTAGGTCCATCCATGTTGTCACAAATGCCAAATCCGTCATTCTTTTTCATGGCAGAATAATATTCTGAGGTGTGTATGTGTATACCACATCTTTGTGTATTCATCTGTCAGTGGACCTTTGGGTTGGTAGTTCTGTTTTTTTTTTTTAAAGATTTTATTTATTTGACAGAGAGAAACATAGCCAGCGAGGGAACACAAGCAGGGGGAGTGAGAGAGGGAGAAGCAGGCTTCCCGCCGAGCAGGGAGCCCGATGTGGGATTTGAACCCGGGTCTCCGGGATCGTGACCTGAGCCGAAGGCAGTCGCTTAACCAACTGAGCCACCCAGGCGCCCTGGTAGTTCTGTTTTTGATTTGAACTTAATTTCAGTGTTCCTTTAAGTGGGTTAAATTTGCTTTTTTTTTAGATTAGAAGTCAGTTGTAAGAAGTTGACTTCTGGGTGAATAAAAACCATAATCAGACTACATTAACCTTGGAGAAAATGTCAAAATATCAAAATAAACCATTAGGTCAGGCATAAAGTTTTTTTTTTTTTTCTAAAGATTTTATTTATTTATTTGACAGAAACACAGCGAGAGAGGGAACACAAGCAGGGGGAGTGAGAGAGGGAGAAGCAGGCTTCTTGCTGAGCAGGGAGCCCGATGTGGGGCTCGATTCCGGGTCTCCGGGATCATGACCTGAGCCGAAGGCAGTTGCTTAACCAACTGAGCCACCTAGGCGCCCCGACATAAAGAGTTTTAAATGTTTCAGTTATCTCAATTATGCAGGTTTGAAAGAACTTAATTTTTAAAAATCTAAATTATTTCATTTTCTGTTTAATTTTGCCAGTGTTAATATTTTTGGATCAGGTATATTTGAAAGTGTTTTGTGATATGTATTTTATTGAAAGAGTAGTTTTAAGCTCATATGATACACATACTATGGCTTCAGAATTTTACACATCTTCCTCAACACAACTAAGAATGGAAATGGGTTTTTTCACTGTTGTGGTAGCAGCCTTTCAGGTAGACTTGAGTTGATTCCAGAGCAAGTAGGAGAGGCAGATATTTCCCCTAATTTTATATCTCCATTTCTTTTTCCTGGCTGTGCTTTATTTTGTCTGCTATTTCCTGTGTTAAACTCCCCCACCCCCTCCCAAGACAGAAGGACCCAGAGCAGAAGGTAGAATGAAAGTTTCACAAGAACAGAGACTTTTGTCTGTTTCATTTATTCTAAGCATCAAGAATAGTTCTTGGCTCATAGAATGCACTCGGTGAATATTTGTTGAAAGAAAGAAAGAAAGAATAAATGAATGAAGAAAGCAAGGAAGGAAGTTGATGCAGGTTCTTAAAATTCTTCCTGGTTAGAACCTGTTACTATTTAAAAATTTTTCAGACCACACTTTTACTCACCGGTATCTTACTCAGAAAACTTCTTGAGCCCTGTGCTAGACTTGGCTGTATATTAACATCAATTGTATAGAGAAATATTTGGGATTTCTGAAAGGTAACTTGTTTGGCTGAAAGCAAATTGGAAGAAGAGGAAATATTGTACCAAAAGTGAAAGTACTTTTTTAGTAGGCACAATATTATAATATGACAGAGTACCATATTACAAGGGTCAATTATAGAAGTCAATTTTATTTTTATTTTTTTAACTATTTTATTTTTGGGGGCACCTGGGTGGCTCCGTTGGTTAAGTGACTGCCTTTGGCTCAGGTCATGATCCCGGAGACCCTAGATCGAGCCCCACATCGGGCGCCCTGCTCGGCAGGAAGCCTGCTTCTCCCTCTCACTCCCCGTGCTTGTGTTCCCTCTCTGGCTGTGTTTCTCTCTGTCAAATAAATAAATAAAATCTTAAAAAAATTTTTTTTATTTTTCAAGTAATCTCTATACCCAGTGTGGGGCTTGAACTCACAATCCGGAGATCAAGAGTCCCATGCTTCACTGACTGAGCCAGCCAGGCGCCCCTGGAAAGTCAATTTCAATAATTTACTTCAGAAATCATACACAATAAGTGTTAATTTAATATCCACTTTTTTTTTTAAAGATTGTATTTATTTGTTTTTTGAAAGAGAGAGAGCGCACGGGAGCGAGCAAGCATGTGCACACCAGCAGGGCGATTTGCAGAGGGAGAGGGAGAAGCCGATTCCTGGCTGAGCAGCAGCCCAATATGGGACTTGATCCCACGACCCTGGGATCCTCACATAAGCTGAAGGCAGATGCCCAACTGATTGAGCCACCAGGTGCCCCTCCAGTTAAAATTTCTTAAAGCCAAAAGCAATAGGTAAAACCATAGCAACAAATTAATTTCAATTAAAGATTATTTTAATACTCAATCTTTAAAAATAAATCTACATGAGTTTCATTTTACGTAATCAAGAACCTCTCTTTTGGAGCCCAGGTGTGAAGGTCAGTGACCTTAGAAATAACTACTCATGTGTTGAGCTGATTTTTTTTTTTTTTTTTTAAGATTTTATTTATTTGACAGAGAGAAACACAGCCATAGAGGGAACACAAGCAGGGGGAGTGAGAGAGGGAGAAGCAGGCTTCCCACTGAGCGGGGAGCCCAGTGTGGGACTCGATTCCGAGTCTCTGGGCTCATGACCTGAGCTGAAGGCAGTCACCCAACCAACTGAGCCACCGAGGCGCCCCTGATTTTTTTTTTTTTTTAAGGTTTTATTTTTAAGTAATCTCCACACCCAACATGGGCCTTCAACTCACAGCCCTGAGATCAAGAGCTGCATGCTTCACTGACTGAGACAGTCAGATGCCCCTTTGTTCAGCCAGTATCAGTTAAGCATCTACTTACCTTTGGTGTTGGCCCTGTACTTGACCTAGAGTGGTGAGATGAACAAGCT
Organism: Spilogale gracilis; assembly: GCA_004023965.1. Taxonomy (NCBI): domain Eukaryota; kingdom Metazoa; phylum Chordata; class Mammalia; order Carnivora; family Mephitidae; genus Spilogale; species Spilogale gracilis. The sequence goes on along the minus strand of PITA01001178.1, from coordinate 155,745 downwards.
TGCTCTATGGAACTTAACAGCAGTGCCTTCAAGCTCAGATTTACAGGACTATCGAAAGTATCTCTGGGGCACCTGAGTGGCTCAGTTGTGAAGCATCTGCCTTTGGCTCAGGTCATGATCCCGGAGTCCTGGGATCGAGCCCCACACCGGGCTGCCTGCTTGGCGGGAAGCCTGCTTCTCCTTCTCTCACTCCCCCTGCTTGTGTTCCCTCTCTAGCTGTGTTTCTCTCTGTCAAATAAATAAAATCTTAAAAAAAAAAAATTAAAAAAATCTCCTGCTGGGGTGCCTGGCTCAGTTTGGTGGAGCTTGCAACTCTCAGTCTCAGGGTCATGACCTGGAGCCCCATGTTGGAGGTAGAGGTTATTTAAAATAAAAACAAACCTCCTACTAACCATTTTAGGACTCAGTTCAGGTGTTGCTTCTTTTACGCGGCTACCCTGAAGGCCCTCTGTGTTAGGTGCTCCTGGTGCTCTTTTAGTTTTGTGTTGAATTCTTTATATATTAATTTGTCTCTCAGGTAGCTTCATGAGGGCATTTTTCCGTTTGTGTTCTAAGTCCCTGGCATAATGCCTGCCTGTAAGCATACAGATGTATCAGGAACGAGAAGGGAAAGGTCATACTACTAATTATGGGACATGTCTACTTTTGCATAGATCCTTACAGTTACAGAGAAACTATGAAGGGACAGTCATGGTCAAGTGGAAAACTGTGAAAGAGATTTGGAGTTAGAGGACCAGGTTCCATGGGGGAGGTTTTTGGTGTACCATCTTAATCCTCACAGGAATTTTATGAAGTAAGTGGTATCATGAGGAATCTTAAGGGGCAGAGAAGTAATTCATCCCAGGTGACCAGTAGTAAATGGCAAAACTGACAAAAAGCCCGTGTTTGACCTAATTCTACTTACTCATCTGTAAAATGGAGGTACTGTATTTGCCTCGTGTACCTCAGAATCATCAGAAGAAATAAATCTATGTCCAATAGCTGGAAGTAGAAGCATGAAAAACTTATTAGCTATGTGCTAAAATTTATTTTAACTTTGATGTGATTTTTGTTTAATTTTTGCTTTATTTGAACTTACCTTTTTGTTCAGCTAATAACTGTTGAAGAAGAAAATAATCAATTACTATGTTTTTTGTTTGTTTGTTTCCCCAGATAAAAGTAATGTTATTTTCTTTTATTCCATTTCCTGGGACAATGGGTATGCACATTTAAAATTTTGATAAGTATTGCTGATTGTTCTTCAGAACAGTTTTTGTCTTCCAGTGTGCCAGGTTTTTTTTTTTTTTAATATTTATTTATATATAGAGAGTGAGTGAGAGAGAGCATGAGATGGGAGAAAGTCAGAGGGAGAAGCAGACTCCCTGCGGAGCTGGGAGCCTGATGTGGGACTCCTGGGACTCCAGGATCATGACCTGAGCTGAAGGCAGTGGCTTAACCAACTGAACCATCCAGACGCCCCCTGGTGTGCCAGTTTTGCTTTTAGGGCAGTGTAGTGTGTGATCATCTGTTTCCTCATATCTTCGATAAATCTGGGCATTACCAGGCTTTTATTAGCATTTAGAGAAAAATAATCCAGTTTCAGCTTATCTGTTTATTCTTAAAGATTTTTATTTATTTGTTTGTTTGTTTGTTTGAAAGAGAGCGAAAGCAACAGAGATCACAGAGGGAGAGGGAGAAGCAGACTCAACACTGAGTGGAGAGCATGATGTTGGACTTTATCCCAGGACCCTAGGATCATGATCTAAGCCCAAGGCAGCAACTTAACTGAGCCACCCAGGCGCCCCAGTTTATCTGTTTATTAATAATTTGTGAATTGAACATATTTATTGTTTGTTGGCTATTTGCATTTTTAAAATAATTTCCTTGGGCACCTGGTGGCTCAGTTAAGTGTCTGCCTACTGCTCAGGTCATGATCTTAGGGTGCTGCGATCGAGTCCTGCGTCTGCTTCTTCTTCTCCCTCCCTGTCTGCAGCTCCCCCTGATTGTGCTTTCTCCTTCAAATAAATAAATAAAATCTTTAAAAATATAAATAACTTGCTTTAGTTTTCTCTTTTCTACTCAACCATCTTTTATTGATTTGTAGGAACCCTCTTACATATAACATGTAGATATTTTCAAGTTCTTTGTTTTTTAACTTTTGCTTACAGCATCTTCTATTTTTACATAGTCACATCTTTCTTTATGGATTGTTTCTAGCCTTGATGCCCTGCTTAGGCTTTTCCTTATAAAAGTAAGTTTAAAAATCGATTCCTTTTTCTACTTGTATACTCAGCATGAATTATTCTGTTTAGTAGTGTTTAGATCCATTGTTGGGGAGTATGATTAGCCACTAGATGTGTTTGTCATTTCATGAAATTTTTGAAAACTGGGAATACTAGACAGAATGTTAAGGAGTAAGGTGAAGTCACTCTCTAAATTGAGGCCAAATTAGTGACTTTGAGATATTTATTTACATGATGATTGCTCACATTGGAGATAATTCTAAAACGATAGACTAGATTGGCTTTCATTCTGATGAAAATTCCTTCTCAAAAGTTTAGATTTTTAGTGTATGTTGAGTTAGATCCTGCTGTAATTTCTCTAACTATTCTGCTGCCATCAGAGTGTAAGGGTGTGGGAAGTGAGAGAGTAGAGTAGCATAAAGGAAAGGAGGGGTGCTGGGTGGTGCAGTTGGTTAAGCGATTAAGCATCTAGCTCTTGGGTTGACTCAGGTTGTGATCTCAGGGTTGTAAGATAGAGCACCACATGGGGCTCTGCTCTTAGCATGGAGTCTCACCCCACCCCCCACCTCCGTGGCTCTCTCTCAAATAAATAAATAAGTCTTTTAAAAAAATAAAGGAAGAGATAGGGGATATGAGCGGAAGGGATTACTTGGGAAGGAAAGATAATAAATGCTGAGGAGTGGCAGTATGGAACAGACAAAAATCAGAGAACCTCAATATAACCAGCAGTCCCACTTCCTGAATTATGTTTTGTTTTCTTTCTCTGTGTGGTTTTAAGCATTTGTTGTCCGAGTATGGATTGAAAACTAGCACTGACTTTAACCTGATTATTAATCCTCAGTTTTGGTATTTCCACGGTGCACATGCCACGCCGTGCTGTGCAGTGTGCATGTGCGAACACTCATCACTGTTTGAATGAAGAATCATTTGGTAATTTTAAAAGTGAAACTCCGATGTGAAACTTTCATTTCCTCCAGAAGCAGTAAAGTAAGTGGTTGTCAACCTCAAACCCAATTTTTTGCAAATTATACGGAAGACTGTGGCTTTCTTTATTGTCCATCTTTCTTTAGCACCTGACACAGATGTCTTAATTTCGTATCTGAGGTATCCATTTCGTAACAGTATTTTTTAGACTTGGATTTTATTAGGATGGGTTTGTGACTTCTGTATATTAAGAAATTTACAAAGGAGAACATAAAACCAGGAAAGTCTCTAATCTTATTAAAAATAAACTTAAGGTGTTTGTGTACCTCATTTATCTGCTTTGTTTATTTGCTTGGACACAAAGCTATTTGTGGGTATGTGTGTATGCACACTTACTTGGGATTTTTGACATTTTAAGAGTATGACATTTATTTCCAGAATCTAGGAAATAATTGTTAACTTGTACTTCACAAAGCGCTTTTACCAGGCATTTTCCTCACTATGCTAAAAAGTTGGAACAGGTGAAAACGATTAAAAACTCAGGACAATAACCATTAAGGCTAGGAAGAGCAGAACACCTGGCTCTTGAATCCTATTATTAGGAATTCAGATCCTTCTTCAGATTTTTTTTTTTTAAGATTTTATTTGCCAGTGAGAGAGAGAGCACAAGCAGGGGGAACAGCAGGCAGAAGAAGCAGGCCTCCCGCTGAGCAGGGAGCCTGATGTGGTGCTCAATGCCAGGTCCCAGGGATCATGACCCGAGCCAAAGGCAGATGCCCAACCGACTGAGCCACCCAAGGAAGTCTTTCAGATTTCCTTATTTTGTGTTCCTTATATCCTTGCCTGGGAACAGAGAGAATTGAAAATAGAGATGTGTCAGTGATATGAAGGGATAATAGTTCATAAATGAGGAGAAGGGAAGTTTTTTACTGAGCCAAAATTAATTCTCATAAAGCATAGGTAGTATTAGTTCCACTGTACTGATGGGAAAACAGATTGAAGTAACCTGCCCAGGGTCACACATGAAAATCACTACAGCAGAGATTCAAATTGAGGCTTTCTGATTCTAACGTCTGTTCCCATTCTCACCATATGTTCTTCAAAGTTGAAATCAAAAGTAGGGAAGGATATGTATGCAAAAGATAAACGTGAGTGATTTAATTTGTAAATTGTACTGTGTTTCATTACGATTAAATTTTTAATTCAGTGTAATACAAGGGGATAAAGCAAAGAGAATATTGTAATAAGCATCAAAATATGTTTTTCAGAATTTGGAAAACTATAAAGAAAAATAATTTCTTAGGTTTTTAGTTATTAAGGTCATAAATGATCAGGGTTGTGAGAGTTATCTTTCTCTGAAATTGGAGTATAAATCCCATGGGCAAGGATTATACTCTTCAACATTTGTCTTTTCTCTTACTCTGCCTAGAGTGATGGGATGAACATATGCATATGGACAGTAAATAACTTGTTACTTGGTCTCTTTAGTAATTGTGTTGTTGTTAAGAAAAATTTCACTTGCTTATTTTTGTCCTGTTTTTGGCCAAATTCTAAGAATTAATATTATTTTTCATGAGGCAAATTATTTTTAACTCGGGTAGTTTTATCAGTTAACTTTTGTATGTGAAATGAATGTGGTTGCACATGTGGAAATACCTGATTATGAAGACCTGATTGAAGGTGAACCAGTGTGTATGCAGAGCTGTCCTCTTTTTTTAGTTGAAACTCAGATTTTGTGTAGTTATTGTGTGTTTATGCATGTCCTTTTTTGCTTCTAGGATATTCGGAAATTCTTTGGGGTTATACCAAGTGGAAAGAAACCTGTAACTGAAACAGTAAAGAAGAATGAGAAAACAAAGTCTGCTGAAGAAACTTTAAAAGCAAAAAAAGGAATAAAGGAAATCAAGGTCAGTTTTCTAGATACAATGTTGAATTGTATAAAAAGTAAAGTGTAGTTCCTAGACTTGGTATGTTGGAAGCCTGAGGTAAAAACAGATTTCAACTCACTTTGAAGAGAAAGAAGATAAGTGTATTTCTAACTAATATAGCTGACTGTATTTGTTGCTTATTTTTCTGAAGTGGAGATGGAACCCTTTTTAGTTAAAACTTTACTTTTTATGACCGAAGTTTGTTCTTAGAGACGTGAGCCCCAAGTGAAAGGTGTTGAACTTCTGGTGAAGGAAGGCTTGGAAGGAAAGTTTTATTCTTTTCTCTGTCTTCCTCAGACCTCGAGAAGTTAAGATACAGTGTCACTATAGAAAGCAGGCAATGGCTACAATAGTGTGTCTGAGTTAATATTATTCCACTTTGTGTAAATGTAAGAATTTTGCAGTTCTGCAGGTCTGTTTATCACCACTTCATCTTTTATGTTTTAGTTGTCATATGTATTATGTCTACATTTGTTAGTATTCCACATTTAGTGTAATAATTTTTGCTCTAAACAGAAACATATTTTATTTTATTTTATTTTTTTTTTTTTTAAAGATTTTATTTATTTGACAGAGAGAAACACAGCCAGAGAGGGAACACAAGCAGGGGGAGTGAGAGAGGGAGAAGCAGGCTTCCTGCCGAGCAGGGAGTCCGATGTGGGACTCGATCCCGGGTCTCCGGGATCATGTCCTGAGCCGAAGGCAGTTGCTCAACCAACTGAGCCACCCAGGCGTCCCTAAACAGAAACATATTTTAAAGAAATTAAAAGGGAAAAAATTGATCTTTTTTGTTTACCTACATATTTGTCGTTTTTGGTGCTTTTCATTTCTTATTGAAGATAAGAATTTCTGAATTTCCATGTCATATTGTTTTTAAACCTGCAGAGTTTTCTTTATCATTTCTTGTAGTATAGGCCTTTTGGTAACAAATTCTGTACGTTTTTGTTTATTTAATAATATATTTTGTCTTCATTCTTGGAGGATATTTTTGCCGGTCATAGAGTTTTGGATTGACAGTTTTTTGTTTCAGCACTTTAAAGATGTTCCATTGTCTTTTGGTCTTTTTTTCTGGAGATATATTAGCAGTTGTATGTATTGTTTTCTTTTGTACATTACGTATTGTTTTTCTTATGCTGCCTGTAGGATTTTTGTCTTTGTTTTTTAGCTCTGAGTATTCTGTTTATGGTTTCTGAGCTTCTTGAATCTATAAGTGTATAAATCTCACCAAATTTGGGAACTCTTTGCCATTATTTCTTCAAATAATTTCTGCCTCATTCTCTTTCTCCTCTTCTGGGATTCCAACTATACACATACTAGAATTTTGATATTTTCTCATAGCTCATCAAGGCTTATTTTTATCCTTTTTTCCTCTTCAGATTGTATAATTTTTCTATTACTATCTTCAGGTTCACTATTTCTTCCTCTCCAATTTGTTGTTAAGCCTATTTAGTGACTGTTTTATTGTGAACATTGTATTTTTCAATTCTAGAATTTCCATTTGTTTTTTCCTTTTCATACTTTCTATTTCTCTTATTTATGTTCTTAAATGTAGTTGTAATAGCTACCTTAAACTTTTGTCTGCTAATACTAACATATTAGGATTGGTCTCTTTAAATGCCTTTTCTCTTAATTCTGTGGCCCAGGCATTAGTTTGGTCTACTGTCACAAAATACTGTAGACTGGATGTTAAGTTTAAACAACAGAAATTTATTTTCTTACAGTTCTAGGACTGGAAGTCTATGCTTAAGGTTCCAGCCAGTTCAGTTCCTGACAAGAGCTCTTTTTCTGGATTGTAGATGGCTGCCTTCTTGCCAGGTCCTCACATAAGCTTTTCCTAGTTTGGGCACATGGTGGTGGGGGTTGGGGGAGCAGAGCTAGAGTGTGTGTGTGTGTGTGTGTGTGTGTGTGTGTGTGTATGTCCATGTGTGTGAGTGAGCTCTCACTCACATATCTCTTCTAAGGATATTAAGCTTATCAGATCAGAGTCCCATCCTTGTGACCTCATTTAACCTTAATTACTTCCTAGAGATTCCATTTCCAATATAGCCACATAGGGGGCATAGGGGCTCAGCATGTGCATTTGGAGGGACACAAGCATTCAGTCCAAACATTTTGCCAGTGACCCCCCAAATTCATGTCCTTCTCACATGCAAAGTATATTCTTTCCATCTTAACAGCCCCCAAAAGTCTGAACTCATTGCAACATCAGCTCTAAAGTCCAAAGTCTTATCTAAATATCATTGAAATTAAATATGGGTGAGACTTAAGTTATGATTCATCCTGAGGTGAAATTTCTCTTTATCTGTGAACCTGTAAAACCAGACAAGTATTTGTTTCTAAAATACAGTGGTGAGACAGGTATAGAGAAGACGTTTTCACGTCAAAAGGGAGAAATCACAAGGAAGAAAGGGGTGATGGGTCCCAAAGTAGTCCAAAACCCAGCAAGGCAAATTCTGTTAGATCTTAAAGCTCAAGAAAATCTTCTTTAGCTCAATGCCCTGCCTTGCGGATCCACTAGAGCACTGGTCCTATCCCCACAGCTCTGCAGGGTAGTCCCACTCCAAGGCTTCTGGATGGAGGCTAATTGTTGAAACAAGAAATAAGACAGCCCTGATGATCTCTGAATCATCTTCATCTCCTTTTCTTGGAGAATAGTGCAGGTTTGCAGTTGAGTAGCCTATTGTCCTGTCCCGTGGACTCAAGAAGTCTGTTGGCCTTCCTTCACTCTGTGTCTTTCATTTTGAACTAATAGTGTTTGTGTTTGTGTAATTCTATCATCTCTTTATTGAGTGGTAGTCCAACCACATTTTTGGTGTTCTCTTTAGAACATGCTTCTCATTTTTTGCAATATGGACAGGTGGAGTATTTTCCAAATCTTTTAAGTCTTGGTTCATTTTTGCTTAACAATTGGGTTCATTTCTCTCCTCTTGGATTTTACTATAGAGAACCCAGGCTGCACCTTCCAACATTTTTTTTTTTTTTTAAGATTTTATTTATTTGACAGAGAGAAACACAGCCAGAGAGGGAACACAAGCAGGGGGAGTGAGAGAGGGAGAAGCAGGCTTCCTGCCAAGCAGGGAGCCCGATGTCGGGCTCGATCCCTGGTCTCTGGGATCATGACCTGAGCCAGTCGCTTAACCAACTGAGCCACCCACGTGCCCCACCTTGCAACATTTTAAAAGTCTCCTCAGCTGAATATTCAGTTTCATTTTTCACAAGTTCTGTCATTCACAAAGCAGTAAAACATTTACTCAAGTTCTTTGCCATTTCATAACAAGGACTGCCTTTTTCTCCAATTTCCGACAATCTGTTCCTCTTTTCTGTCTGACAATGGTCTTTCATGTTCATATTTTACCAACATTCTATTTATGATATATATATTCTCCAAGATGATAGAAGCTTTCACTAAAGCTCTTACCTTTTCTTCCTGAGACCTTGGTGGATTTGCATTTAACATCCATATTACTACCAACAGTCCCTTCATAGGAGCCTACATCAACATTTTATAAAATTTTTCTTTTTATGTATTTATTTTGTTGAAGTATAGTTGACACATAGTGTTACATTAGTTTCAGGTGTGCAGCATTGTGATTCAACAATTCTGTGTTATGCTATGCTCACAGGCATAGCTGTCACCCATAACCGTACAACACTGTCACAGTATCATTGACTAGATTCCTTACGCTGTATCTTTCATCCCCGTGCCTGATTCATTTCATAACTGGAAGCCTATAGCTGTCACTCCCCTCACCCCTATTAGCCCATACCCCCAACCCCCTTTTCTCTGGCAACCACCAGTTAGTTTTCTGTATTTATGGGCCAGTTTCTGCTTTGTTTGTTGATTCATTTTGTTCTTTAGATTCCACTTATAAGTGAAATTACATGATATTTGTCTTTTGCTGTCTGGCTTACTTCACTTAGTGTTATACTCTTTAGTTTTCACAAATGGCAAGATCTCATTCTTTTTTATATGAGTAATGTGTGTGTGTGTGTGTATCTCACCTCTTTATCTGTTGATGGACATTCAGATTGCAGCTTGGCTGTTGCAAATGTAGTAAATGTAGGGGTGTATATATCTTTTTAAATTAGTGTTTTTGTTTTCTTTGGGTAAATACTAGATAGTGGAATTACTGGATTGTATGCATTTCTATTTTTATTGTTTTGAGGAGCCTCCATACTGTTTTCCACGGTGGCTGCACCAGCTTGCATTCCCATCAGTGTTACATGAGTGTCCCCCCTCCCCCGCCTCCACATATTCACCAGCACTGGTTTCTTGTCTCTTTGATTCTAGCCTTCTGACAGGTATAATGTGATATCTCATTGTGGCTTTGATTTGCCCTAATGGTTAGTGATACCGAGCATCTTTTCGTGTGTCCATCTGAAGATCTTTTTAGATTCTTTGCCCATTTTCTTATTCAGATTATTTGCATTTTTTTTTAAAGGTTTTATTTATTTGACAGAGAGAAACATAGGCAGAGAGGGAACACAAGCAAGGGGAGTGAGAGAGGGAGAAGCAGGCCTCCCGCCGAGCAGGGAGCCCAATGTGGGACTTGATCCTGGGTCTCTGGGATCATGACCTGAGCCGAAGGCAGTCGCTTAACCAACTGAGCCACCCAGGTGCCCCTATTTGCATTTTTTTAGTGTTGAATTGTAGAAATTCTTTATATACTTTGGATATTAACCCCTTATTGGATATATGATTTTCAGCTGTCTTCTCCCCTTCAGTAGGTTGCCTCTTCATTTTACTGGTGGTTTCCTTTGCTGTGCAAAAGCTTTTTATTTTCGTGTGGTCTCGGTTGTTTTATTTTTGCTTTTGTTTCCCTGGCTGAAGGAGGCATTTAGAAAAAGATTGCTAAAAGGCCCATCTCAAAGAGATTATTGCCTGTGCTTTCTTTTAGGGTTTTATGGTTTCAGGTCTAACATTTAGGTCTTTAATCCATTTTGAGTTTATTTTGTTTATGGTGTAAGAAAGTTGTCCAGTTTCATTCTTTTGCATATAGCTGTCCATTTTTTCAGTACCATTTGTTGAAGAGACTGTCTTTTTTCCATTGTATAATTTTGCCTCCTTTGTTGTAGATTAATTCAATATATAAGTGCGGGTTTATTTCTAGGCTCTCTATTCTGTTCACTGATCTAGGCATCTGTTTTGTGCCAGTACCATACTGTTTTGATTACTGCAGTTTATAGTGCATATTGAAATGTGGGATTGCGATATCTCTAGTTTTGTTCTTCCTTTTCAAGATTACTTTGGCTATTTGGGGCCTTTTATGGTTTCATACAAATTTTAGTATTTTTTGTTCTAGTTCTGGGAAAATTGATGTTGGCATTTTGATAGGGATTACATTGAATCTGTAGATTGCTTTGGGTAGTATGGGTGTTTTAATAATATTCTTCCAGTCCATGAGCCTGGACTGTCTTTATTTGTGACATTTGTTACCCTGTCTCTATTTCTCTTGCCGTTCTTTCTGTGGTCTATGTTTTTTTGTGCAGAAGCTGTTTAGTCAACCCTCAATTCTTCAGGAGGAGTTGCTCTATAAACAGGTACAGATATGGTGTGTCCTGTGGAGGTGAATTCATTGCCATCTTAGACCAGAAGTCCTAGGCTTTTTTTTTAAGCATGCACATCAGAAACTTTTCCTGCCTTCATCATAACCCGTTTCCAAAGCCACTTCCATGTTTTAGGTATTTTTTACTTCAGAGGACTCCATTTCATAGTAACAAAATCTGTATTAGGATTCTCCAGAGAAATACAATCTAGAAAGAGATTTATTTTAAAGAATTCATGCATGTGATTGCAGAGGCTGACAAGTCCTTAGACCTACATTTGGGCAAGTTGGAGACTTACGATAGCTGATGGTACAGTTTAAGTGTAAGTCTGAAGTCCTATGAACTAGGAGAGCCAGTAGTAGTGTGAGTGCAGGCCCAAGGCTACTTGCCAAGAGTAGTAGGTTTGAGACTCAGGAATAGTTGATGTCCTAGGTTGAAAGCAGTCAGGAAGGAGGAAATATCTTACTTGGGCGAGGGTTAGCCTTTTGTTCTCTTCAGACCTTCAACTGATTGGATCAGGTTCACTAACATTAGGGAGAGGAATCATCCTTTAATCAGTCTATTGATTTAAATGTTAGATTCATCCAAAAACACTTTCATAAAAACACTTGGGATACTGTTTGATGTAATATCTGGGTGCTTTGTGGCCTAACAAGTTTACAGGTAAAATTAAGCATTACAAGTCACATTTCCTAGTTTTTTTTTGGTGTGTGTCTGGTTATTTTGGATTTATGTTGGATAGTGTGAATTATATAGTGTAGGAAATTTGGATTCTGTTATATTCCGCCAAAGAGTGTTAATTCTTTTGGTTTAGCAGGCAGTTAATTTGGCTGAATTCAAACTCTAAACTCATGTCTCCTCTGTGATGGGCAGCAGATGAAATCTTTGTTCAGTTTGTTTATCCTTAGCTGGGCATTGGGCGGTGTATGTATGTAGTTCAGGAGACAGCCACAGATTTGTGCAAAGATATAATTGGCATATATAGCTATATAAGTTTGAGGTGTACAGCATGATGGTTTGACTTATAGTAGATACTGTAAAAGGGAAAAAAAACATTTTTCCTGTGATGAGAACTTTTAGATCTACCCTCTTAACAAGTTTCCTACTTATCAAATAGCAGTGTTAACCATAGTCATCATGTTGTATATTACATCCCTAGGACTTATAACTAGAAGTTTATACCTTTTGACCACCTTCCTCAAGTTGTACTTTCTTCCCTCACCCACTGCCTCTGGTAACCACAAGTCTTGCTCTCTTTTTCTATGAGTTTGGTCTGTTTTTTTGTGTTAGAGTCTACATATAGGTGAGACCAACCAGTTTTTGTCTTTCTCTGTCTGACTTATTTCACTTTTCATAAGTGAAATAAGTTCACATAGCCTGCAAGGTTCATCTGTGTTGTTGCAAATGGTAGGATTTCCTCTTTTTTTTTTTTATGTATATCACAACTTTATCCTTTCCTACTTTGATAGTCACTTAGGTTGTTTCCGTGTCTTGGCTATTATAAATAATGCTTCTGTGAACATGGGGGGATGCAGATATCTTTTTGAGTTAGTGTTTTTGTTTCCTTTGGCTATATTTCCAGAAGTAGAATTGCTGGGTCATAAGGTAGTTAAATTTTTTTTTTTTAGGAACCTCCATACTATTTTCCAAAATGGCTGTGCCATTTTATAGTCCCACCAGCAGTCTAGAAGGGTTCTTTTTTCTTCATATCCATGCTGGCCTTTGTTACCTCTTTTCTTTTTGATAATGGATCTGGCTTATTCTTCATTCTGAGTAGGCCATTAGTGACATTTTGGGCTATATAATTCTTTGTTGTGGAGGAATGTCTTGTGCATTGTAGGATGTTTAGAAACATCCCTGGTCTGCAGTCTGCCCATTAGATGCTGGTAACACCCCCACTCCCATTGGTCCCCCCTCCCCCCAGTTATGAAAAGCAAAAATTTCTCCTTGGGGGAAAAATTACTGAGCTCAAGTCCAATGAGAAAAAAGCAGCTAAGTTATGTAGACATTTTTGTGTTCTAATTATACTGTGATGCTTATAGGTAAATAGTTCTTGTAAAGAAGATGACGCTAAACAGAAGCAACTAAATAAGAAAAAGAGGATCATCTATGATTCAGGTAATATTTCTTCTGAAGAGCTTTAACGTTTTAAAATAATTTTATATCCCTCAGTACAGTGTTTTCTAAATTGATGTTCTGAGACACACAGCTCTCTCTGATGTTATAATAGGTCCTGCGAGGAGAGGGCTCTATATTCAATGTTGGAAACAGTTTTATTATACTGTGGAACTTACCACAGCTGAAATGTGTTAATGTATTAAATATGTTTGTTCAGGGGGGCATATAGTATATATAGCATGTGTTAGACTTACTTTTAGTGTGGCGTATTTATTTTTTAAAATAGTCATACTAACTTCTCTTGCAGTTGAACTTCTTAGAAACTGAATTTGAAAAAAAGTGCTTTAGAATATTACTTTAGAAACAAAGATCTAAAATTCAATTTTTGTGCTTTTAATCTGGCCCTTTTTTGTTGCATTTAAAGTGGAACAAGCACCATAGAAAATATTTGAATATATTTTTAAGTTGGGAAATGTGTATTTTTATGCATGGCTTTTATGATATATTAAAATAATGGTAGAATTCGGAAAGATTTAGCTTTTACTTTTGTGGAGAAGATCCATCTGGTATGAATTCTTAAAATTAAAAAGGTAGCCTAAGGAAGCATTTATAGATTGTTAGGATTTGACAGTAATAGCAAAGATTCTGACTCCATCCAAAAAATACTTAAGTGTTTATTGTGAGTCTTTTACTGCTGTATATTATAAGGAATTTGAAATAAGTACACATTCCCTGGGAGTTTCTGTCATTTGGGAAACTGGAAATTTAATTGTTTGATGCTGTTTAGAACAATATGAAACGATTTATAAATGCATGATTCAGAGAAAAAGGAAGAATACTAAAGTTTATGAAACTTCTTTTTTTGTACTACTCTGTCTTGGTTTGTATTAAAGGGTCTTAGGTTAGGTTGTGGTAGACAGACCAATGCTTCCAAAGATGTCTGTACCCAGATTCCTAGAATCTATGACTATGTTAGGTTACATGACAAAAGGGAAATTAAAGTTGTAGGTAGGCATTAAGTTTGACAATCAGATGACCTTAAAGTAGGGAGATTATCCTGGATTATCTGGGGGTGGGCCCATTGTATTCACAAGGAAGGGGGAGGCAGGAAAGAGGAGAGAGAGAGAGATTGAGAATAACTATGGAAGAAAGTCAGAGAACCAGAGAGATGGCAGCATGAGAAGGATTTTGCCTGATGCTGGTTTTGAAGATGGAGGAAGGGAGCCATAACTAAGGAATGTTAGCAATCATTAGAAACTGGAAAAGACAAGGAAATAGTTTTTTCCCTAGAGTATCCAGAAAAGGATCATAGCCCTGCTGACACTTTGATATTAGTCCAGTGAGACCCATATGGGATTTTAACCTCTAGATCTATAAGATAATATATATATATTTTTTAAGATTTAATTTATTTATTTGACACACAGAGAGAGCACAAGCAGGGGGAGGCAGAGGGAGAGGGAGAAGCAGGCTCCTCGCTGAGCAGGGAGCCAGATGTGAGACTCGATCCCAGGACCCTGGGATCATGACCCAAGGTGAAGGCAGATGTCTAACCGTCTGAGCCACCCAGGCGCCCCTGTTTATGTTGTTTTAAGCCACTAAATTTGTGGTTATTTGTTATGGTAACCAAAGTAAGATGAAGGCTTAACACAAGTAGAAGTAACCTGTGAGAATTCACAGTAAGAGTTTTGCCTCGAAATGGGCCTTGAGGAATTGGTTAACAATAATCACTTTAAAAACACACTGTATTTTATTGTTTCTTTTGAGGGTTTTGTTTGATTTTCCTTTCATGTACAGATTCAGAATCAGAGGAGACAGTGCAGGTAAAAAATGCCAAAAAGCAACCAGAAAAATTGCCATTGTCTTCTAAACCTGGTAAAATTCTACGCCAGGATCCTGTTACATACATTTCAGAAACAGGTAAGGTACTGAATATGTTTATTGTTTTAGAGAGGAGTAGTGTGTCTTATGTCTGTGAGCTTCTCATTGGTGTCTGGGTGTACCTCTTTCACTTCGAGTTGGACTTCTGTTGCCTTTTTTCCTTTGTTGATGTATATCAGAGGAAGGCTATTGTCATTATCTCTGGCATTTTCTGTGGGTTATGGGCCATTGTAAGGACCAATTACAGGAGAATTGGCCTTGGGATTTTTAAAGTGTTTTTTGTTTTTTTTTTTTTAAAGATTTATCATCTTTTTATTTTAGAGAGAAAAATCATGAGTGCTTCAACATGAGTGGGGGAGGGGCAGAGGCAGAAGGCGAGGGCGTTCCTGAACAGACTCCCCACTGAAGGCGTAGCCTGATGTGGGCCTGATTCCAGGACCCTGAGATCATGACCCAGTACGAAAGCAAGAGTCAGTCTGCTGAGCCACCCAGCACCCCTAGGTGTTCTATATTGAATAAGCTGAAGTTCTGTCTTGAGTCTTAAGTTAAAATGTTATTGGTGTTTATGTAAGTTATTTTTATCTTGCATTCTAAAGTCATAATAAGCTAAGTATATAACGGTTATTCATATTTGTGATTTATAAAATCTAGCACGGGGGCATCTGGTGGCTCAGTCACTTAAGCGTCTGACTTTGGCTCAGGTCATGATCCCAGGGTCCTGGGATTGAGCCCCAAGGCAGCTCTGTACTTGGCAGGGAGTCCGCTTGTCCTTCTGCCCCTTCCCTTGCTCTCTTTCTCTTGTTCAAATAAAAAATCTTTAAAAAGATATATAATATAGCACAGATGTGATCTGAATTCCTTGTATTCTCTTGTGACACTGAAGATTTTTGTGCTGACTTCTTAAAAAGATTGTTTTTGTATTGAAATTTATTTGTTTGATCTGTTTTAAGTGGTCAAAAAGCAAAAGATATTTACAAATAATTGTACACTAATCTTAAAATGTAAACTAGTACAAAAGATTGTTTCGTAGATAGTACGTATTCAGTGAGGATCTCTGAAATGTCATCTGAGGAAAACAAACTCAGAAGCCTTCATTGTAAAGTCATTTTGATTCTGGCATTAACTACTAAAGGAGACCGTAAGAGGAATGAAAGGTTAGACGTAGCGTAGTACTCTTCAAATTCACAGAGCCTTGTTGAATCAATTCCTGTATAGAAATGCTTGAAGGGTTACTGATGAAAGCATCTCATAGGTTACTGATTTGTTTATATTGAAGAAAACCTCTGAGACCATTATTTTTAGCACTCTGCTACTTCCGTATTACCAGTGAAATGAACACACCTGGTTTGAAGAGACAGAGTAAAAGCTACATAATTATTTTGGTATTCGGCAAACGTTAATTGAGTGTTTTGTACATCCTGGATACTAGGAGCTGGGATAAAAAGATGACCAAAGACTCCCCAAGTACTGTAGAAGTCGCTTGAGGTAGTCAAGGGTAGTCAGGCAGAGTGTTTGAAGGGTAAGAGTTGACCTGGCACTTGAAGGATGAGCGGGTGATAGAGGGAAGAACGTGTCAGCTTGGGGGGTTGGGATTACTTAAGGCACAGCAGCCAGCACAGGGGCTGGTGTCTTAGTAGGATGCAGAAGAGGCTGCTTGCCCTCATGATGATGAGTGGTGGGAGGTAGGTTGAAGGAGGACCTTGAAGGCTAGGCAGATGAATTTAGACTTAACATAGCAGGGAAAGGGGAACCATTAAAGTTTTTGAAGAGAGTTGTGGAATGATGAAAGTAGTATTTACGGGTGATAGCTAGATTGCTAGTGTTCACGGTGGGTTGGAGAATATAGAAATTGTAATGAGGGCAGCTGAGGCATTTTAAGGCTTTAATTAGGAGCGAAGTAATGAGAGATGTAAAAAGTTTGTAATAGTAAGGGACTGATTCAGAAACATTTTTTTGGATTATTAGGATAATTGGAGAATTGATGTCTTTAGCATGTTCAAGGTTTTTTGTTTCTTTAAAAATTTTTTGGAATATTTTATTTTTATTTATTTTTAAAAAAGATTTTATTTATTTGTGAGAGAGAGAGAGAGAGAACAAGCAGGGGGAGTGGCAGGCAGAGGGAGAAGCAGGCTGCCTGCTGAGCAAGGAGCCCAATGTGAGCTCCAGTCCCCAGGACCCTGGGATCATGACCCCATTCACAGGCAGTAGCTTAACCGACTGAGCCACCCAGGCATTCCTATTTTCTTTTATTTTTTAAGTAATCTGTACACCCGACATGGGGCCTGAACTCATAACCTTGCGATCCAGAGTCTCATGCACTATCAGCTGAGCCAGCCAGGTGCCCCTTGTTTTTTTTTTGTTTTCTCAATACCAGCTTTACTGAGATACACAGTTCACCACTAAGCTTTTAATATTACTAGAATTTGAGGTTATAGGTCAAAGTTTTCAGAGATATCAGTAACAATAAAACTTTACTTACATGTATGGGCTGTTACTTGAGAGTGTGCAGGTACTCCTGGTGGATAAATGGGTCAGTAAGTAGGGAATGAAACAGGAAAGGAAGTCCTTGTATTGGAGAAGGAATCTGAGCCTGGAGGGTCAGAAGCCCTGCCTGAGGGTCCATCCTTGGTTCCCATCTAACAGCTGTTTGAGTCTGCCTCACTTTCTACAAAGCAGCAACATTAATTGAATAGGCTTGTTATGGAGACTTACTGATGCCTAGTCTTATTAAGTAAAACTTAATGATGCATAGGAAAGGGCCAGACCCAGTGCCTGAAGCATATAAAAATAGGCTGTCCAAAGGAAAAAGAGCAAAACAAAAGAAGCCCACAGGTGAGCTTTGTAGGTTCTCAAAGACCATTTATTTGATAATATTGTTCAAATGATCAAAAACAGTGTAGATGACATGAATGTATTTTTCTGCAAACTTTCTGATAAGCTGAGATATTTCTTCATTATGGCAGAGGCAGACTGACTCTTTAACCTTTTTGTTCTATTGCTAAATATCTGCTCAGGCACATTGTGCAAATGCACTCTTTTATTAAGAGATCCCCTTCTGAGATCGGGCCACCTTTGTGAAGTTTTGAATATGTGGGAGGGATACTAGAAACAGTATGGTGATAGGTTTATTATGGAACTGAAGGTGGTGTGATCAAGCTTTCCAGTGACACCCTGGAAACGTCAAAGTTAGTGTGCAGATAGCCGTGACCTTCAACTGTGGATTAGTTGGCTATCCTTATCTTGTGATTTTAGGTACACAGAAGGGTCAGACGATTTAAGCTCTGATCACAGATTTTCTTTAACATGGGATCGTTTATTTCAGACCGGGTACTTTTGAATGTTTCTGAAGAGATAGCCAACATTTTATCTGAAATTTCTATGAACATTATCTGTGTTTATGTCATTCTGCCGGTGGCACATACGTGGGAAAGTAAACATTGTCTCCTTGTTGTAGCTGAAAATTTTGGGGTGTGATGTACCTAATAGGATGTTCACTATTGATTACAATTTTTTGTTTTTTCTTAGAATTAAGATACAGGAAAAAACTAGTTCTTTTCTTGCTTATATTTGTCATCTCATACCATTTTATTCCTTGAAATGACAGGTGCATGTGAAGAAAAATAAGCTCTTTTTCTTCCCTCTGTAAGGGAATGAACTATTGTAAAGCAGTCCATAATAAAATCAGAAATACAAAGAGTGGGGCGCCTGGGTTGCTCAGTTGGTTAAGCCACTGCTTTCGGCTCAGGTCATGATCCCGGAGACCCGGGATCGAGTCCCACATCGGGCTCCCTGCTAGGCAGGAGGCCTGCTTCTCCCTCTCTCACTCCCCCTGCTTGTGTTCCCTCTCTGGCTGTGTTTCTCTCTGTCAAATAAATAAAATCTTTAAAAAAAAAGAAAAAGAAAAAAGAAATACAAAGGGTTTTAAGAAGGGTACAGCTTCTTGAAGTTAATAAGCTGGAAAATTCTTTGTCTTAAAATAATTTTAAAAAATGACAATTTTTTTTGAAAGCTAATACTATAGTTTTTCAGTAGTGGGTCATGAATAAACATTCACATTATAAATGTAAATATTTACATTACTAGTATCAGGTTAAATAGAATATTTATGGTAATAATAATTTAAAAATTCTAACCTAAAATTATGTTGTTAATTGGGAGATTGGAGCTTCTTGTAGAAAAGGAGTATATGACAATGATTCAGTTTTAAAACCCTGTTAATAATGAAAGAAACAGGGGCACCTGGTTGGCTCTGTCGATTAAGTGGCTGCCTTTGGCTCAGGTCATGATTCAGGGTCCTGGGTAGCCCCACTTTGGGCTCCCTCCTCCTCTCCCCATGCCTCGCCCTGGCTCATGCTCTCTCTCTCTCAAATAAATAAATAAAATCTTAAAAAAAAATAACCCTTTTTGCTTCATAAT
This sequence comes from Spilogale gracilis, assembly GCA_004023965.1. NCBI lineage: Eukaryota > Metazoa > Chordata > Mammalia > Carnivora > Mephitidae > Spilogale > Spilogale gracilis. The sequence continues at coordinate 136,709 of PITA01001178.1, read as the reverse complement.
TCCATATTTTATTTTTTATGAATGACTTTATAATATTTGTTGTGTTTAAGAACACGAGCTCTTGATTCAGGCTGGCTGGGTTAACCTTCATTTTTCTTCCCCGTGTCTTAGTTTCCGCATTTGTGAGATGGGTTTATAATTAGTACTCACATCAGAGGCCTTGTGATGATCAAATGAGATAATCCTTGAAAAGCATTTAAGACAGTGTCAGGCATATAATAAATGCTGAATAAGTATTAACTGTTTTACATTTTAATTTTGTTGTATCCCTATGTCTGCCTTTAAAGACTATGGTAAAGACATTGTATTTTTGCTTAAGTACTTAGGACTTTCTGTTGCTTATGTAACTGTGCTTCATTGACCCACTTACATTGTGGATGTACACTGTCCAGTATGGCAACTTCTAATTACTAGTGGCTTTGAACACTTGAAATGTAACTAGCCCAAACTGAGAGTATTTTAAGTGTAAAAGTACAGATTTCAAAGGATTAGTATGAAAAAGAAGTAAATTATGTTCTTAATCATTTTTTAGTATTGATTATATGTTGAAATGATAATGATTTGGATATGTTGGGTTGAATAAAATATATTATTAAAATTAATTTCACTTGTTCCTTTTCTACTTTTTAGAAATATGGTTATGAGAAAATTTAAAACTATGTAGCTCACATTGCATTCTGGTTGCACAGGGCTTTATAAACAATGAGAAAAATTTGGGAAATAACCTTAGTTTAGAAAATAACCTACTTCATTCAAGTGCTTTTGTTTATATTAATATACAGTTCTTTAGGCTATATTATACAGATCTTTAAACTTACTGTTTTGCTCTATAACTTATTATTCATTATCACTTTTATTAAATCTGTCTTCTATTGATTTTTAAAGTACTTTGATTATATTACTCTCTCAAATTATAAGGCAAGGAAAATGCGTATAAACATCTTCACAGCAAACCACTGACTCTAGTAAAATGTTCTTGTAAGTTGGTAAAAACCCAAATACTTGTTGTACTGGGTAAATATATTTACTTTTAGCTGTTTAATGAAGTGAGAGACCTTGAGTTTTGTTTGGCAAAGATGACCTTTTATTAGGCAGTTTCATCAGGGGCTGGTGTTTGGTTGAGAATGATGGGGGTTTTCCCCAGTCTTGAAAGTTGTTTATGACCGTAACTTTCATTGAGCACATAATTCCAGAGGTAGTGCTCTTGAGGTTATAATTATTTGGGGGATGTTAAATGGGAAAAATTGGGAATGTGGTGTTCTCCAGTTCATGTAATATTAGTGACCTGTGATTTGGGAAAATAGTAGCAGAAAGGATTGTGGAGGATGTGTGTGTAACATTCTCTTTTGCTGATTTTTAGAGGCATATAGTTTTGCTTACCAGAAAAATGGGGAAAGTTTATGTACAGTATAGTTTCTTGGATGTTTTCAGGGAAACTGGAGTGATTGAGCCTGAAAATTTCTTTGAAATGAGAGGAAACTAAGAACTGTGTATTACATTTCTCTGATTATACTTGTTCAAAAATTAATATTGACTTGTGCACTAAGACTCTATAAAAGAAACTAAATTTACAGTTTTGGAGGATGGGAATTTAGATTAATATTTTAAATTACCTAAGTGTAACATTTAACACATTTTTACTGAAAAGTAAACAATTCAGATGAAAACGTTTTATTCCCTCATCGAGCCCTTTGCCTTAGGTAGTCTATATAAATAAAAAATATATATATACGCACATACATGCACAGACACACATTTTATTTATTTGAGTGGCATTTCATTATAAAATTTCTGTAGCTTGCTTTTTCGTAACTTAATGTCTTTGATTCCCTCTTTCCTTTCCCTCCCTCTTTCCTTTCCCTCCCTCCCTGCCTTTCCTTGTCTCCCTCCTTGCCCCTTCCTCAGCTTCTGCCTCTTTGTTTCAATACAAAAAGATTCCTATTTCATTCTTTCCCACTTCTGTATGGAATTTAATAGTATGTATTCCATTTTTTCATGTTCTTATTTTGGATATTAGATTATTGATGTGTACACATACCTGTTTATACTTCATTGCAGTGTAATATGTTTAACAATAAATAGGTGATTCACAATGAAGAATCTGAGCACTTAAAAGAGAATAGTATTTCTTGAGGTTCATTTTAAGAATGTAGTTTACCTACCTGTATTATGAAGAATAGATAGGGCTTCCACTTTCTGCTCCTGGGCACAGTGCTCTTATGAAAATTCCCTCTGTGCCTCTACCAAAAGCATTTGTATTTTCTTTTTGGACCTTTACTATGTTATGGATCAAAGCGCCACTAATTATGTTATTTTTTTGAACATGGTACTGTTAAGTCAGGTCTGTTCCAGTTTTCAGGCCCAGAAAAGGGGGACTTTATGCTTACCTTTATAAATTTTTTTTCTGAAAGAAACTCTTAAATCTTTTTTTTTTAAAGAAATTTTTAAAAGTATTTATTTGAGAGAGAGAGAATGTACACATGCACATGTGGTGGGGAGAGGGACAAAGGAAGAGGGAGAGGGAATCCGAAGTAGGCTTTGTGCCCAGTGTGGAGCCTGATGCTGGGCTCAATCTCATGACCCTGAGATAAGACGTGATCCAAAATGAAGAGTTTGACACTTAAGTGACTTACCCACCCAGGTGCCCTATATTTTTGTTTTGTTGGATTCCAGGCTTTGTATCCTGATCCAGTCATTTATTTAACAATACTTAACAGTATTAAATCCTCACTAATTTATTTATTCCACAAACATTCTGTGTTCACTGTACATAATAGTGTATTAGATAATCTATGAAATAGATAAAAGAATAAAGCATAGTCTTGTTTTTAAGGGCTTAGAGGTCATTGGGGAGATAAGTCTTATATAAAAATTATATAAGGAAAAAATTAGTGGTGATAAAAATATCTTCCAAGGATTTTTTTTTCTTCTAAGGATATTGAGGCATGAGAGAGGTAACTTTTATTTTAGAGTTTCAGGAAACATTTCCTGGTGGAGAGAGAAGTTTCAGATAAATGTGAAAGGTTTGGAAATTTAACATGGAGATTTTAGGTACTGTATGTATTAGAAAGAGAATAATGTAGGAGCCTGGAAATCAACGTTGTTATGTTATCATATGCATTATTCATTACTTCCTAACTTATTAGAGAAAGAGAAGATCTATTTTAAAAAATTCACATTATAAACTTTTACAGATTTACATGATTAATACTGTCTAGTATTGTAGCTCATATATATATATATATATATTAATGAAGAAACACGTTTTTATTTTAGAGAGAGCGTACACACGAGTGTTGGGGGGGGATCCCAGGGAGGGGGAGAATCTCAAGCAGACCCCACGCTGAGCATGGAGCCCAATGTGGGGTGCAGATTCCTGACCCTGAAATCATAACCTGAGCTGAAACCAGGAGTTGGATGCTTAACTGACTGAGCCACCCAGGGACCCCGTAGCTCATATTTTCTTAATTATGGTATCTTCTATGTAGGAGTCTCTTACTTTATTTGAAACACCTGTGTCCAGAGTGAAAGGCAGGGAGAATTCTACCATAATGATAGAATAAATTTCATCTTGTATATACTACTATACATTTTTTCCCCAAAACATTTCTATTGACTTCATAGAATGAAATCGAATTATTATATGGCTTATATTTCGTATCCATCTCATTTGATCTTCAAATCTACCTAATATTAGGGATGACTTATAGAAAGCTTAAGGAAGCAATTTTCAATCTAAAGTTGCACAGTTTTACTGTGCAGTCTTCTTTGCATGTTCCTCATGTACTTGTTTTTTCATATCATCTGATTTCATATCTTCTACAAATTAAACATGTCTTTGTATTTCTTTCCGAAGCATTGGTAAAATTATTTAGTATTAAGAGACAGGTAAAGAAACCTTTTCCAAAATTGACATGATCTATCATCAACACCTTGATTATCGCTGTTCTCTCATGAGTGCCTGTTCAGTTACTTATGGATCTTAATAACCGCCCGTATTTCTTCACCTTGCCATAAATCAGTGCTTCTCAGTCAAGGGAGACTTGCCTCTCAGGGAATCTTTGGCAGTATCTGGAGACATTTTTGGTCATCACAGCTGGCAGGTGCTATGGCATCTAGTTGGTAGAGGCTAGAGGTGCTACTAAACATTGTATGGTGTGCAGGAGAGCTCCCTTCAGAAGGATTATTTGGCTCAAAATGGTCAACGTAGAGGTTGAAAACCCCACCTTACCTTATCAGAAGAGAATTTGGTGAATATTGTGTTGAACTCCAGGTAACCCTTGTTTCTAGATTCATTTCATCTCCTAGTCCTGTATGGTGCAAAAGCTTCTATTTTTTTTTTTAATTTTATTTATTTATTTGACAGAGAGAAACACAGCAAGAGAGGGAACACAAGCAAGGGGAGTGAGAGGGAGAAGCAGGCTTCCTGCTGAGCAGGGAGTCCGATGTGGGGCCTGATCCCGGGTCTCCAGGATTATGACCTGAGCCGAAGGCAGTTGCTTAACCAACTGAGCCACCCAGGTGCCCCTGCAAAAGCTTCTAGCATAAAGAAGCACTTAAGTCAGCATAGTTTATTCCTGATCATCTCCATCTTCTGTTGAATATTCCTTTTGACCTGCTCTTGGTGTAATTGCACAGAATTGTCACCAGACCATTCCTTTTCTTTTGTTCTTGTTGGGGATTTGCCTTTCTCTTTTTGGCAATGAGGAGTCCATTTCTTGTTTTAATCTTTAGGGACTTCTTCACTGTATACATGATTCAAAGGTCACTGATACTGCTTTAGCAGTTTTATTCTCAGATTCACATTCACTGAAACATCTTTATAAGAACTAGATGCTTTCTTACAATCTTTTTTACCCCATAGTTTGTTCTTCAGGCCTCTTTTAATAATGTATATTATGAGACCTGAGAATATGGAGCACTAGAGTATCTGGAATGATTATTGAGGTTCCGAATGAAGCATCTTTGAAAATGAACAGACTGTTGTTTGTTCTTGTGTCACACATTTTACTGTCAGGCACTTGTGAACCATGAGAGACAGAGGATTGTACTGCAGAATGCCAAGGAAATAGGATGATATTGGAGAATAGAATTAAATACTAATAAAATAGTATACAGGTGATTTATACTTGGCTTGAATACTGAGACAGTTTTGTTACCTCCTCTCCTGTGTGAGGAAGGGGAATATGGATGGAAGTGGGAAATTGCATTGTCAGACCACTCCCTTTACTCTTTGTGGTGAGTCAGGTTTCCTGCTAGTGCCTGTTTCATACCTAAGAATTGTAAGAAGCTGTGTGTGATGTACTTGTGTCTTACTGTCCAGAGCCCCCTCCCCCCACTTTTCTTTCTCTGTGAGAGTCAGTGAAGATAGAGGCAAGGAAAGTAAATGGTAAAATGTTCCACTTTCTCCTTCTGTGTTATGTATTCTTAGTAGTTGAAGCCAGCTGTGACTTTCCATGGACTGTTCCTCCTGCTTGGGTGGGGCCCCAGCACCTATGTGCTGGGCAACATCACAGTACAAGCCAGGACTTTCTCTCTTTTTATCATTACTCACCTCACGAGGCATCACAAATTATAAAATGGGTTTATTTAAAAGATACAATGAACTCTGATTCTAAGAGTATTTATTGGTACTGAACCATGAGCTTTCTTAATTTCTTGATTAAAGAGGAGCAGTCTCAGAGGTTTTATTTAATTATACTGAAGTACAGAATATTAGGTTTACCACAGAAATGGTGCAAAGATGGTATGTTTAGTTTCTCTTCCATCTACTTAATTAGCAAATATTTATTGAAGCCTTGGCATATGTGTGGAACTTTCTCTACTCCCAAAACCAAAATGACAGTTTGGGTTTTTGACCCAAGGACATATTGAAAAGGAACTTGGTAGGAAAAGGTTCTAAAAACTCAGATTCTCTTTTTAGTTTTTGACTAGTTGTTGCTAAATAAATTATTTTTAATTTCTGTAACCAGATCTCTTTAGCATGATCTCCATTAATTTGGTTTCTGTGTGTTCCAGACTGAAGTAAAGAAATCAGAATCCCAAACTCTCAGCAGGGTGAACTCCATAATTAGATTTTGTTTTTCTTTTTTGGCTTGTAAATAGATTTCTGTATGGACCTGCACATTATTCTTTCTCTTGCGTTTGTTATTCTTTCTAAATAAATGAATGTATCTAATAACTCAGAGTGGGAAAGCAATCTCTCCCAGGCAATTCCTCTGCTGTGTGTTGGATAATGCTAGTTTACTTGGTGATTGTTACCGCATTTGAGGTTAAGTTGTGTGTAAATAAAAATAAATGGTGTTTTTATAAGGAGACATATCCTGGAGGGAGATTCTGAGTGTTCAGTTGCCCATGATTTTCAACTACGTCTATGAAATTGGACTTAGATTTATCATTATTGCATTATAAGTTTCTGGGGAGAAGAGAACACAGTTTATCTTTGGCTTCTGACAGTGCAGGAACAAATTTAGGCTCATTAAAAATAAGAACAAATGTTAAAAAAGAAAGGCAGTTGTAACTTTGCCTGGAATGTTTCATTTCTACACGCTATGTAGGATCATAAAATATTTTATGTGAGGATGGTCAGGGCAACACCTGTTAAATGACTGTCTTCTACAAGCAGCTCATTGTGTTGTTCTTATCTTTGGCCTCTTTGCCTTCTTTTTCCATATTGTGTTGGTATAGTCTTTGAAATATTAAGGGCAAAAGGAGTTTTAAGACAGCCAGTTCAGAAATCATAGTACATAGACAGTAGGAGTACTGCTTTCTTCAGGTTTTCTGGTTTTATAAGGCAAGATGACAGAATGTTTTTAGATATGTCTGTAACTTTATAGAACCCTGTTTCTATATTCTCCTTAATGAAATCTGTATTTATAAGAAATATCTCTATGCTTAGGATCACGAGTTTACTTTTTTGGTGTTAGTTTCCCCCTAACTAAGGAGTCTGGGGATGTGCATAAATCACGGAGTACTAAATAAGTGTCAGATCAAGCAAGCCAGTCTTTTTTTTTTTTCTCTCTTTCCATAACGATTTCACTTGAACTGCTCCTACTTTCCAAGGGGCCTGAAGAGCTATTTATTTTGTGGTTAGTGGAGAAAAAGGGGCCTTGTATGCAGTTTTAGCTTAGTACAGTATAAACATAGTTGAAATTTTATGCAGAACACTTCCATAATTTTTTGAAAATTCATGTGTAATTCCATTTTTACTCAGAAATTATGAAAATGCTTAAAACATGTCTATGTTTGGGTTTAGTACATCTTTGGATCTATAGCTTGAGGACACTGTTAAGTTTAAATTCATGTATTCTAAGCCAAAAATTGAGAGAAAGACTCTATTACCCCCTCCACTGTTATAAAGAGATCTCTAGTAAAGAAGGCTTATGAAAAAGAAGATTCCCTTTTAGAGATGACATTTATACCTATAATGTTAAGGCTAAACCAAAGAACAAAGTGATGTATTTTTGGGTTTTTTTTTGCCAGCTTAATTTTACTGTTCCCATAATATTTTTGAGCTTTGAAATTTGGAATTAATTTTTAATGACTGCGTGGATCCATTGTATGGCTAGACAGTTTATATAGCTTTCCCTGAGTTTTGATTATTTCTATTGCTTACATTTTTCATGTTCCTAATAGTGTGATGAATGTGTTTATGTACAGATTCTTCTGAGTACCTCCAAGATTATCTCCAAGAATTACTGGGCTAAAGGTTATGAACATCTTTAAGACTCTATGTATATTTTGCCAAATTGCTAAATTGCTCTGGAAATTCATACTAGTTATGTTTTCATAATCAGTGTTTATATCAGAACAAATACCACATTCTCACCAATATTGAGCATAGTTTAAAAAATCTGTAAGGCTATCCATGGATTTGAGAATCCATAGACTCTCAAAATTATAGAAGGAAGAACCTTAAGAATTTGGTCCAACATTTTGCAGAAGAGGACAGTGAAGCCCAGGTAATTAAAATAGGGGTGCCTGGCTGGCACAGTTGGTGGCACGTGTGACTCTTCATCCTTGGGTTTGCAGGCTTGAATCCTGTGGTGGGTGGAGAGATTATGAAAAAATAAAAGAAATCTTAAAAAAATAAGATAAAAATCGTAAGTTGAAGTCAGGTTAGAATTTTAGTTTTCTGGAATTCTGGTTCAATGTTTTCATTAGAGATTACTACTTTATTATTTATTAAATGTCTGTTAAAACATGGTTAGGTGCTATACTGGGCACTTGGCTTTCAAAAAATCTAATCTTCCCAATAACACAAATGGTGATGGCTTGAAACTGTTTCAACCGTTTATACAGTCAAGGACCAAAGGAAGAAATGAGGTCAGTCTTCATGTGGTTATTGTGAAAAAGGATGGATTAAGGAAAATAGGTGGAATTCACAGAGGAGTATTTTGGCTTAATCAAGGAAAACTTTAATAAAGTTCTTAGAGTAGAGTAGTGCTATCATTGAAGAAAGGGGAGATCACGTTGAATGACGTTGCTATATGTTTGTCAGGAATGTGGAAAATGGGGTCCGCGCATTGGGTAAGAGAGAGAACTAGCTGATTAAAGATAATGCATTATAAAGACTATGGTAGAGTATACCTGGCAGGTAGTTTAATGCTCGCTAATAATAACTATTATTAATAGCAATTAGATAAAAAGATACCATGAACTCTCTGAAGCTAGTGACAGAATAAGCAGAGATGCTGATAAATAATGAAGTAAACATAGGAAGGTAGAAAGGAAGGAGAAAACTAAAGCCAAGCCTTTTCTGTCTCAGAAAGCCAAGGGATCGGTGCGTTTCTAGGAGATAGTCCTAGAATAGTTTGTACAATTTATTGTAAAATATTAGATTGAGGTTAAAAAGAGAGAAGTGTAATATATAGGTGAAAAATGAAAAAAAGTCACCCATAATCCATTAAATTTAAATTTAAATGTGAATTTAAAAGTGTATCTATAAATATATATAGGTAGATATAAATGTGTCATTAAACATCCTGTTAAGTCACCTGCTTTTATCACATAATAAACACATGGAGATGTCAGTAAATATGAATATACATTTAATTTTTTTAAAAAGATTTTATTTATTTGAGAGAGAGAGAGCATGAGTGGGCAGAAGGTCAGAGGGAGAAGCAGACTCCCTCTGGAGCTGGGAGCCCAATGTGGGACTCGATCCCTCTTGGATGGAGCCGAAGGCAGTCACTTAACCAACTGAGCCACCCAGGTGCCCCATCATTTTCTGTTTCATAGAATTCCATTATGTGGGGCGCCTGGGTGGCTCAGTGGCTCAGTGAGTTAAGCCTCTGCCTTCAGCTCAGGTCATGATCTTAGGGTCCTGGGATCAAGGTCCGCATGGGGCTCTTTGCTCAGCAGGGAGCCTGCTTCCTCCTCTCTCTCTGCCTGCCTCTCTGCCTACCTGTGATCTTTCTCTCTATCAAATGAATAAATAAAATCTTAAAAAAATAGAATTCCATTATGTAGTTGAACATACAATAGATATTTCAGTTATTTGTCTTCCCACTATATAAACACTATTCACTTACCTCTGTGTTTGGTGCCCCTGTCATGTTTGAGGCTATCTTTCTTGCCTAAACTGTGTCAATCAGATTTTCCCTTCATCTTTTCTTGTCCTCCTGCAGGCTGTTCTCTATACTTTTGAGTGAACAAATGCTGTGATAAGCATTTGGACCCATACATCTTTGTGCGCTTGTTCATTTATTTTGTTTAAATTCTTAGAAGTGGAATTCTGTATGTAGCGTTTCAATAATATTGCAAGATCTTCCCCTGTAAGGATTTTGAAAAATTTACTATCATTGCCTATTATGTATGTGAAGGTTCTGTTTCCCTACGACTTTCCAACAGTCTTTTTTTTTTTTTTTTTTTTTAAGATTTTATTTATTTGACAGAGAGAAACACAGCTAGAGAGGGAACACAAGCAGGGGGAGTGAGTGAGGGAGAAGCAGGCTTCCTGCTGAGCAGAGAGCCCGATGCAGGACTCCATCCCGGGTCTTTGGGATCATGACCTGAGCCGAAGGCAGTTGCTTAACCAACTGAACCACCCAGGCGTCCCATGCAACAGTCTTTTTAATATGATACTCTTAGAAATTTTTGATCTCACTAAATTTCATGTTAGCCTATTACCTGTAAGTATTTCCGAGATTGCTGGAGAAAGGGTTAAACTAGGGAATGCGAGTATCTCCAGTACCATTGTTCCCCTTTCTCAGCCTACACCAAATAGAAGTGATTGACCTTGTCTGAAGTTCTAAAGACAGATAAAATATTTTAGATAATGAGGAAGTTCTTGAGTAATTAGAGAATAACTGTAACAGAAAAACAGTGATTGACTTGGTCCCTTTAGTTATGGGATTTTCTGTCATACTGCTTATAAGCATGGCTGGGTGTAGTGGAAATGGATGTTAGTGTTATTGCTTGGGATTTTTAAAGTGGGGGGACATACTAGTAGAGAACTATCATTTTGCATAGACAATGTAATTTTGTTCTTTTATCATTAAGACTCTCCCTCCTGTCCAGAAATAGAGATGTTAATTGGATACCTGGGTGGCTTAGCCGGTTAAGCGGCTGCCTTCAGCTCAGGTCATGATCCTAGGATCCTTGGATCAGAGTCGTCCTATATTGGGCTCCCTGCTAGTGGGTAGCTTGCTTTTCCCTCTCCCACTCCCCCTGCTTGTGCACGCTCTCTCTCTCTCTGGCAAATAAACAAATAAAATCTTAAAAAAAAAAAAAAGAGTTGTTGAACTTAAACCACGTGAAAATTGTAAAATTTAATAAGCTCTGAGATAAGATTAGAAGCCTTATCTTATATACACTGGGATATGTTTTTAATTTTGCACTTACTGCCTAAGGAGATGTATTGATTGTCTGTACTTAGCAGGTTCCGGTTTTGTGTTTGTTTTGTTTTTGATTAAAGCCAGGGTATCAGTAGTGTTGGTCTTGTTTTGAATCTTCTTTTAAGGGTACTGTGCATAATTTTTTTTTTTTAACTGCTAAGTACAATAGTTTGTTGGTGAATGCTACTGGTTTGGTTATGCTACAGCTTAACTGAGTCTAAAATAAACCAGCCATAAATTAAAAATATTATTTGGGTTTCTGTAAGATAACAACTTATTATGCCATCTTATAGAAAAGAAAAAGAGTTTCAGATTATATTCTTAATGGTTATTAGGATTATTAAGGGTGATTTTCCTGGCTGTGTACTTAGGTGGAATGGTGATCATGTGAACACCTCTCCTTTGCAAAACCATCTGAATCAGACACTTTTCCCCACATTTGGCAGAGACAGAGAAGGACTGATTGTCAGGTAGGGAGAACAGATATATGAGTGACTGAACCTAGTCTGCTGGCTGCTTCTTGTTAACAGTGGTTAAACTGAAATCTGGTAAGTATATCAAGCCATTGATGTACTTAGGAAAATTTACAAATGAATTTTTATTTTAAGCTTGAAGGTAGATTGACATGATGTAGATAAATAAAACAAGTATGCTTTAATTAAAATCTTTTGGTTGTGGTTTAAAACCTTACTGTAAAAAAAAATTAGCTTAATATTAAGCAAAATGGAATTTGTTAAGCCATTGTCATATATCACTGAATGCAGGAATGAAACTTGAGTACCTTAGTTCAGCAGATTGATCCAGGGTAAGATTGGCCCCCATCTTGATCAAGTGCCCACTCCTGGTCCAGTTGTTGGTGGCAAGGAGTGTGGAGTCATCTTATAAATTTATCCATCATTATTGCAGGCCGTTGGAGGGTAGGTAGCCTGAGGTGTAAATTCTTTGGGAATCTGTAGTGAACAGTTCATATGTAGTGAATTTGCTTTGAGTGGTGGATTACCTTTTATGCTTAATAATCAGAAACCTGTAAGGGTTACACTTTGTAAAGTTTATAGTTCCATTTTAACATAATAATTAGAAGATAAGACTAAATGCTTTTTGAGTTTACATATCTTGGTACTTTCCTCTTAGAGATGATAACCACATAGAAACAGCACAGTGCCTCGCGAATGAATGCTTTTGGTTCAGGGAGGGAGTACTTGAGAGGAAGTGACTCACTCATATGTGGCCTTGCACACCAGATTTATAAAGCGATCCCTCCATCCCTATTGACCTAGTCTTTGCAATTGCCTTTTAGATTTTCTTTTTATTGGATTTCTTTTGTTACTAGGCCAACAAAGCTTTTTATCTTGTGAATCACTGAACCAAACCAAAAAAAAAAAGTTTATTTAGGCCCTTTTGAGGTACATTGTTGTGTCTAAGCATTAGAAAGACTAGAGCTTAGAAAAAGCCAGATGTTTAATGGGAAATTTTTAGAAAGATAAAATGTAATAAAACAAATGCATAAAGTCTTAAATGAAGGGGTAGATATTGCTAGACAGTCCACTTTCATATATAGCTAGACTCTGCAAATGCCACCTAGTCCAAGGTGTCAACATTTCTTCTGGGACAGCGGTAGATTTCAACATGGTCTTCTTGCATTTGCTTTTACTCCTTGACAGTGTGTTCTCCAAAGTATAGGACTTATATTGGATCACTTACTACCTCTCTTAAAAATTTTTCAATGGTTTCCCGTTCTGAAATAGAAACTGACGTTTTTTCCATGACCTAAAATGTCCCACGTGATTTGTTCCCTACTTCTGTCACCTTAACTCTAGTGCCCCCTTCATTGTGCTGCAGTCACAATGACCTCCAAGCACACTCACATTAATTGCCTAAGCTGTCTTCATTGCTTATCAAAGAGGTTTTCCTTGACAGCCCTAACTGAAAGAGCACCTCTCATTGCTCTGTAATTCTTTCTTCCTATTTTATTTTTCTTTATAGCAGTTAGAACTTGACAGCACATATTTGTTTACTTCTGTATCTGTTCCTCTTCTAGACTCCAGGCTTCATGAGGTTAGGGATTTCGTCCTTTTTATTCACTGCTGTGTCCTCAGAGTCAGCACATGCTCTAAATATTCATCGAATACACGCATAAATAAATATATTTGTGTACTCTGGGTGGTAATTGGTGGAAAGTGTTTATTACATCTGTGGTACCAGTAAATGTGAGGATGAGTATTGAATTCAGGAAATAGGAAGAAAAGAAATGAGCATTCTATAGCTTTGCTATGCTTTTTATAAACCTGGGAAAGTTGTTGCTTTATATAATTAGAATTGATGTTTTATCATAGTATTTGGTTACATTCCATTTAAGATGAAGAAGATGACTTTATATGTAAGAAAGCAGCCTGTAAATCAAAAGAGAATGGAGGATCTACAAATAGTTATCTTGGAGCATCAAACATGAAAAAGAATGAAGAAAACACTAAGACCAAGAATAAGCCTTTATCACCAATAAAACTTACCCCCACATCAGTGCTTGATTATTTTGGAACTGGAAGTGTCCAAAGATCAGATAAGAAGATGGTAGCAAGCAAAAGAAAAGAGGTGAGTGTTCTACTTGCAAGCAAGAATATTCAGGATTTGTACCCATTCACTATTACATTAATGGAAATTTGGGTATTAAAAATAGGTCAACCTATTTTATTAATGGAAATAACTTTCGTATGATTATGGATAAAACATATTACCATCGTTTTAGAGGATGAGGAAGTTGGAATATTCACATTTAATTTTTTTTTTTTTAAGATCTTATTTATTTATTTGACAGACCAAGCACAAGCAGGGGGAGCAGCAGGCAGAGGGAGGTGGAGAAGCAGGCTCCTCACTGAGCAGGGAGCCTGATGTGGGGCTTGATCCCAGGACACCGGCATCATGACCTGAGCAGAAGGCAGATACCTAATCACCTGAGCCACCCACATGCCCCTACACATTTTTTTTTTTTTTAATATTTGAAAGTGGGAAAAGATGGTTTAAATCACAAGGGTAGATCGTAATTCTTAGAATTGAAATACTAAGAATGCAAACTCATTTTACCGTTGACCTCAGCCAGACCAAATTAGACAATACGCTTGTTTCCAAATAGGTCATAAGTATATAACTTATAAATAGGGTTTACCTGTTATACTTTAGACCTTTTTACTTTGGCTGATGTTGGATTTGTTTTTTTTCTGAACATTTAAGAAACAAATACAAATACAGATACAGTGAAAGTAATCTCCTGAATTCAACCCTGCCCAGTGGTATGTGTTTGTTGATTTGCCTCCATAGGACAAACGTCACCATTCACACATACTGGTTTGCCAAAATTCTGGACTATTTCTAAAGCCAAGGTATTGATCTGCAGGTCTTTTTGGGGGTACATCTGAACATTTCAATAGAATATGTTTGTAGGATATTTGCTCATTAGGAAATTGGGCATGGTCAGGGAGTAGCTGTGAACCTAACTTCTGCCTGGGGTGCACTGAGACTATTTTACAGCAATAAACTTTTCTGTCATTGGTGTATTTAATTAGCTACAGTCAAGAAAAAACACCTTAATTTTTAATTTAAGGTTTATGCTGATCTTGTCTGATTTTCTTTGAAATATAGCCTTCACAAAATGCAAATGATTCCAGATTAAATGATGAAGCCATCGCCAAGCAATTGCAACTTGATGAGGATGCAGAGGTATTGACATCTGTTGAAGTATCATTAACAACTTTTGTACCTTGCTATTTAGTCTACTCAGGCAGGCGAATGGAATGTTCTGTTTAATTTTGGATTGACTCTTACTGTAGAGTTGTGTGTAAAATAAGTTAAGATCTAATATATGACTATCTCAATTTGTGTAAAAGATAAATGGTCAGTGCAGGGGATAATCATTTAAAGATTTATTATTAGAGATCTTTGGAAGCCTTCTTTTTGTAGAGTTAAAATAATTTAATTTGGTCGTATTCATTTTCTTTTCACTATGGGCAATTTCAGTCCACTCCTGTAGCTGTAAGTTCTCTGTATATGCTGAAGATCCCTAAATCTGTTCCAGTCGAGAGTGCTCTCTTGAGTGGTAAACCTGTTATATTTGTTCAGCAGATACTGAGCACCTACTGAGTGCATGGCACAGTTCTTGCCAGGTGTTAAGGAGACCGCAGTTAAAAAAAGTGTCAGGTCATTATAGCAGCTGTGAAGAAAAGTAAAGGGATGGAGAGATAGTGTTGGGGGTGATTAGTGGGGTTATGAGTGTTCTATTTTAAATAGAGGGGTTAGGAAGGCCCCGCTAAAGTGATGACAGTGGGGAGCAAAATGAAATGATAATGGTGAGCCATGGGGCTGAGTACCTGGAGGAAGATTTCCTCTAAACAGAAGAGCAAATGCTTTTTTTCAGGTAGAAACACTTGAGTTTGATGAATTTGGAAATTCTATAAGTCATGACAAGTCTCTGGAACCTACCAAAAGGACTTGGAATAGTAAGGATTTGGGATTTTAGTATCTGTGAAATAAGCCATTGGAATGGCTGAATACTGAAGTGACATGATTTGATGGATCTTTAAAGAAAATTATTCAGATTGCTGGGAGGCTAATAAACCACGGGGGGGTAAGATCAAAAGAAGATTATTTTGGAGACTGTTCTGGTTGGGTAGGTGAGAGGAGATACTGGCTTGTACCTGGGTGGTGATGGAAAGGATAGTGAGAAGTGGTCGTAACCTGTGTGTGCTTTGAAGATGCAGCCTTCTAGTTGTTGCTGATAGATTGGGTGTAAGGTATGAGGGAGACAGAAGATGCAAAGGTGATTCCCATGTTTTTTGGCTTGAGCAACTGAATGAGTGGTGATACCATTTATTAAGATGAACACTGTACAAAGAAAAGAATTCGGTTTGGATATGTTGAGTTTGAAATGTCTGATAGGTTTCAAATTGGGAGATGCAGAGTAGGTGTTTGGATAGGGGAATCTGGAACTGGGGGCAAGGGCCAGGGTGCGGAGTGGGGGGGCGGAGGGGAGTCTAAACTGAAGATGTGTATTTGGGATATTATCATTTGAATGGTATTTGAAACCAGTGTAACTGGATGAGATGGGGGACATTATGTAAACAGTAAAGAAGTCTCAGGATTGAGCTCTAGGGTACTATTAACATGTAGAGGTCAGGAGAGGAAGACAATCCAATGAAGGAGATTTAAGAAGGTGACTAGTGAAGTAGGAAAATGAGGAAAGTTTGGTATTTTCTGGAAGCCAAATGAAAAAAGTATTTCAGGGAGTGTTCATCTCTGTCAGAGGCTCCAGACGTGTTACCTGAACCGCCTTCCTGTTTATTAGCCTAGGTGTCACTTTCTCATATTTCCTAAACTATATTAGAAACCCCTCCTACATACTGTGTCACACCCTATTTTTTAAACATTATAATTGCTGTTTACGTGTCTCCCTCTATGTAGGCTCTAAGCTCTGCTTGCACGGCCTGTTTTAGTTTCACTCAACCTTTGTGACATCAGTGCTCATTTTAGTGCTTGGCATCGGAAAGGCTCTTAACTAAATATTGTGAGAGAACAGTGTTCCAGTTGTCTGAAATATATCTGGTCACATTTTATTTGGCAGTTTGTAGTTTGTGTTTTCAAAATCTTTTCCATCTTATTTCATAAACTATAGTGGCATTTACATTTCTTCTGTTCTGGCTTCTCGGCTCCTTTTTTACTAGAAGGATACTGGATAGTGTGAAATTTTGGAAAAATGGTGTAGAATTCAACCAGAAATCCTTGCAGGGCAGGTGGAGGTTTAGAGTTTGAAGGACCTTTCGATGCTGAAGATCTTTCATGTTGTTTTTGGCATTAGATGTGTAGTTCAGTCATGGTAAGTATATATTAGGCAACGGAGAATGTATCAATATGCATCTGTCTGGCTTGCTTATGGTTCTGTGTAGCTCGAGTTCATTTTAGAAAAAAACAAGAAAAGGCTTGGTTACTGTGTTCTCATCAAGTAGATGCCAATTTCCAAGCCTTTAGCCGGATCTGGAGGTTCTTTCCTTTGTTTGAATAATATAAGGAGGCTTTTGTTTGATGTTACATTAAGCCATTTTATCAGGGGGCATAACACCAGTTAGTTTGTAAATGAAAAAATATATTCCACTGCTACACATTCATTTCTGGAACAGCTTCATTTTGCTGCAAATGAAAACACTAGAAATAACAAGAAAATAATTGTAGAGTATCTGTGTGTTACATTAGTATGTTAGGGGAACTTCTCATATGATGACTTAAATTTTCAAAAGTCAGAACAGATACATTTGAATTGGTAATTGAAAATTAGAATTTAATGATTATAAGTGATAGTTATATTCATATATATAGTGTACAAAGAAAATATATAATTTTCTTGATTTCTTATTTTTTTTTGTGCCCTTCACACTACTGTTTTTTATTAGGGTGAGATTTTTTTTCAGGACCCTGTGTAGAGCTCAAAATAAATAGAAATAAGAGAACTGCAAGTGTTGTATTGGGACTGTTAAGAAAAAAAATAGACTTTGAACTTTATCAGTGAGAAATATGACTTTAAAACTATGCTCAAGTTATCTTTTTCACCTGTAAAACTAGAAATAAATGTTCTGAAATCTAATTTGGCTGAAGCAGACCTGTGATTTTTGTGAACCATTAATGTTAAGTAGAAGAATGTCATACTCACTTTATAGAAAATGTTTTTTTCCAGTCTTTTCTAAATATCATGACTCAAATATTTAAAAACTTTCATTTACAGAAAGAGAAAAAGCAACTTATTCTGTTGGTACTTTTTATAGCTGGAGAGACAACTGCATGAAGATGAAGAGTTTGCCAGAACATTGGCCATGTTGGATGAAGAACCCAAGACCAAAAAGGTAGCGTTTCACCAGGCTGTTTGCATTCTGAATATACACACAGTTCCCTTTCATACTTGTGTATTCTAGGCTCTGGAGATAAAACCACGAGTCACTCTTCTAGAAGAAGCTAAATTACTTCATTTTATTTATTTATTTTTAAAAAGATTTTTAAAATTTATTTGACAGAAACACAGCGAGAGAGGGAACGCAAGGAGGAGGAATGAGAGAGGGAGAAGCGGGCTTCCCGCCTAGCAGGGAGCCTGGTGTGGGGCTTGATCCCTGGGATCATGACCTGAGCTGTGGGCAGACACTTAATGTTGGAGCCACTGAGGCTCCCCAAGAAGCTAAATTATTTTAATTTATAAAAATGTGTTTGGAGAAGCTCAGCAAGAAACTTATTCTTGCTAAAGGAAGGTTGATTGAGCAAAAGCCAACCAGAACCCTTCTTCACAAAACAATGAATTATAACTTCTACTTAGCTCTCTGTCACAAATGGGTTCTTATGTACTTGTTCAGAGAATAACAGTACAGAGGTTCGTAAGGAACTTAAAGTTTAATTACTTTAATGTTAATTACTGTCTTTTTAGGGGCACAGTTTTGCTATTTCTAATTAGCTAACTTTAAGATCTGTGTTAGGGCAGTCTCAAATAATAATGAGTATGTTTTTGGGAACCTGTAAAAGCATCAGTGTTTTTTTTTAAGCACTGGATCTCCAGAAAATTAGCCTTGTTTTCATTGAGTCATATTCTATTAATATTGTCAGTATCAATATCTGACTGTTTTAAAAGATTTTACAGAAGGTGGGTATAAGACAGTAAGGAGTTGGGGGGACTTCGTCGTTTGAAAAGCCTTACTCTCCCTAAGGGCATTTAAAAAATAATTATTAAAAAAATACTGTGTTATGCATCCCAGTTGGTGACCTCTTTGTAACATGGAGATTTGAGGAACATTGGAGAATGTGGATTTTTTTTTTTCCTCTCGGGAAAGTGCTCTGTCTTCTTTTGAGCTTTAGATTGTTTTTTTAATTTAGTCTTTTGGGTTTAGATTTTAGTTTTCAGCAGCATAATACTAACAATTTAAGACTTGAGATGAAAGAAACAGAAGCAAGTCTTCCATTCTCACAAGTTGGGAACAACTGTGATAGTTTTTTTATAGATGTATTTTTAATAACTTTTCATCAGTTTCTTCATCTGTAAAGTTTAACATAAGAAAAAATGCTTCATTTTTCACAGAAATTGTATGGATGAATGAATGAAAATTTATTGTCTTCTTGCTTTGGAAGGTGACCGTTAATCTTAGAATTAAAGCTTAAAGTAATCAAGTTAAAATTTTGGTCAATTTTAACAATATATTTTGTGGTAGTTTTCCTGTTTTTGTCACATTTGACACATAAATTTTCTTAGGCTCGGAAGGACCCAGGAGAGAGAGAAGCATTTTCATCTGTCCAAGCCAATATAAGTAAAGCAGAAAAACATAAATCTCCTCATAAAGGTAATACTAACAGAGAAAAGTAAGCAAACATGTACAGAAGAAGATTCATGATAACCTGTTTAAATATTCTATTTAGTAATTGCCTTGTATTGTTGGGTAGGCATTATTTCACAGGCGTATTGAAGCATGTTCTTTTTAGATACTTTAAAAGCTATATTTGGATCTTAGCTGGTGTTGAATGCCTGTCTACTCTGTGATTGTTGTAAAAAATGTATTTCAGTTCTTGTTTCATGTTAATGTTAATTTCCAAATGTAGAACAAAATATGGGCTTCAGTATATCATGGCAAAGAACTGGATGTTTCAAGCTTATAGAGTTGACTAATAGTTGTCCAGGTCATCTGAACCTCTCCTACTGATTGTCTGTAGGTTTTATTTTTTACTGGTCCTGATAATCTAAGCATCTGATTGTATAATGATCTTAATCCTATAAGTAAATTCATTTATATAGTCTTGAAATTATAGGAGTTTGGTCTTTTAGACTCTATTACAAACACAGAAATTTTTTTAAAAATATTTATTTATTTGAGAGAAAGTGTGTGACCTTAGGTGAGCCAGGGAAGGGAAAGAGGGAGAGGGAGAAGGAGAAAGTCTCAAGAAGACTCCATGCTGAGCAGGAAGTCTGATGCAGGACTCGATCCCACGATTCTGAGGTCATGACCTGAGCTGAAACCAAGAGTTGGACGCTTAACTGACTGAGCCACCCAGGTGCCCCTACAAACACAAAAATTTTATGTGACCTTCTACTCAGTAAATTTTCTCTGTGTAGGTTTCAGGTCATTGAAGTTTATCTGTGGAGTAAAGGCCATGACCTTAGATGTAGTTTACTATATATCATTTGAAGTGATGAGTCATTTATATTTATTTATTTTAGTGTGTGGTGGGGAGGGGCACAGAGAGAGAGAGAGAGAGAGAGAGAGAATCATAAGCAGGCCCCATGCCCAGTGGGGAGCCTGACATGGGGCTTGACTTACAACCCTAAGATCTTGACCTGAGCCAAAATCAAGAGTTGGCTGCTTAACTGATGCCCCATAAGTCATTTATTATAGGTACCCCTTAATCGTTTATATTTCAGAAGTTATAACAGGCACCCCATTAGTCATTTATATTTAAAAAGACAGATCCTTTCGTTTGAACTGGTTCTATAAAAATGTACAAATGTTTAATTTTTTAAAAAATGTTCTGTGTAAGAACTAAAATCTTAATGTGAATGTTAAGAAATCATGATATGACATTGTGTGCTACTGAGATTATTGAGTTGAAAAATGAAAAAAATCTCGATTTGGGGAGCCTTTTCCCCCCCCAAACAACAGTCATAATCTTCTCTTTCTTCCTAGTAAAAACAGAACAATTTTCAGATGACAGAAAGAACTGCAGTCTCAAGAAGCAAACTAAATGTGAAAGTTTGATAGGATCTCAACATTTGAAGTCATCCCCTCACAAAATAGGAGAAACTTCTCTAAAAGCCAGTTCCAAGGTGGCCCTTTTGAAAAAAAGGGGAGAGAGTTCTTATAAAGAAACAGAGCCTATGGCTTCAATAAGAAAAGAAAATGCTGTTGAATTAAAAGGACAGACAAAAACTCCTAAGAAACCCAAAAGTTCTCCAGCTAAAAAAGAGGTAGAAATTTTCTAAAAGTATGTCATTTGGGGGCTATGTGTTGGTTTGGGTTTGACTGTTTCCAAGTTTCATTTTTAGCTTTATAAATCATTATAGCACTTTAAGCTGTCTGACTTAGATGCTGCTGCAGAATTAGCTTATTAATATAGCTAAACTAGCCACTATTTATTATTGAGTGTATTGGATATTGCACTACTACATACAGTATCTCATGTAATCTTCACAACAACCCTATAAGATGACTTACTTTTATTATTTAATTTTTGATAATGAGGAAACAGGCTGATGAAGAGTTAAATAACTTTTCCAAGATCATCCAGCTAGTAAGTAGCAGAGCCACCTTTAAACTTAGGTCCTCTGAGGGCCAAAAAACAGTGGCATAGTAACACAATGGCTCTGAGCATGGACCCGAGAGCCATTTTCAGATCCTATAGCCCTGCCATTGAGCAGATGTGTTACTTCCTTTCTCTCTGCTTTGGTTTCCTCATTTGTAAAAATAGGGATAATAATAGTATCTGAGTTAATAGTGGAATATTGGAATAGTGCCTGGTACATAATAAGTGTTATGTTTTTGCTATTATCACTAAAATAATTTGGATTTGTCCTGAGTGTACCCCTTTTTGCTCTTGTATAATAGTGTTGAGATAATGAAATCATTTGCAAAGGCAAAAAAAAAACAATGAAATAATGCAGAATGGTTTTCAGAATCTTTGTTTTCATTGAATGATTTCTTAGACTCTAATTTGGAACCAACTTAGATTCATAATGAGAAACCACTATTCCATCAAGCCTCTTAGGCACTTAGAATTAAAAGTAGAATATTGTCTATTTTAACTGCTTATCACCATTATTTTTTAGTGCAGAACAGTGAAGTGGTGATTTCTAGATGCTTTTGTTTGTGGTCAGTGCTCATAAATATGCTTAAGGGGATAGTTAACTTTTTGGTCTCCAGTTCTTCTTCACTAAATACTTATCTGGTAGGTGAATGTTTTTCTTCAGGCATACTAAGCATGTTCATTTTATAGAGGCTAGTCTATTTTTATTAAAGGAGAATAAATCTTTAAATGTTACTTTACTCTTCGCTGGAATAGAAATGACTTAAGACTTTTAGGAGTTTTGGGAATATCAGGCAGAGTGTTTAATAAATTCAGTCTTCCTTGGTTAAATAATTTGGATTTCATAAGTGCTTCAAAGTTACTTTATAAAAGTTGTTTGTAATTCAGAATTATGTTTTTTTAAGAATTAATGTTACAAGTGAGTAATTTTCTCATTTTGGTATGCATTGGACTCTCCTGCAAAGCTTGTTAAATATACGGTTTTGTAGTCTGGTGTATTTTAATAAGCTCAGATGGATATGAATGCCCACCAGCATTTGAGAGCCACTATTAAAAAGAGCATTAGAGTCTAGGAGCAGCCTCTAACGGCTTACATATAACCAAAGCAGCTTACTTATTTTATTGATAAAAATTATTTGTATAAAAGTAATATTTTATCAATTCTCAGAGGGGTTTGAACTGGTTTATAAGTTAAAAAAATGAGAAATAGGAAGTAGAAAAAACACAAAAACCATTCTTGTAGTTGTTCTCAAATCAGAATTATCTAGGGTGTTTTTCCCCCAAATACACATGCCATAGCCATACCCCATATCTCTGAATCGGAAAATTGGAGTGAGTGCAGGAATATATAGTTTGAAAAGTTTCCCCAGGATTTTCTGAGATAGACCCATAGTAAGGTCCCTTGAGAGAAACAGAATAGGAGAGATTAAACCTGGAAGGGAGGGTGGTGGCATATGGAAATGTGTCCTTTTTGGAGTAAAGCTTGCCTGTTGTTTGAACCTGCTGTGTATATGCAGCCATCAGTTCTCAGTCTGTTGTGCTCATATACTCAGAGGCATAGGGCCATTTACTTCGTTTTTAGGGGTGTGCAAGGGCATGGGATAACATGGGCTATCTTCTAGTTTGATCACATACTTGGGAGGAAATGAATTTTTTTTCATTAAAAATATGCATGGATAAATTATGGAAAACTTGAAATTTACATGAATTTTTGAAATAAAATACACTTTTTTGATTTCTTCATTTGGGGCTAACAATTTGCCTCGTATACCGAATCTGCCCTTGCAGTATGTGCCTGCAGAGGGTCAAAAGGCTTGAAAAGAGCTGATGCAGGGAGGTTTATAAACCAGGCATATCTAAACCGGGGAGCACCTGGGTACCTAAAAATGTTAATTTCAGGACCAAACATAGAACTGACTTAATGTTTATTTATTGATACGTTTGTTTAATTTTACATGAATTTTGCATGACTTTATTCCGTTTTTTTTTTCCCCCTTTCGCCAAAGTCTATAAGTCCTGAAGATTCAGAGAAGAAACGCACTAATTATCAAGCTTATCGAAGCTACTTAAATCGAGAAGGCCCCAAAGCTCTGGGCTCCAAAGAAATACCGAAGGTATGAATGCTGAGAGGCAGGGTATTGTGTGAGGGCCTCTGGCCCCTGGGTCCGTACATTTATTTACTATGTTCACAGCAGCAGGTAACTGATAATTAACAGTTAACAGAGGGGTGTCTGGCTGGCTTAGTCACCTTGGAGTGTGTGAGACTCTTGGTCTCAGGATTGTGAGGTTGAGCCCCACATTGGATGTAGAGATTACTTAAAAAAATAAAATCTTAAAAAAAAAACTAACAGAAAAGCCTTAGTCACCATCTTTATGAATTAGGGATATTTATTCATGTTATGAGTTATAGCTTGGTACTATAAAGAAGGATTTTCCTTTAAATAATCCACAACCCTAGAGGGGCTCAGTTTTGGGGAGTATGATAGTCATAAGACCAGTACTTTTTGTTGATCGGGTAGATCCACCAGAAAGGGAGATACCAGAAAGAGAAAGATACTGGAAAGAGAAGGATACCGGAAAGAGAAGGATAATCAAATATAGTATGAGGTTTCTGAGGAGGTAGAAGGGGAGGGGGGACGGATTCAGATCATAAGTGGAGATTAGTAGTTTCCTAATAAAGAAGGGGTGAGGGTGAACCTTAAAGGGCTGGTGGGTCATTTGGAGACTAGAGGAAGATGGCAGCCTTGCTTCTTACATGTGGTGTAAGACAGATTCTAAGAAAGACTCAGCAAGTTCCTCTGCTTGAGGAACTTTTTAAAAAAAATTATTTATTTGAGAGAGAGTATACAAATGGGCAGGGTGGGGCAGAGGGAGAGGGGAGAAGTACCTGAGTAGGAAGCCTGATGCAGGGCCCGATCCCAGGACCCTGAGATCATGACCTACCTGAAGACACATGCTTAACCAACTGAGCCACTCAGGTGCCCCTGCTGGAGAGGACTTAAGGCAAAGTAGAGTCCTCAGGGGGCTCAGTGAAGGCAAGGTGGTGGAGGGAGTATTGAGTAGAAGTTGAGGATATTAGAGTTTTTAGGAGACTCAGTGAAGGCAAGGTGGTAGATGGAATATTGAGTAGAGGTTGAGGATATTGGGTCACTTGCTGGTCCTGCAGTAAGTGTTCCAGAGTGGAGGAGTTTGGTCGAGAGGCTAAAAATGCTGAGATTGGTTGTGAAATATATATTCAGAACCACAGTGGGTTATAATTCAGGGTAGGTGATTAAGGTGGGGAAAGAGGCTTGCATGTGGACTTTTCCAGGGTCATTTTGAGTTTGTTGAGAAGAATTTTAAATGCTTTAGTGTTTACAAGATCATTTCAGTCCCAGAATATAGGGCTTAAAGGGACCTTGAGATGTTGTTAATCAAAACTTTTCTCTCCAAGCAGATTCATAGCTTTTTCCCCCCATCAAGAAAGATTCTTCACCAGGATGGTGAAGGATTGAACTTGTATTGGGGCAGTCTTTGAATTTGGTTTCGCTTCTTCCTTTCAGGCGTGTTTTAAATCTATGTTGATCTCAATTCTCTATTCAGAGGGTAATAAGTAACTTGGAATGGTTTATATAATTTTCATTTTGCTTGGTTGTATCATTTTATTGAACCACTGCAAAAGTTTTAAAAAGTCCATTAACTGTACATAGTTCCAATTAAGATTAAATGTCTCCTCTACCCTGTTCTCTTTGGTCAGTGTCTTTTGTATATCAAGTTCTTTCTAATCAAGAGATGATATGATCTTGCTTTTAAGTTACTCACAGATTTTCTGTCATAGAGTAAACAGAAGGGCAGAAGCTCAAACTTGTTTAGTCTTTTTAGAACCAAATCTTTAGGTTTTTTTTAACAATAACAAGAAATTCTATAGGTGGAATATATCTAGTTGTTTAAGTTTTACAAGTTAACTAGTAGTTTAAATATTAAACATGAGAGTAGTACAAACAGATAATTTTAATAAGCTTTGTGAACTGTATTGGATGTATATTTTTCATTGCTGGTTTTATAAGTTTGTTAAATGCTGACCTACATAAGAACTTCTCAGTATTTAATTTCAGGTCCTGCAAGTATTATTTGCTGTGAATTTCCTGCAAATTTTTCATGCTGAGATTATTTATGATGTCAGATGAGAAAAATCAACTTCCTGCAGTTTTGATGCCAAATATTTCTTTGGAAGGCTACCATGTAATTTCCTCTCTGCTTGAACGTTTTGGTTTTTAGGGAGCTGAAAATTGCTTGGAAGGCCTTACATTTGTAATCACAGGAGTGCTGGAGTCCATTGAACGAGATGAGGCCAAGTCTCTAATTGAGCGTTACGGGGGAAAAGTAACAGGAAATGTCAGCAAGAAAACAAACTACCTTGTCATGGGTCGTGATAGTGGACAGTCAAAGAGCGATAAGGTGGGTGCTGCTGTCTTCTCAGCACAGTGAGATGACAGCCTGCTTGCCTTGGACAGTGTCTTACTGGGACCATTTGTTGTAATACCTTCTACACAGAATTAAATGAAGAAGAAAATTGGAAAAGTCATTTCATTCTTATATTATTTCTTCCACAGAGTGTTCTTGGCTTCAACTTCAAGATTTTGGTTTTCCAGTTGAAGGCATAGTTCCTTTTTAGTTGACTTTCTTAGTGTAATATTCTAGTTTAGATCATTTTTCAAAGATAGAAGCAAATATAGTTTTCTTTTTCTTTTGTTCTAAAGATTCCTATATATGCCTCTATAGACTCCATTTTAAGTTTTGTTTATTGAAAGCTCTTTTTGTGTTGGGGACAGTTCTGTTTAGCTCCAAGTAATAGAATATCTGATAAGCGTAGTTTGGTGAATAGCTGCTTCTTTCTTACCCAACAGGAATCCCAGAGGTAGGCAGTTGCTGGGGATGACCTGCAGCTCAGTGATGTAGCTAGGCTACTCCATCCTCCATCTCTGTCACCCTTCTGGTGGTAGCTTCAGTCTCCCTGCACATTGCCTTGTGTTGCAAGGTAACTGTAGGCATTCAGGTCCGCATTTAAGGCAGGAAAAGGGAAGCAGTCGCAAGATGTCACACTCGCTGTGACTGGCCTTGTAAGAGCTTTCCTCGAGATAGCTCTTGTAGAATTCCCCTGAAGTCTCATTGGCCAGAGCTGTCACATGGCTATTCATAGCTTATAAGGGAGGTTTGGGAGGTTGAGCACTTTTCTGATTCTTCATAATTCATCACTTGGAGATGGACATATCAGAGTTATTTTAACAGGGAAGATGGTGGGAGGCAAAAAAAACTTCAGACGAATCTGCCTTGGAAGGCCCTAGTGGCTTTGCCACTCCTAGGGTAGAAGAGGAGATAAAGTAATCCACAGAAGTGCTAACAGGACCTCTCCATTGCCACCCCTTTACTCTTAGGGGATGTATTTATTTTCTCTAATGGTACTTTTTCATCGTTTTTAAAAATATTGCAGTTTTTCTAATTTACAAATGTTTTCACCTATGAACAGACCCAGGATTATTATTATTATTTTAACAGAAAGTAATGATTAGGATATGGTTTTAATGATTTATATTTTTAATCAATAGGCAGCAGCCTTGGGGACAAATATTATTGATGAAGATGGCCTGTTGAATCTGATTCGAACTATGCCAGGCAAGAAGTCTAAGTATGAAATAGCAGTTGAAGCTGAGGTTTGTATAAAAAGAACTTGATTTATTTAAGTTGCTATATATAACAAGTTTCCTATTTCACAGAGACACTTTGTGAGTGGCTATAGGCCTGTTGCCTCACTTCCCCTTCTACCACAGATGAACTTACCTTACTTCCTTCTGAGCAGGTGGATTCTGTTTTAGGCTGTCACATAAATAGATAAAATCTTAAAAAAAAAAAAAAAAAAACGAAGTTGTCAAAGCCAGGAAGTTAACACTGATACCATACTGATAACTAAAAGTACAGCTGTTATTTGAACCTCACGTTTTCCCCCACTTGTCCTTTTTCTATTCTAGGATCCCACACTGCATTTAGTTGTGGTATTTTCTTATCTCCTCTAGTCTGTGACAGTTCCTCAGCCTTTCCTTGTCTTTTTATGGGCTTGAAGCTTTTTTCTTTTTTTTTAAGATTTATTTATTTTAGAGAGTGAGCATTTGTGCGTGAGCAGGGGGAGGGCCAGAGGAAGAAAGGGGGAGCAGGGGGAGACAGAAGCAGACTACCCGCTGAGCACAGAGCCTGACCTTGATCTTGTGACCCTGAGATCATGACCTGAGCCGAAATCAAGTCAGACACTTAGCTGACTAAGCCATGCAGGTGTTCCGCCCCTTTTTTTCTTAAAGATTTTATTTATTTTAGAGAGAGAGTGTGTAAGCAGGGGGAGGAGCAGAAAGAGAGAGTGAAGCAGACTCCATGCCGAGCACAGAGCCCAGTGTGGGGCTTGATCCCAGGATACTGAGATCATGACATGAGCTAAAATCAAGAGTTGGATGCCCAACCGCCTGAGCCCCCCCCCTTTTTTTTCTTTTTAAGATTTTATTTATTTATTTGACAGAGAAACACAGCTAGAGAGGGAACACAAGCAGGGGTAGTGAGAGAGGGAGAAGCAGGCTTCCCGCCGAGCAGGGAACCTGATGTGGGGCTCGATCCTGAGTCTCCAGGATCATGACCTGAGCTGAAGGCAGTCGCTTAACCAGCTGAGCCACCCAGGCGCCCCCGGACTTGAGACTTTTGACAAGTACTAGTAAGTTCTTTTGTAGAATGTCTCAGAGTTTGGGTTTTATGTCTTATGATTAGATTGAGGTTATACATTTTTGGCAGGATTCCACAGAAGTGGTATTTTGTTCTTCTTAATACATTTTATTAGATGTGTACGTTAATAAGTCTTTTTCACTTTTTTTAGAGCAGTGAGGTAGGGGAGAGACAGAGGGAGAAAAAGAGAGAATGTTAAGCAGGCTCCATGCCCAGTTGTGGAGCCCGAAGCAGGGCTCAAACCTCACGACCTTGAGTCAATATATCTTCTTATTGGTGATGTTAATCTTGATTAAGGTGGTTTCTGACAGGTTTCTCCACTAGTAAAGAGACTGTTTTTCCCTTTGTAACTGATAAATATCTTGGAGCGAGCTTTAATACTATGGTAATATCCTGTTTCTCCTAAATATTTACTCACTAATTTCAGCATCCACTCACTGGCAAAGAGGCACTCTTTTTTTCTTTTATGAGACATTCACACCATAAAATTCAACCTTTTAAAATGTGTGTCAAGAGATTTTTTAGTATATTCACAAGATTGTACAACCATCACCAGTATCTAATTTTAGAACATTTTCATCACCCCCTGTAGCCAGTTAGCCAACATGCCTCATACCCAACCCTTGGCAACCACTATTCTTGTTTGTTTCTATGGATTCGTCTATTCTGGAATTTTATCTGAGCATGTAGTTGGTGACCCTTTTTATCTGGCTTCTTCCACCTAGTATGTTTTCAGAGTTCAGCTGCACGTGTCAGGACTTTACTCCCTTTTCTTGGTGATTGATACTCCATTGTGTGTCTGTTCCATATTTGGTGTATTCATTCTTCAGTCGATGGACATGTTGGGTTGTTTCTATTCTTTCGCTGTAATAATAATGTAATTATATAATTACCTATATTAATGGTGCTGTGAATATTTGTGTACAAGTTTTTGTGGAACTGTTAACTTTTAATGAGTCAGAAAGCTGCAACAATGGGCACCTGGGTGGCTCAGGTCATAATCTCAGGGTCCTGGGATTGAGGCCCATGTCGGGCTCTCTGCTTGGCAGGGAGCCTGCTTCCTCCTCTCTCTCTGTTTGCGTCTGCCTACTTGTGATCTCTCTCTCTCTGTCAAATAAATAAATTATTTTTTTAAAAAAAAGAAAGCTGGAACAAAAATTTCTTGGTCTTTTATTTTGGATCTCAGACTGATTACAGAATATTTATTATCATTATTTTTAAAGATTTTATTTATTTGACAGAGAGAGATCACAAATAGGCAGAAAGGCAGGCAGAGAGAGATGGGGAAGCAGGCTCTCTGCCAAGCAGAGAGCCCGAAGCGGGGCCTCGATCCCAGCACTCTGAGATCATGACCTAAGCCGAAGGCAAAGGCTTAACCCACTGAGCCACCCAGGCGCCCCAGAATATTTATTATTATAAACTAATGGGGTCTCACTAAAATTGCATTTGGGTGCTTTTTGGTGTGTTTGTTGTTAATTTTTATAAAGTTTGGAAGGTGGTGATTTTCACAATAGCAGGGTTTATTATGAGAAACCAGACCCACGTTGGGTAGCTCACTTGCCTATCCCAGATTGCCCTATAGAGTACGTTTAGCAGGACACATACCCTGTATAGCTTATCAGGTTTCTTTTTTCCCTCACTTTTCCAATTTTTAAGATGAAGAAAGAAAAATCCAAATTGGAAAGGACACCTCAAAAAAAAGACCAAGGAAAGAGAAAAATCAGCCCAACTAAGAAGGAATCAGAATCTAAAAAAGGCAGACTGACTCCCAAAAAGGACAGCTCTGTAAAGTCAGTGAAAAAGGAAACCAGTGGGTTTTGGAGGTGCCTGGACTTCGAGGATCAGGTGGCTCAGGAGACAGCTGGTGACAGCCGGGCTAGGAATCTGGCTGATGGCATCAGTGAAAACAAAGTGGAAAATTTGCTCTGGGTGGACAAATACAAGCCAGCCTCGCTCAAGACCATAATTGGACAGCAAGGTGACCAGAGCTGTGCCAACAAACTCCTCCGCTGGCTCCGCAACTGGTATAAGAGTCCGTCCGAAGATACGAAACGTGGTAATTTTACAGCTTCCTTCGTTTGTGTGTCTGTCGCCGTGTGATTGCTCAGGTCCACGTTTGTGAGAAAGAGCATAGTTGGTGTGTTCGGCTTTCAGCAAACATGCACTGAAAGCCTGTTGTGGGTGCGGGTACTCGGCTAGACCCCAGAGGTGCTCTTGTAACCAGAGCCGCCCCCGGCACTTTGCTCACAGTCAGTTTGCTCCCAGATGAAGCAGCAGTGAAAATAGCGGTGCCACATACTGGAGAAGGGGTAAGTGTAGGGCGCTAAGAGCAGGGAGGTCAGTGCTCAGGGATGTGGAGGTGCTCCCGTCCCTGGAGGAAGGGAGAGCTAAGCGAAGACTTGGAAACTAAGTAGGAGTTAGGCAGGCGAAGGGAAGGGAGAGTGATGTGTGGGGGAGAAGACAGGTACCGAGGTCTGAAGATGTGTGAGCGAGCCCCTGAGAGTGCCAGGGAGACTCGGAGAAGGGTGCAGATTAAGAGCTGAGGCACACTGACAGACAAGGCAGCCCCAACATCCCAGCGGCGCATTTGCTCTCAGGAGGACCCAGCTGTGGTTTCTGTGTGGCTTTACTGTGTGTGCATCCTGGGAAATGAAAGGTACAGTCTGTATTTAACGGCCAGCATATCATTGAAAGCGAGGTTTCAGATCACAGACATTAGTCATGTTTTCCTGAGCTTCACCCACAGCCCTGGAGGATACTGTGTGAGAAATAAGAAGGCAAAATTCAGTGAGCAGTGCAGTGCTTTCCCAGAGTAATGACTGCATTATCAATGTCTGTCTGCTCACTAGACATTGGCTGATGTTGCCAATTTATTTATGACAGAGGATATAATTGTGAAGACACAGGGTTGTATTTGATTCCTTTTCTCTTTCTGAAACCGCCTAAAATCTACTGTAAAGGGGGTATAGTACTTTGTATTTCTGGAGAAGACGTTGTAAGGCTTGAGGGGAACTAGAGTCCCTCTTCCCATGGCTGTAGCACGCTTAGCCATCTCTCTCTCCGTCATCATGTCTACATGGTGCACCCTTGATGGGTCAGGCACCTGTGTGATGAGGGGAGAAGAATGCTGTAGAGTTGAGCTGGGCAGGATAGTGGCAGACATACTGTCTCCCCTTCTTTGTTTTGGTGGTCAGGTAGCTGATTGTGCTTGCTGACATTTATTGAGGCATGCCTGGCTCTGATCAGCATGTTCATCCTTCCAGTATCCCTGCCAGCCACATCACTATTGTTACCTTCGTTTCACAAAGGGAGGAAATAGGCCCAGGATGTTAAATCACTTCTCCCAGCTGGAGAGCGGTGGAATTAGGAGAGCTGGAGTTAGGGTTGGAGCCCAGATACTCTGCTCCCTGACCTGTGCTTTTGTAGGAAAGGAAACTCAGAAAATTATGGTTTCAAATCAATTTCAGAGTTATAGTGTTTTATTTTGGGTTTAAGTGAGGTAGGCAGTAGAGTTTCAGTGCTCTGGAAACTCTTATTTATGATTTGTAGAAAATATTCTGCAGATTTAGAGGTAAAGTGGAGGACCGCTCTTGATTTTTAGTGTATGCGCAGTGATTCCTGCCATTCCTGAATTTCTCTTGGGTCATATAGGTTAACGGTCTGGAACTTCTTTTTTCCTAGCAGCAAAGCTTGGTAAATTTGCCGGCAAAGATGACGGCTCTAGTTTTAAAGCAGCGCTACTCTCGGGCCCTCCAGGTGTTGGCAAGACCACCACAGCTTCTCTGGTTTGTCAGGTGAGTGTGCTGTTGTAGTGCACTTGGGCGCACCCAGGGACGGGCGCGTGTAGCAGAGACACATGTGTGTGTATTAGTAGCTCTGTAATATATGTATTTTAACCTGCTGTGTATAGACTTTCTAAAGTCAGACTTTTAGAATTTGCCTTGGTTCTGGGGATATTTGTCATTTTCATCCTTTTCTTAATATTATTGGTAATTAAAATATTAGGGAATATTTACCTGTATGCCAGGCAATGTGCTAAGCCCTCGGGCGCATTATCTTTTAGGCAATATAAATATGTCTTAGAGACTCTTATGGATAGAAATATTTTACGTACTATTGTAAGAATTCTCTGTACTGAATGTGTACATTCTTAAGATCCTCATGTGACAGATGAAACGGGCTTCAGAGGAGGCTGGTGGCCCACGCGGTGTGGGAGCCTGCCTAAGCCCTAGCCTCTGCAGCACTGCCGTATCTAGCCCATGAGGGGAAGACGCGCTAAGGCCAACCAGAGTTCATGTATCAGAATGTGAAGTGATGCATGAAGTGGTATCGGAATGATAAAAGAGAGTTTATTCATTTTCTCTTTATATTTACTTTTATTATTTGAAAGATTTTGTCAGAGAGACAGAGAGAGCACAAGCAGGGAAGTAGGGAGAGGGAGAAGGCTCCTCTCTGAGTAAGGGCCCCATGTGGGACTGGATCCCAGGATCCTGGGATCATGACCTTAGCCCAAAGCAGATGCTTAAATGACTGAGCCACCCAGGCGTCCCCAAATGAGGGATTATAAACTTATTTTAAATATACTACTGGATTTCCCAACCCTCATCCTATAAGGTGGTAGTTTGGTTTTGTCCTTGTTTTATGGACTAGAGCATAATTTAGCTGATATAACAGCTGTATATTTTCTATTCTGTTGTAAACATTAAACCAAAACAAATTTTTTCCTAGTCTCTGTAGTTATAAACATGACTCTTTTCTCCCTTTATTAGTATTTTGGAGGGGAATTGCATTAAGGCATTTTATAATGCTTATGATCAGTAAAATCAGTTTTGGGAAATGAGTCAGAATAACTTGATTTTTCACAACTTGGTAGGAAGATTTTGTATCAGGATGGTTTGATAATGATTTAACTTGAAGAGTCAAGAATTATTTTTGGTATCTTACAGTAGATTAATTCTACATTTGATATTGAAATCTTGGGATGGGTATATTTAATTCTTTATAATATCTTAAGACTTAGTAAAATTGCTTGTTCAGTATACTCTTCTAGATTAGTGATTTATCAGCTGTGGTTTCAAGATGGAACTTATGTTTGTGTGTGTATGTGTATGGTATATATATATGTATATATATTTTTTAAATCTCTTAATACTGTGAATCATATTATTTCATTGCCTTTCTCTTTTTTATCCATGGTTTCTTATGTCATTTTTGTGCCCACTTTCTTCATTTAATTGCCTTGTTTTTTGGGAGAGTTAATAATTTGCATTGTGACAGTAATGGTTTCCAATGTTTTGATTAGGAATTGGGATATAGCTACGTGGAACTGAATGCAAGTGACACTCGGAGTAAGAATAGTTTGAAGGAGATTGTTGCTGAATCACTGAATAATACCACCATCACAGGCTTTTATTCAAGTATGTGGGTATTTGAACTGTCTTCTTTGGTTATGTAAGGAAAATAAGCTCACTTCAACATTTAGGAACCAGTATTGAACATTACTATGTGCTAGACACCCTACTAAAGCCTGGAGCTAATGATGGAACTTTTATAGGACAATTATTTCCTCCCTCCGCTTTTTTTTCAGGTCTTAGTGGTTTCTAAGAATGTGTTAAAATACATATATGGACATGTTTATGCATTTTGCACATTATTTTAGAGGATTCACAGGTGAATCTTGTGGAGAAGGATAATAAATTATTGTAATTCAGTGTGATGAGTGAGGTAATAAAGGCTTGTAGATGAAGAAATGATTTGATGTGCGGCACTAGGAAAAGCCAGGATAATAGTATCTGTTCAACAGGTCTTGGAGGATGAAAAAGGATCATTTGTGGTGCAGGAGGCCATATAGGCAAAGACAGTAGCAAAGGAGAAGAAACTGTGAAGGTGACACTGTGTTTCAGGCTGTAGCTGGTGTGTGGTGTGGTCAGAGTGAATGGGAAAAACAAGATGCTCAAACTACAGACTCAGTAGTGCAGATTAGAACTTATGGTGGATATTGCATGGTCTCCTGAATTCTTGGTACTTTCAGTGGTAACAAATCGTTATTAATAAGGATTTGCTCAGGAAACCGAGCTGGTGGGAGTATTAGTTAATTGGTACTATTCTGGACAGTGGTGTGGCAGTATTTTTCTTTTTCTTTTCTTTTTTTTTTTTTAAGATTTTATTTATTTGACAGAGAGAGAGAGATCACAAGTAGGCAGAGAGGCAGGCAGAGAGAGAGGAGGAAGCAGGCTCCCTGCTGAGCAGAGAGCCCGATGCGGACCTCGATCCCAGGACCCTGAGATCATGACCTGAGCCGAAGGCAGAGGCTTTCACCCACTGAGCCACCCAGGTGCCCTGGCAGTATTTTTCAAAAGTTACATTATACAGATCTTTTAGCCCAAAAATTCCAGCTCTTGGAATTTAGCAATTGGTATACTTGTATATATGCAAAAGGACATACATTTATAAGGATATTCATTTAGTATGAGTTATAATGGCAGAAGGTTGGAAGCATCTTCATATTTTATCATTAGATATTGATTATGATACATGTGTAAAATAGGATATTATTAAACAGCCTTAAAAAATGAGGTGTTCCTGATAAGGAACAGATCACCAAAATAATATTGAATGATAAAACCAAGATGCGTATTTTTTTGCATGTATGTTTTTAATATGTATACCCAAGGGGTCCAAGATGGGAAGGAGAATTTCTTTTCATCTGCATATGCTTGTGCCTCTTGCATTTTGGTTTAAAATGTTTTACATTTTTTAAAATAAAACAGCAGCATTTGAACAGTTCTGTTTGATGTCCCATCCCATAGCTTCTCAGCATGGGTCAGGTGGAGCAGCCCATTCAGTAAGCACGAAACATGCTCTCATCATGGATGAAGTAGATGGCATGGCAGGCAATGAGGACAGGGGAGGAATTCAGGTAATGAAATCACTGTAGTTTTCAGTTTTACTGTTGATTTTTAGTTGTAGTTTTGTGTTTTCTTTTTTTATATTTAAAGAACTAATTACATTTTAATATTTAAGCAGTTAAAACATGTGAGGTTTTCAAAACCTAAAATACATACATTGTGTAGTATTTTGTTTTTAATAATTATTTTTGTGTTGCAAATTTGCCTTTTAGGAATTAATTGGTCTGATAAAGCATACAAAAATTCCCATTATTTGTATGTGTAATGATAGAAATCATCCCAAGATTCGCTCTTTGGTTCATTATTGTTTTGATCTTCGTTTTCAAAGACCTCGTGTTGAACAGATTAAGGTATGATAATTGGAATTTTTCTCTCCATCACACTCTCCTTATATTTTGGTCAGCATTTCTCAGAAGTTACCTTTAAAAGTACCTGATAAATATTCTAAAAATATCTGATTATGTGAATTAAAAAAAAAAAACCACTTACGATTCCCTTTTGTCAATATCAGGGTGCTATGATGTCTATTGCATTTAAAGAGGGTTTGAAGATCCCCCCTCCAGCTATGAATGAGATAATTTTGGGAGCCAATCAAGATATCAGACAGGTAAATTAAATATATGTTATGTAATAGTTGCTGATTCTTTTGAATTAATGCCTTCAACTTTTCAGAGAGGAGGAGTGGCATTATTTTCTCACCTTGACCATGTCTTATTTATGATTTCTGTTAGGTTTTACACAATCTGAATATGTGGTGTGCACGAAGTAAGGCACTAACCTATGACCAGGCCAAGGCTGACTCTCATAGAGCCAAGAAGGATATCAGACTGGTAAAATAAATTTCCATTTGTTAGTTACTTTCTCAAGCTAGAGCATTTCTTGTTCTGCTCATATTAATGTAGTGGAAGTAGTTATTGTAGTTCTTTGATACACCTGTTGAACCTGTGGATATATATAATAAGAAAGACAGCTCCTAAAAAGTTTTCTAATTCAAATGAGGTTTTTCTCAAGGACTGTTAGTGTACATTGTAAATTATGAGAAATGGAAATTTTAAATTACACTCATGCTTCATTAGTTATAAATGGCCTTTACAGAGTCCTTTATATGTAGATTGCATGTTTTGAAGTTTTGGAACTTTCAGAATAATCTGTTGCACATGGTTTATAACCTCTCTGACACTTGAAACTAGAAGTCTATATTAGTTATCTGTGTTCTGTCTCACCTAGTCACTAGTCAGGATTTATTGTTACAGTTAAAGCAGTGGTTAAGTAGTGTTTGTCACCCACTCTCCCCCATCCTTTTTTAAATCAATAAACTTTTTAAGAGCAGTTTTAGCTTCACAGCAGAAGTTAGCACAGGGCACATAGACTTCTCTTGTTATACTCCCTGCCTCCAAACTCCTCCAGCCTCTTCCACTACCAGTATCCCCCACCAGAATGGTACCTTTGTTACAGTTGAACCTATTCCGATACATGATTCTCACCCAAAGTGCATAATTTACATTAGGGTTAGTTCACTCATGTGCATTCCATGGGTTTTGACAAGTGTATCATAGCTTATATCCACCATTGTATATCACAGAATATTTTTTTTAAGATTTTATTTATTTATTTGAACAGAGAGAGAGATCACAGGTAGGCAGAGAGGCAGGCAGAGAAAGAGGAGGAAGCAGGCTCCCTGCTGAGCAGAGAGCCCGATGTGGGCCTTGATCCCAGGACCCCGAGATCATGACCTTAGCCTAAGGCAGAGGCTTTAACCCACTGAGCCACCCAGGCACCCAATATCACAGAATATTTTCACTGCACTAAAAAAACTCTGCACTCCCCCTGTTCATCCATCCCTTCCCGCAGCCCCTCACAATCACTGATCTTTAAGCCTATTTATTTGTTTTACGGAGAGAGAGCATGAGCATGGGGAGGAGTGGCAGGAGAGGGACAAGCAGACTCCACACTCAGGGTGGAGCCTGACAT
Source organism: Spilogale gracilis (assembly GCA_004023965.1). Taxonomy (NCBI): domain Eukaryota; kingdom Metazoa; phylum Chordata; class Mammalia; order Carnivora; family Mephitidae; genus Spilogale; species Spilogale gracilis. The sequence goes on along the minus strand of PITA01001178.1, from coordinate 99,952 downwards.
GGACTCAATCTTGACCTGAGTCTAAATCAAGAGTTAGTCATTCGCTTAACTGACTGAGCCACCCAAGTGTCCCAGTCACTAATCTTTTTGTTGTCTCCATAGTTGCACCTTGTTCAGAATGGCATGTAGTTGGAATCATACAGTATATAGCCTTTTCAGTTTGGCTTTTTTTTTTTTTTTTTTTTTTTTTTTTTTTTTTTTTTTTTTTTTTTTTTTTGAGAGGGAGAGAGTGAGTGAGCAGTGAGCAAGGGGAGGGGCAGAGAGAGAGAAAATATTAAGCAGGCTCCATGGTTCAGGGCTTGATCTCATGACCCTCACATTGTAACCTGAGCTGAAATCAAGAGTCGGACACTTAACCAATAGCCACCTAGGCATCCTCCAGATTGGCTTCTTTCTATTAGTAATATGTATTTAAGATTTCTCCATATCTTTTCATGGTCTTATTATAGCTCATTTCTTTTTTGTGCTCAATGGTATTCCAGTGTTTGGATGTACCACAGTTTATTCACCTTTTGAAAGACATCTGGATTGCTTCCAAGTTTTGTCAGTTACGAATAAAGTTGCTGTAAAGATCCATGTGCAGGTTTTTCAGTTCATTTGGGTAAATACCAAAGAGGACAATTGCTGGATGGTATGGTAAAAGTATATTTAGTTTTGTAAAAATACCTGCCAGTCTGTCTTCCAAGTAACTACCATTTTGCCTTTGCTAGCAGTAAATCAGAGTTCCTGTTGCTCCACATCTCTGCCAGCATCTGATGTTGTCCATAGTTTGGACATCGGCCGTTTTACTAGGTGTGTCCCTTCTTTCTTTTAGGGCCCATTTGATGTTGCCCGGAAAGTGTTTGCAGCTGGAGAGGAGACCGCTCATATGTCACTTATGGACAAGTCAGATCTCTTCTTTCATGATTATTCAATAGCACCCCTCTTTGTCCAGGAGAACTACGTACACGTGAAGCCTGTGGCTGCAGGGTGAGTGTTCAGAGCGAACGGTAGAATTCATCCCCTCCCGGCACAGCGAAGGCCAGATCCCTGGGGGAGAGAGGTATGAGGTACGGACGGTGGTGTAATCCAGACTGGTTTATTTATGCAGGGGTGACATGAAAAAGCACTTGATGCTTTTAAGCAGAGCTGCAGATAGCATATGCGATGGTGACCTAGTGGACCGTCAGATCCGGAGTAAGCAGAACTGGAGTCTCCTGCCCGCACAGGTGAGCGCAGGGCTGTCCCTGAGACGCAGGGTGAACGGAGCAGCTGTGAGCTCCCACGCTTAAATGCAGTACCGGAGAGACGTTATGGCTCTGAAGGCAAAAATAAAATCTGTTCTCGATTAAAACACTCTGGGGTCACAATTGTCTATCTCTTAATAAAAGTGAAACATAAAATAGCCTGATTTTTCAGGGTTTCAAAATGTTTTTATGTAAATGGACATATGGAAATAGGAACCTGAGATTCTGGACATGTTAGTCAAAAGTTCTGTTTGATCTGTTTTACCTTAAGAATCCACATCTTTTTTGTCATTCTTGGCTCTCCCCAGTGGTGACTAAGCAGCTGCTCGGAGATGCAGCCAGGGCAGCTCAGCAGCTACTTCTGATTTTCTTCTTCCTTGCTGAAGAGGGAGCTTTATGCTGGGCACTTTATTTAAGTGGTAACTTTCATTCAGAACAGAGTTTTGCAGACTTTCATAATGAAGAACGTTATTGTTCTTGAGTTTTGCATATTTATATTTTATTTATTTATTTGTCTATCTATTTATGTATCTATCTATCTATTTATTTATTTATTTAATTGTCCCGAGTCATAATAAGCAAGGGACTTCTGGAAAGCCTACTCCTCTCTTAATTCTACTTGTACATTGTTGGGAAAGAAAAAACAATGATTCATTCTGGCTATAAAGAATTCTTTCTCTTATGTTTTATGAGTGTTCAGTTTTTAAGCTAATAATTGTATCTAAGAATTTATCCTAAAGAAATACCTTTAAGCCTAGGAAAAGCTTAATGTACAAAAATAATATAAAAAAATGAGTTTTGATACTACAAGAAATCGGACAACATCTCCATGTCTGGCAATTGGAGAATGATTAATTATGGTAAACACTCTTGATAGAATATTATGCAGTCTTTAAAATTATTTATAAAGATTGATATGAAAAATGCTTATGAGAGAATATTATTAGGATAAAGCAGGACACAAAATTTTTTTTTAAAGATATTTTATTTATTTGACAGAAACATAGCCAGAGAAGGAACACAAGCAGGGGGAGTGAGAGAGGGAGAAGCAGGCTTCCCGCTGAGCAGGGAGCCCGAGGATAAAAAATTTATATATAATACCAACTTTAAAATAGTATGAGCCCTGGATCTAGAGGATATTCAAGGATACCTTTTTAAAAATCTTTTCCCAAGTGCCAGTTTACTTAATACTCTATTCAGTTTTCCATGTTTGATCCAGCTGTGCTATCAATAGTTTATGTTAAAGACAGTCATGTTCCTCTTAAAGTCTCTTATGCATCATGAAGTAACTGGTATTGGGATCAGCTGGTCCATGAGGCTGAATTGCCAGATGATCTCTCTGAGAGCCGTAACATGTTTGGGACAGATCCGTTGTTTTCTCAGTGAGGAGTTTCCAATAACGACAGATGAGAGACAGAGGAAAATCTAGAATTCGGTACCTGGGACAGTGTTGCTTCATTTGCTCAGGACTCCTTGGAAGCCAATAGTGTAGGAAGCAACTTTGTACTGAATTCAAATTGTGGACTACAATTGATTTTTTTTTTTTCAGGCCATTTATGCCAGTGTTCTTCCTGGAGAGTTAATGAGGGGGTACATGACCCAGTTTCCTACCTTCCCAAGCTGGTTGGGGAAACACTCATCTACCGGCAAACATGATCGTATTGTACAGGACCTAGCACTGCACATGAGTCTCAGGTAGGTGGTATTAGCCCCTGTCCGGCGTTTTATCAGTGTAGTGAATTTAGCCTTTATCCAGTGAGGATCACGTAAGTGTAAAGATTGGTGTTTTAGTTTTGATTTTATTGCTAACTAGATAAATGATCCTGGATAAGTTCCTTATATTTTGTGGGCCTGAGTTCTTATTATCTATAATCAGTATAATACTTGTTTTATCACTTAAAAGGATACTTTTGAGAGTAAGCCCTGTTGGTAGATGTGCTGTAACTTTAAGATAAAGTTTAAAGCTACATAAATCTGAGGTGGTGCTACTATTTATCATTACGACTGTGCCTATTACTGGTAGCCATACAGAATGTCTCAGCTTCCAAATAATAGGAAAAAGGGGACTGTTTAAATAAATGCACTAGTTCTTACCTATCCTAGGAGTAAATTGACCTAGTCATTTAGGGTAGAGGACACAGCTGAGCATATGACAACGGGAGGCAGACATGCAGATGATTGAAAGTCACTGTGCTTGGAGAAGTTTACTAAGCCCAAAAGTCTTGTTATTTGGTACAGTGTTGTTAAAGTCTAGAAACTTAGAAAATGTGCATGCACAGAAATATTAAGTGAACTTTAGGACTTTATTTTTAACCATGAAGAACTTCTTGAGCAGTCTGATTTCTCTTTCTGATCTCTGGAGGGAATGTTAGCATTGGTCCACTCAGAACTTTTGTTTGAAGCTGAATTGAAATGATTCCTTTCTTCTATTCCTGTAAAATTCTACTTCCTACTGTATTTCCTCTTCCTAGTCTATGGCATAGGTTTTGTTTGTTTGTTTGTTTGTTTGTTTTGCCACTCTTGTATTCGTTTCCTATTGTTGCTATAACAGATTACCCAAACATAATGGTTTAAAATAACACAAATTTATTGCCATTTTAAGATGCAGAGAATATCCTGGATTAAGTGGGCAGGCCCAGTGTAATTTCAAGGGCCTTTGCCAAAAAGGAAAAAAGTGAGGCAGCCATATCAAGCCAGAGAGAGAAAGAGAGTTAAGATGTTACATTGTTGTCTTTGAAGATGGAACAAGAGACCATGAGCCAAGGGATGTCCGTGGTCTCTAGAAACTAGAAAGGGTTGCATTTCCCACTGCTCTTCTCATTGCTTAAGTGGGAGGCCTGGCTGTGAGCTCTTTTCCTACTCCCTGCCCTCTGCTTTTTAAACAAGGTGATATATCTCTGTGCCCTGGGGGTGTCCACCTGTGACCCCCACTGTATTCATGTAGATTGTGAGCACTGGACTGCCACTGTGTTTTGTGGCTGTGCTTTTGTATGTCTGTCCCCTTCTCCCATTAGACCAAACATTTCTTATGGGAGGTAGGTCTGCCCATCCAGCATATAAAATTGGTCAGTAAATATTCCTTAATGAATCATATACAGGAGATTGTCATCATCAGAGGACGTCTAGAGTGAATTTCACAATTTTTAAAGTAAATTAGGACCTTCCTATTTAACTTTTTAACCCTGATTAAGTCATTGAACTTTCATAGCTCTCAGTTTCTCTTTATCTTTAAAGTGGAAGTCTGATTTTATTATTAGTTCTTGTTGGGGTTATAGATGCCTTTGAGAATCTGAAAGTTCTTTGATCTTTATTACTTGCACATGCACAAATAATGCTAGGGGACTTACAGATTTCTGAGGTTAACCCTTGATTTAGGAACACTAGATGATACCTTTAGACTTATTTAGAGTTGAATTTTCTGTGATTCTAAGTAGAAGGTAACAGTAATGTAACAAAATATGAGAGAATATTTGTGACAGATGTTTCATGATTTTCTTAGGCACTGTGGCTTAGGGCTTACACTTGTCTTCAGGTACTAGTTGTGCTTGATGATGGAAGACTGAATCTAGAGAAAATGGATGAATTTAAAATAAGGGTTTTTTGGATTCTTCACCTAGGTAGTAAAACGTTGGGGGCAGGGTTCTAGATTTCAAATCAAGAAAACTATTCAGACTCAGTTACCTGAAGGCAAGAGTGGGACCCATTAATAATTTAAACATTTTTATGGGTTCTGAAGCCCAGTAGCTTTTGAGGTTTCTTGTTTGGATTATGTACACATATAATTGCCTCATTTGATGATGGAGGCACCTGGATTGGAAGGATTTCGATTGGTAGCATTTTGTTTTGTTCATCTTTTTTCTGTCTTTTAGTGACAGTATTATATAAGAGCAAGAGAGAAAGTCATTTCATGATAACACTGTAGTTCTCAGCAGACTTTTTCCTGAAGCCTTCCCCTCACAAGTGTGGACCACACTTCTACAGGGACATTTTCTGCAGTTTTCTTAGTTTGCGGAAAGCCCTGCTCTAGAACTAAAGATTTCAGAGTAACTGTATTAGGAAATAGGGAAATGTTCATATATAATTTTATATGTTATAATCAGAGATCAAAAGGTGTTACCGACCCTCTTGCAGGAAGTAGCAGTGGAACTTGAGGTAGGAAATCTCACTGCCTTTTACTGATTCTCTTAAGATTTGGAGCTGGGAATGATTAATCTTTGGCTGTAGTAAGTATGAGCACATAGAAATTCTATTGTTGCCCCAGTCTTGAGAGTAGGTTGGAACTAGAACCTACATTTGTGTTTTTCATTCACTGATCCAGATCAGTAGAAAATTAATTCCCTTTGAGCACACTGGTGTGTGTCCATCATCCTGATGGTGTAGTGCTAGGCTTTCTCTTCCAGCTGTTAAGCAGTAGACATTACACTGGGCATTATTAAAAGTGGATTGAACTTCACACTATGGCTTAAACTCCTGGTAGGTTGCCTCTGACTAGAGTTATGTCTCTTTTGTTTTGGTTTAAGAACTTATTCCAGCAAAAGGACTATAAACATGGATTATCTGTCCCATATAAGGGATGCACTTGTACAGCCCTTGACATCACAAGGGGTAGAAGGAGTGCAGGATGTTATTGCTCTTATGGATGCCTACTCCTTGATGAAAGAAGACTTTGAGAATATCATGGAAATTACCAGCTGGGGAGGCAAACCTAGCCCCTTCTCCAAGCTGGATCCCAAGGTAAATTGTATAACCCATTGGTTCTCTATCACATTGTAATTACTGGATTGATTTGTAGTTAGAAGTATTTCAGAGATGTAGGTGCTTTAAAAAACGTTTAATTTTTTTCTCCTTAAATGCTTTTTGCTTCCTGTGGTCCAGGCTTTCCAAAGATTCTATTTGAATGCAGTATTTTTTAAAAAAATATTTTATTTATTTGACAGAGAAAGAGATCACAAGTAGGCAGAGAGGCAGGCAGAGAGAGAGGAGGAAGCAGGCTCCTTGCTGAGCAGAGAGCCCGATGCGGGCCTCGATTCCAGGACCCTGAGATCATGTCCTGAGCCAAAGGCAGAGGCTTAAGCCACTGAGCCACCCAGGCACCCTGGAGTGCAGTATTAAGAATGGACTTCTGGATTTGATTGTAACAATTTGTAGTTTTAGCATTGTTCTATGTTGAGTGGAAAAGCAAGACATGAAATCCAGAGAAGCAAATATAAGTGTATACCTTGTAAAAACAGGTGGATGAGCCTGTGAAGTCAGTCACCTGGTGGTAATACATTATGAAAAGAAAGATGTGTTTACTGGCTGAGGATTTTTATACTTTTTTTCAGGCTGCCTAGTCTGTGTATTTAGTATTTATTATAGTTATAATAGTTTATATAATGAGCATGAAAAAAACTAAAATGACATAACATGAATTTGTAATATCCAATACCTCACCCTCTGCTTGCTTCTTTGCCACTGTTTTAGAAGATATATTCTGGGGGGCGCCTGGGTGGCTCAGTTGGTTAGGCGACTGCCTTCGGCTCAGGTCATGATCCCGGGGATCGAGTCCCACATCAGGCTCCCTGCTTGGCAGGAAGCCTGATTCTCCCTCTCTCACTCCACTTGCTTGTGTTCCCTCTCTGGCTGTGTGTCTCTCTGTCAAATAAATAAAATCTTTAAAAAAAAAAAAAAAAAAAAGAAGATATATTTTGTATGGCTTGCCTTCTCTAGAATTTTGATTTGACTTTATGGTTATGGGTCAATTGTCCCAAGAGACCTCCATTGTTAGAATTCAGGGACTATTTCGAAGCTTCAAGTTAAGGCTTTTCAAATTACTTTGTATTTCGAATTAAACCGTTATTATTATGATAAAGGTAATTTATGTATTTTGTGGTAACTGAAGGCCAGCTTTAACTTGTACCATATTTTAAGTCTTTTTTGATTTATTGATTCACTGTGCTTACTTTGTAGATCTGTGGAATGCACTAAATAGGTAAAAATGATGAGTTAATATTTCTTTCTGCTTGCCTAATGTCCCCAAATACTGGTTCTTATTTTTGACTCATGGGCTCTATTAAGAATGTCATGAAAAATATAGAACTTCTCTGTAGAAAAATGTACATAAATATACTTCCATGTACATGAGTATTTTGGAGAATATTTCAGGGATCTTGCAGGATCTCACAAAACCTTTAGTTTAAAAGGATTGTTTGGCCCTTATATTTTTGACAGACTCTATTCTTTTCCTGTAGGTGAAAGCGGCCTTCACAAGAACTTACAACAAGGAAGTCCACCTTACTCCATATTCACTTCAGGCAGTAAAGACACCCAGACACAGCACAGGCCCAGTGCTGGATTCTGAATACAGTGAAGAGTTAAATGAAGATGACTCTCAATCTGATGAGAAAGACCAAGACTCTATGGAAACTGATGCAATGATCAAGGTAGTATTTCAGGCTACAGACAGGAAATGCCATGATATTCCCTCAGTAGTTTTTATCTTTTCTTATGTACAGCTCACCTTCTGAAATCATTGAGGGCCATTAAGTTTTTAGGTTCATCACATTGAGGGTGGAGAAAGGTGTAGATTTTATTCTTATAAATAGTCAGCTGCTTACAATAGTGGAAGAAAGCAAGAAAATAGACCATCATATTGATGGTCAAATGCTATGTTAGATAAAGTACCATTCTTGTTTGTTTGGTCATTGGTGTGTGCTTTATGATAGACCCATATTTTTACAGTTTAATTAAGAAAAACTTTTCAGTAAAACTGTTTCTTCTGTAATTCATGTTGTGCTATAGCCATTGAACTACTATAGAAGTTTCTCAGAATGATTGTCTTGTGCTAGGAAAGATTAAAAGCATTTATGGTATCAGCCCACTGTTTACCATTGGCTAAGGCAAAGGAATCTAGTCTGTGTTCTCTCCTGTCTTTAGTGTGTGCCATTCTTGTCCCTCATTTCTGTTTTGTATATACCAGGGAAGGAAAAACAGCCTTCTCCGGTAAAGCTCTCTAGTCTTGTATAGATGTAAGAGCTCGTCTCCCTTTCTCCTCTTCTTAAACTGAATGTGTTTATATCTCTAATCTGAAACTGAAAGAAAAAGAAAATTCCTCATTAAAACATTACCTTCATTACCTTATTAGTAAATTATGTCCTGCTCATTTTGTCTTCCCTAAATAGACCTATTTCCTATATCCAAGAAACTGTATGCCTGGGGAACATATCTTAGGTGTAGATTCTAAATAGTTTTTCAGTAGTTAAAGGCTCCAACCAGCCCAGTTGTTGCTTGAAAGTAAGCTCATCAGGCATAGTGGTATTGAAGGATGTTTGCAACCTTTTTTTTTTTTAATTAAGCTGCATGTATAGATTTGGTTCATTGTAGAAATTGACTTATTTCATTGCCTCATAAGTACAGCTCTTAACTATTTTGTGCATTCTTCTCTCCCAACAGAGAAAGACAAAATCTTCAAAGCCTTCAAAATCAGAAAAAGATAAGGAGTCCAGAAAAGGAAAAGGAAAAACTTCAAAGAAATGAAACTGTTTTTCACTACTGACAGCCACTTTTTACTCACCCCGTTGACCAGTCTAGCTTGTCTAGATAATGCCTTGTTTTTTCCAAAGGAATCATATTTTAGCATAATGGGGCAACTCACTCACCCCATTATAAATAAACGGTGGTACAGCTAGAGGGATGTAATCAGTAGGCTAACATACACCTCTTATAGAGGTTGATAGGACTGCTTGGGTCCTCCACTGTCCCCCGTCAATCTAATCAGATTGTGCTTCAAATTGTGTATAATCAGAAACTACATGTGGGCTTTGGAGTCACATTTTAGTTAACAGTAATATGCTTGGAACATTGGTACTAAGGCAACTTTTGTAGGCTTAAGAATTTATCCTAATGGCCTTTATAGGACCAATGCCGATTTTTTTAAAAAAAGTAGTTACTATGATGTGGTGAAATTTTGTAAATAAATCATAATACAAAACAGTCACCACCTAGAGCTGGTATTCTTTGTATATTGTTAAGTATCTTACAAAATACAAATTAGGAATAAAAATGTTCCACATGACATATATGCAAATTAAGAATGTCATCTTGTACAGTAAAATAATATGTTGATATATTACATTCCTTATTAGTTTGCAAATGATTGGGTAAAAAGTGAGCTCTGTTCCTCCCTAACCAGCTGTGTGAAGCAGAACTTCGGCAGTTGGACAGTCAGAACTCTCACTCCCAACCATTACCTCTGTGAGTGCCAGCCGGATCTCTTTCGTGAACATCATGTCATGGAGTGAGGCCCCTGTCCCATCACTGGAGGGGGTGGAGGGCTGTAGAAGGATTGCCACGTTTTTCAGCATTCCAGAGTCTCAGCTCATCAGGTTCAAGCCAGTAGGGTCTAGGCTGGCTCAGGACAAAATGAATGCTGGCTTTTGTTTACTTTGCCTCTGGGAGCTCTAGTTCTGCCCTGTGATTGCACAAATCGTACTGGAGTTTTGGGTGGTCCCTGTAACCGTACATGCGGGGTGGCCTTGAGGCCGTGGAAGTAGCCTGGAGCTTAGTTGTCCAGTTCTTTTGAAATTTTGTCAGTAAATGCTCAGAGGTATGTGCTAAAAGGAATGTAAAATTGGGATACTACTTCCTCCCTTTGAGTAACTGACAGGCTTGTTCAGGATGTGAGACATAAGGTTCTGGGGACATTTACAGTGTATTTACAAGTGTGAAAAATGTCTTTCCTGTAGACAGAGTTCATTATGGGACTTAAACATTGCCTTCAGCCTTGCCCCTCTCTTTGCTAAGCCTAGCTCGAACCTTCTGCTTCAGCGAAGACCTCCTTGACTGACGACTGCCTCACCTCACCAGTGGGGTGAGCATGGCTTGCTTTCGCATATTCTTCTGTTTCTGTTGCTTTTTGATGTCAAAGTCATGTCTGCCTACTTGTTTTTTACTCCCCAGGAAAAGGGAGTGTAATCTCCTTGCACCTAGAACAATGAATATGAATTCACTTGTAAATTATGATTTTGTTATTAATTCTAAATGTTCTATGATTGGCATAATCAGTGTATAAGATAAATAACTTTTGGAATTAGAGATTATAAATATGCTCTTTAAAATAGGAGGACAACATGGATCTGCTGGGGCTTTGTGATGCCATGTGGTTTTGCAGAATAAAACTGCATACTTCTTTTGAGATCCATTGTGTCTTGGCTATTTTGGAAGCTGTAACAAACAACTATGCTTTATTTAAACTTCATCCTGTTAGGTGTTGGCGGTCCATTACTGCAGCTACCTTATTGGCCTCTTGAAGTTATTAACAAGGAGCAGTGCTGTTGTATGTACTGGGAGGAATAGCTTCCTAAATAAGGTCGGGTGTGATTATGCTCATTAGTGAATGTTTAAAGCCAACTCCCCAAATATGGTGTGCTTTCCTCACACAGATCCCAAAGTGCCTATGGCTCTTATTCCTATAACTTTTCAACATCCCTGCAGTGATAATGGGAATACAAGAGGATGATAGGTGGGCTTAATGATAATGACTTGTATCACTTAGGAAAGCCAAGGCCTCTGGCATATTCTCTAGGCAGCCTTGGCAGGAAGAAGATCAGATCATATGTGGATACTTGGATGCAATAAAACATCACTGTCATTTGGGTACTACTATCACGTGGCAGGTACCTTTGTAACACTCGGTGCTGGTGGCTATACTCGAAGACCCTGTCACTTGAAACATTCAGAATTAGGCTGACTCATTTTTGCCCATGCCCAGACTCTGGGACTGTTGGCTTTGGATGGCAAGGAAGCATAATGTGGGCTGTGTGTGATACGGGGAAGATTCTGAAAAATGTATGTCTTCAGGAACAGTCAAATGATTTAATTTTGTGAAAGGAATTAACAACTCAGGAGATAAAAGCCTATGGTTTATAGTTTCATTCTTTCAAATTGGGGTTTTTAATTCTAACACTGATTCTACTAAACTTCTCATTTCAAAAAGTGTTAATGTCTATGCTGCCCAAACTTCCCAATGCTGTCTCCCTTTTTTGGTCTCCAAATCCAGGAAAAACATTACAAATATCTAATGAACAATTTTATTTTAAAGGGGACATTTCAAAATATAAAAGTTATCAAAAAGTTGAATATTTACAGTTACATCATAGGCTACTGTTAACAGTGCAGAATATGTAAGACTTTGAAGAGGAACTCTATGAAGTGTAATAAACAGCAAAACTCTGTCACTGTTTTGCCACTCTATAATGGCAACTGTACAATGTCTGTGACCTGGAGAGTCTTTTTTCTGTATCCAGAAACCACCAGGGGTAGAAACTTGGCCTCCTGTGGAAAAATGGTATCATGTTTTCAGGAACATTGTATCTAGAAAAGACAAAACCCCCCACGTCTTTAGTAGTGTTTCAAGTATCTGGCATCCACTAATAAAGCCAAGCTGTACTACAAAAGTTTTTGCTCATTTCTGGTATGTGGAGCAGGATGACTATTCAAGTTATAAACCTCTGGCCTATAATCAGTACTGAGTTTAAATCTTGGCTTTGACTGAAAGTGTACAGGTCAGATTGTTTAACTGTTATTATAAAGTGAAGGTGATGATAATAGCCACTTTACTGGGAAGAATGGGAAAACGTAAGGTAAGTGCTCAGCTATCTGTGAAGATTTTCCTGAAACTAATTGGTCATTAGTGGTTCCTTGTCTAAAAGGAGTCAGTGAGGGGCGCCTCGGTGGCTCAAACGTTAAGTGTCTGCTTTCGACTCAGGTCATGATCCCGGGGTCCTGGAACGGAGTTCCACATCGAGCTCCCTGCTCGCCAGGAAGCCTGTTTTCCCCTCTCACTCTCCCTGCTTGTGTTCCCTCTCTAGCTGTGTTTCTGTCCAAAATAATAATAATAATAATAATAATAATAATAATAATAATAATAATAATACAATCTTAAACAAAAGGAGTCAGTGAACAGTAGCCTCAACCAATATTCATTGTACAATAAGACATTTACAGTGACTTTTTCAAAAGATGGTGCATAATCATAACTGGCTGAAGCATATATGCAAGTATAGATGAACCATGGGACTAAGCTTGGAGAAAGGCTATATAGGAGTATTAACAAAAGCAAGATTCTCCTTTAGCAGAATTGCAGATTATCCTCTTGCAAATAACAGTTACAAACTCTGGACAAAATATAACTATTCAAAGGCAAAGGGCAACCAAAAGCTGGTAGAAATTGGAAAGGTGTCAACTCTTGAAGAGAAGAAGTCCACTGGGTAAGATTCATCTTCATACGCATTTGACCTGAGGCTAAGTCCCATGAAGACAGACAGTGAAGTCATAGTCTTTTTAATAACTTTTTAATAGAGTCAGAGAATAGAGTTTGGGCCTGCTAGAATTACCGAAGTGACAGGAATAATACCCTGAAAAGGGCATTGCCCCCCAAATCTGCGTTTAAACTTCATGCAAATCCTTGAACTTCACAGGCTTGGAAGAGACTTTTATGCTGGACTAGAAGCAGAGTTCCACATTGTAGGGAATGCCATATGTTAGAAAACTAAGGGCTTCTTCTAGGATTCAAGGGCCTCAGTACTCTGAGGATAACAATGGACTTCCAGCAAAGAGGCTGGACAAGAGTCTCACATTAGATTGCAGCTCCAACCAACTGCAGCCTTGTGAGACCCTGAACAGAAGACTCTGCTAAGCCGAGCCTGATCCACAGAAGTTATGAGATAGGTTCTGGTTCAAGAAGGCAATGTAGGAAGATCCTGAGCTACCTCTTCCCATGAACACAGTACATCTACAGCTATGCATGGAGCAAGTTCCTCTGAAAGAGATCCAGACACTAGCAAAGTAACTCCTGCATATCAGGTGAAGAAGAAAAGACCCACATCAAAATGGGTAGGAGAGGGTGAGAAGATCTTTCCATAAACCCCACCCCCAGCATGATGACACACAACCAGGAGGAATTCAACAACTCCTGGCTTCTCCCTGAGGAGTGAGGGGTTGGACCCCACATTTGGTGCCTTGACTTTTAAGACTTCCACCTGAGAGAGGGGCCTCGAAAACCTCTAGCTTTAAAAGGCAACGGGCCCTGTATCCAAGAACTAAAAGGATATGGCAAACTAAAAAAAAACAGTTCAAAATGAGATCACAGGGACCCACCGTGGCTAATCCCCCAGGGCCTAGCTCAGAGGCAGCAGAGTGGAATGTACCCAGTCCGTCTGTGAAAAGGCCTCTTATCTTAAAAGCTTTGGCCCGAGGGGCAGGCTTCTAATTTAACACATACTTCGGGGCCAACTACAACACTCTGCTGAGGCCGCAGAGGCTAACAGACACCATCTTTGTGTTCTTTCCCTGCCTTGTGCCAAGTGGCAAGTATCTCAAGGAGCTTGTGCACAAGTCTGGCACTCCAGTTTCTGCTGCTACCCAGGGGACACCCACTAATCAACTAGCTCTGGCCAGGAGAGCTTTACATTTGCAAATCCTAACTGGACCGTCACAAACAGAAACCGTTCTTCACCAGCTAGTCTTCCGGGGTTTAATGCAGAGGCAGCAGACTGGAATGCCTGGACTTTAGGAAAGAGGCTTATTTGCTTAATTTAATGGCTGTGGCCTGAAGTTCAGCTTCCAGTCAGCCTGCATCTAGGTGCTGAGTGAGATTCCCCCCTTTAGGAGACTGACCGGACTTGGCATACCCTCAACTACTAGGAGCAACAAGAAGGAAGAACCAGGGCAGTGCTGACTAGGTTAGGCTCATTTCCTACATGAGGCCACTCCCTCAAAACTGGGAGAGGTGGCTCTTTCAGCTAATGTGTAGAAACCAACACAGTCAGTGGCAACGAGGAAACAGAGGATTACCTTCCAAAGCAAAAAAACAGGTAAAACCTCAGAAAAAGACCTTAACAAAATGGAGATAAGTGATTTACATGAAGTAGTTTACAATAATGGTCATAAAACCAATTCATGAACAAAGTGAAGAAAGTATTAAACGAATCACAGACTTGAAGAATACAACTACTGAACTGGATAATACAATAAAAAGGTTCGACAGCAGGCTAAGTGAACAGAAAGGATAAATGACCGGACCATGGAACTCAACTCATTAACACAGCAAAAAGATAAGCATGAAAAAAAGTGATTACGGCTTAAAGGATTTATGCAATAACATCAACCAATATTCATGTTATAAGGGTCCTAAAAGAGAGGAGAAAGAATGTGAAAATATTTCTAACTTGGGGAAGGAAACAGACATCCAGATCCAGGAAACCCAGTTCCAAACAAGGTGAACCCAAAGAGACCCATACCAAGACACATTATGATTAAATTGCTAAAAAGCGAAAGAAGAGAAGCAACTTATTACATACAAGGGAACCCCTGTAAGGCCATCAGCAACTTTTTCAGTAGAAAACTTTGCAGACTAGAAGACAGTGGCATGACCTATTCAGACTGATGTGAAAAAAAAGAAATGCAAACCAAGAATATTTTACCAGGTAGTTTTGTCCTTCACAATTGAAAGAGACAGTTTTCCAGGCAAGGACGAGCTAAAAGAGTTCATCACCACTAGACCAGCCTTACAGGAAATGTTAAAGGTGCTTTAAGCTGCATGCAAGTGCTGGTTAATAAAGAGGAAAACATAGGAAAGTATAAATTGAACTGTTGGGGACGGTGCATGAACTGCCCTTCCCTCCATGCCCAAGCCACCGGAAATTCTGGTGGAGGTGGAGGTACCTGTGAATGTGAATGAAAGCCCCTCTGGGCTTTCCCCGCCTAGAATCCGAAAAGCCACTTACCCTGTGGGTCTGGGCAATATGTCCTTGGTGTGCTTATCCAAGATATAGTTCCATTTAATCCTCCTCCTGGCAATCATATCTCTGTATCTCTTATCTGTATTTCTTGATCCCTGTGCCTCAATGGTCTCAACTTCTGTGAGTTTAAGCACTCTGTACCCTACAGTAACAATACTAATCCTGTCTCTAGGGTGGGTGCAAAAGCAGTTAAAGATTTAACTGTACCACCCAACGTCCTCACTTGGGAATAATAAAAGACTGGGACCCTTGACAGTTGAAGGAAGAAGGAAGAGACAAAGCCATGAGACTGAGAGTCTGAGAGACGGAGATAGAGAGACAGAGACAGAGAGAAAGAGAGCCTGCGCAGAGAGAGGCAAAGGCAGAGAGAGCGAAGCAAGAGATAGACAGAGAGACTGAGGCAAAGGCTGAGAGCCTGCAAAGCAAGAGACTGAGACAGAGAGAGACAGAGACAGAGAGAGACAGAGAGATTGAGAGAGAAAAAGAGAGCAACAGAGACAGAGAAGCAGAGAGAGAAACAGAAACAGAGAAGCAGACAGAAAGCAAGAGAGAAGCAGAGAGAGCAAGATAGACAGAACCAACTGTTTGCCTAAAGCTAGATTGATGTAACTAAAAAGCTATAAATAAAGAACCCTGAAGACACAGTTTTCAGGAGAGGAGATCCCCACACTACTCTTCGAGTCCGGTCTCCTCATTTTATCGCCGACTCCGTCGCCACCTTCGGGGAACCCTGACCGACCGTTGCCGGGGTCGGCACCCGGCATTGAACGATTAAACATTAATATATAAGTTCAGAATAGTCTTGTAATGGTGGTGGGTTAATCACTTAAAAAAGTAGTAAAAATAACTAATGGATACCCAAGATGCAGAGATACAAACTATGACATCAAAAATAGAACGGGGTAAAAATGTAGAGCCTCAGAACTTACTAAAATAGGTTTCATGTAATCCTCATGGTATCCATGAGGTACACGAAAGATAAAAGGAATTTAAGCATACCATTATAGAAAGGCATTAAATCATAAAGAGAGCAAAAGAAGAAACAGTGGACCTACGAAATAGCCAGAAAACAATAAAAATGGCAGCAAGTCCGTATCTGCCAATAATTACATGCAAATTGGCTAAATCCTCTAATGAAGAATGACTGAATGGATTAAAAAACAATATCTATCCTGCTGCCGACAAGAGACTCAGTTTGAAGAACAAAGACTGAAAGTGAAGGAATGGAAAAAGATATTCCAGGCTAATGGAAATCAAAAGAAATCTGGAATAACTTATATCAGATAAAAAGGATTTTAAAACAAAGACTAATAAAAGATAAGGTCATTATACAGTGATAAAAATGTCAACACAAAAGTGGATATAACATTTGTAAGTATGCAGCTAATATAAGCATCTAAAGATATAAAGCAAAAATTAAGGTCTACAGGGAGAAATAGCAGTATAATAAGAGTAGGGGGCAGACAGTGGATAAATCATCCAGACAGGAAATCCACATAAGGAAACACCACACTTAATAGACATTTACAGTGCATTTCATCCAAAAGCAGAATATACAGACTTAAGCACACATGAAACATTCTCCAGGACAGATCATAGGTTAGGCTATGAAAACAAGTCAGTAAAATTTAAAAAGACTGAGCATCTTTTCTAACCACAATGGTATGGAACTAAAAGTCATTTATAAAAAGAAAACTGGAAAATTAAAAAATATGTGGAGGTTCAACAACATACTATGGAACAACCAGTAGGTCAGAGAGGAAATCAAAAGAGAAAATATCTTGAGACAAATGAAAATGGGAAGATAATATACCAAAACTTAAGGGATGTAGCAAAGCAGTTCTAAGAGGGAAGTTCGTAGCAATTAATGCCTACAACAAGAAACAAGAAAGATCTCAAGTTAAAACATACCTATCTTTATACCTCAAGAGATCGTAAAAGACTACTGTGAACTACTACACACTGACAAATGAAACAATTTAGAAAAGGGAAAACTCTAAGAAACATACAACCTTATGGAGTGAATCATGAAGAAACAAAATCTGAGCAGACCAATTACTAGCAAGGAGATTAAATCTGTAATCAAAAAACAACCTAGCAAACAAAAGTCAAAGACCAGATGGCTTCACCATTTTTTTTAATTTAAAATTTAAAATGTTGCCAACATTTAAAGCATTTATACCAGTCCTTCTCAAACTCTTGCAAAAACAGAAGAGGAGGGAACACTTCCAAACTCATTTATGTGCCAGCATTAGTCAGCTACCAAAACCAGACAAAGATATCACAGTAAAGAAAGTACTAGGCATGGGGCGCCTGGGTGGCTCAGTGGGTTAATCTTCTGCCTTCGGCTCAGGTCATGATCTCAGGGTCCTGGGATTGAAGCCCGCATCAGGCTCTCTGCTTGGCAGGGAGCCTGCTTCCTCCTCTTTCTCTGCCTGCCTCTCTGCCTACTTATGATCTTTCTCTATGTCAAATAAATAAATAAAATCTTTAAAAAAAAAAGTACTAGGCCAATATCCCTGATGAACATAGATGCAAAAATCCTAAGCAGTCTGTTAGCAGACTAGATTCAACAATACGTTAAAAGGATCATACACCAAGATAACTGGGATTTATTCCAGGGATGCAAGGATAGTTTAGCATCCACAAACCAATCAGTGTGATATATACCACATTAAGAAAATGAAGAATAAAAATAATATGATCACTTAGTAGGTACAGAAAAAGCATTTTAACAGTATTCAATATCCACTGATGATGAAAAACTTCACCAAAGTGGGTATAGAGGGAACATACCCCAGCCTAATAAAAGCCATATAGGATAAGCCCACAGCTGTCATTCTCCTCAATGGTTAAAAGCTTAAAAGCTTTTCCTCTAAGATCAGAAAGAAGATAAGGATGCCTACTCTTGCCACTTTTAATTAAACATAGTACCTGAAGTTCTAGCCAGCGCAGTTAGGCAGGAAAAAGAAAAGGCATCCATATTGGAAAGGAAGAAGTTTAAGTGTCACTATTTGCAGATGACATGGTATAATAGAGAACTCTAAAGACCACTAAAAAACTGTTAAAGCCTAATAAATGAATTCTGTGAAGTTTCAGGGTACACAATATACAAAAATCTGTTACATTTCTATACACTATTAATGACTATTAGAGATTAAGAAAACAATCCCACTTACAAGTGCATAAAAAAGAATGAAATACTTATGTGTAAATTTAACCAAGGAGGTGAAAGACCTGTACACTGAAAACTAAAAGACACTGGTGAAAGCAATTAAAGAAAATAAATAGACCTTCTGTGCTCACTGATTAGAAGAATCAAAACTGTTGGAAGTATCCATACTACTCGAAACAATCTATAGATTCAATGGAATATCTATAAGTTTCCAATGATATTTTTGCACAGAAATAGAATAAACAATCCTATAGTTTGTATGGAACCACAGAAGATCCTGAGTAACTAAAGCAATCTTGAGAAACAACACAACTGGAATTACATTTCCTGAAACTGTATCACACAGCTAGAGTAATCAAAACAGTGGTACTGGCATAAAAACAGTCACATAGTAGACTACAGACGTGAAGATCAATGGAACAGAATAGACAGCTCAGAAATAAACCTACGTATCTATGGTCAATCATTTTGTGACAAAGGAGTCAAGAATATATACTGGGGGAAAGGAGAATCTCTTTAATAAGTGGTGTTGAGAAAACTGGACCACTAGATCATACCATACAGAAAAAATCAATTCAAAATGGATTAAAAACTTGAACAGAAGGGCGCCTGGGTGGCTCAGTTGGTTAAGCGACTGCCTTCGGCTCAGGTCATGACCCTGGAGACCCGGGATCGAGCCCCACATCGAGCTCCCCGCTCGGCAGGAGGCCTGCTTCTCCCTCTCTCAGTCCCCCTGCTTGTGTTCCCTCTCTGGCTGTGTTTCTCTCTGTCAAATAAATCTTTAAAAAAAAACAAAAGCAAAAACAAAACAACTTGAACAGAAGCCCTGAAAGCATAGAACTCCTACAAGAAAATATGGGGGTGGGGGAAGAAGAAAATATAGGGGCTACTAAGCTCCTTGACCTCAGTCTTGGTACCGATTGTTTGGATCTGACACCAACAGCAAAGGCGGTAAGACAGCAAAGCAGATACAAACAAATGAAACCATACTGACCTAAGTAACTTCTGTACAGCAAAGAAAACCATCAGCAAAATGAAAAGGGCAATGTATGGGTTGGGAGAAAATATTTGCAAATCACAGATCTGATAAAGGGTTACTATAAAGGGTTACTACAGTTCGGTAGAAAAGATCCAATTAAAAATGGGCATAGGACAAAAAAAAAGTGGGCATAGGATCTGAATAGAAATTTTCCAAACAAGATACACAGATGGTCAACAGGTACATGAAAAGGCGCTGCTAAACATAACTGGTTACCAGGGAAATGCAAATCGAAACCAGAGTGAAGTATCAATCTCACCTGTTCAAATGGCTATTACCAAAATGACAAGAAATCACAAGTTTGGCAAGGGTGCAGAGGAATCGGAACCCTTGTGTACTGTTGGTAGGGATGCAAACTGGTGCAGCAACAGTGAAAAACAGTATCAAGGTTCCTCAAGCAATTAAAAATAGAATTACCATGTGGTCTAGCTGTTCCACTGCTGGGTATTTCTCTGAAAAACAAAATCACTATCTTGAAAAGATACCTACACTCTTATGTTCATTTTGGCATTATTTATAATAGCCAAGAGAAGGAAACAACCCTAAGCGCCCATCGACACTGGATGAAGAAAATGGCACGTGTGTATGCTTGCATACACACGCACACAGGAATATTATTCAGCCATAAACAAGAAGAAAATACTGCCATCTACAACAATATGGATGGACTTTGAGGGAGGGCACTACAGTAAGTGAAATTAGAGAAAGACAAAATACTGTCTAGTCTCACATGTATAAACAAAAATGGAACTCATGGATACAGAGAACAATTTGTTGTTGCCAGAGGACTGGGGTGGGGAGTGGGTGGAATGGATAAAAGCAGTCAAAAGGTATAATGTCATAAGTCTTGGGAATGTAATGTACTATATGTTAACTATGGTTAACCATATTGCATATTGAAGTTATGAGACTGAAAGTTCTCATTAACAAAAATTTGTACCTCTGTGTGATAATGGATGTTAACTTACTGTGGTAATCATTTCTGTATATATAACCATTGTGTATACATCTAAAACAACTGATGCCAACTCTTTATCAATAAAAAAGGCATCATTAATATATGTTGTTTTAAGATGCTAAATTTGTGATATGTTATACAGCAACAGGAAAATGAGGCAAATCCCAAGGATAATTTGAGCAAGCTTTGAAAATAGATTTTGTCAAGCTGATTCTGAAATTTTATAGGGAGATGGAAAGGATTAAGAGTACTCAAAACAATCTTGGGAAAAAATGACAACATTGGAGGATCCACAGTACCTGACTGTAAGATATAGCAGAAAGTCACATGACCAAGACAGTGTAGTATTGAATAGGGGACAAATACATCAGTGGAAAAAAGAGAGGGTCCAGAAAGAGATCAATATTTAAAACCTCACTGACTTTCAACAAAAGCACCCAAGCAATTCAATGAGGAAAGAAAAGACTTCAAAAAATGGTGTCAGAAGACTGAATACCACTTGGAGCAGGGAGGATCTCAGTCCTCATCTCACAATGTAAACAAAGATAATTTCAAAATGTATCATAGACCTAGAACTTCTAGAAGAAAACATATTAGACTATGCTTGGGACTTGTTTGTAGGCAAATATTACATACATACATATATATATATTCCATATATATATGGAATAAACAAAAATGGAACTCATGGATACAGAGAACATTTGTTGTTACATATAAATATATATATATATATTTATTTATTTATTTTAATTTTATGTTTTTAAGATTTTATTTATTTGACAGAGAGAAACACAGCCAGAGAGGGAACACAAGCAAGGTTCACAAGCAATATTTCACACAAGCAAATATTTTTTTTAGACAGGATACAATAACCATAAAACCTTAAAATGCATAAATTACAATTCAACAAAATCTCATCAAAAGATACCATTAAGAAGAAGAACTGGAAAGCCACAGAAAGAGAAAATACTTGCAAAATATCTGACAGGGGCGCCTGGGTGGCTCAGTTGGTTGAGCAACTGCCTTTGGCTCAGGTCATGATCCCGGAGACCTGGGACTGAGTCCCACATTGGGCTCCCTGCTCAGCGGGAAGCCTGCTTCTCCCTCTCTCACTCCTCCTGCTTGTGTTCCCTCTCTGGCTGTGTTTCTCTCTGTCAAATAAATAAAATCTTAAAAATTTTTTTTTTATCTGACAGACCTGTATCTAGAAAATACAAATAGAAGAAGTTTTACAACTCTAACAGAAAGACAACCCAGTAACAATGGAGAGAATCAGGGGTGCCTGGGTGGCTCAGTTGGTTAAGCGACTGCCTTCGGCTCAGGTCATAATCCTGGAGACCCGGGATCGAGCCCCAAATCGGGCTCCCTGCTCGGCAGGAGGCCTGCTTCTCCCTCTCTCACTCCCCCTGCTTGTGTTCCCTCTCTGGCTGTGTCTCTCTCTGTCAAATAAATAAATAAAATCTTTAAAAAAAGAACCAACAACAACAATGGAGAGAATCAGTCTTTTAGCAAAAGGACATGTACAGGGCAAAAGAAGGAAGTTGGGGGGCGCCTGGGTGGCTCAGTTGGTTAAGCGACTGCCTTCGGCTCAGGTCATGATCCCGGAGACCCGGGATCGAGTCCCACATTGGGCTCCCTGCTCGGCAGGAAGCCTGCTTCTCCCTCTCTCACTCCCCCTGCTTGTGTTCCCTCTCTGGCTGTGTTTCTCTCTGTCAAATAAATAAAATCTTAAAAAAAAAGAAGGAAGTTGGATCCCTAACCAGAGAGCATACATAAAAATTAAATGAATCAAAAATATAAATGTAAGAGCAACAACTATAAAAAACCCTTAGATACGACTCTAAAGGCACAAGTAATCAAAGGGGGGTGGGAATCAGGGGGTGAGAAAGGAAAATGTTTATATCAAAGGATACTATCAAGAAAGTAAAAAGTTCTTCCACAGAATGAGAGAAGAAATTTGCAAATCTAGGGTCTGTTAAGAATTCTTATAACTCAACTATAAAAAAGACAAATCACCCAGTTAAAAAATGGGCAAAGGACTTGAAGAGACAGTTCTCCAAGGAAGATATACAAATGGCCAACAAGCACATGAAAAGATGCTCTGTGTCCTTAGTCATTAGGAAAATGGAAATCAAAACCACAATGAGCTACCACTTCCCACCTACTAGAATGATTTTCAACAAAAAGACAAGCACTGATGAGGCTGTGGGGAAACCCGAGCCTTTGGATGCTGCTGGTGGGAATGCAAGGGCTTGCGGGGGCTGTGCAAAGCAGTCTGGAGTGTGCAAGGAACAGCCGTCACCGGGCTGAGGCTCCTTGTTTTTGCATGTGCGATAAGAAGCTCCTGGAGGGTTTAGGAAGGAACTTGATACGCTGCAGATGGAATGAGAGGCCTTGCCCACGGACTGGGTGACAGGGCTGAGGGTGAGATGAGTCACAGATAATGACCGGGTTTCACCCTGACCAGTGGCTTGAATGGAGCTGCTCCTGACTGAGACAGGCGGTGAGAAAACTTAAGAGTCGAGTTTTAACCGGGTTAGGGGAGATAGGGAGGTAGGGACTGAGCTCCTTGCTTCCCTTTGAAGGGTCTCCTGGATTTGGGCAGTGCTTTTGGCTTCCCAGGGAGATACGACATATCCCTGCCTCCCTCTGCAGTACATGAGGCCATGAGTAAATTCTAGTTGATGGAATGCAAATGGAAGGGGTGTGGGCAGCTTCCATGTGGCAGAAATGAGAGTTGGGAAGAAAAAGGGATTTTTCAAATCTGTGGATGCCATAAGTTTTATATTCTGAACTTTAAAAAACTCCACTGTTACTAGCTGGCTCTAGTTTTGATGCACTGATTAAAAAAGAAGCCCTTATGATTTGATAAAACACATTATAGTTGGAATCCTTGATGTTGCATGGCCAAAAAAGCCTTTGTCACCACACAGACAGTATGACCAACATTTTTAAAGGACATCAACAGTTTGTCATCAGATTCTTCAAATTGGACAAGTTACACGATACACAAAAAGAAGCCATTGGCAATACAAACTAAGAAACCTTTGCCTACTCTGGACCCTCGTGCCCTGGGGAAGAGAGGAGATGGTCTGGGACTTACCTGCCAGGGCTGCTCACTGCTCCACCTCTGTTCTCAGGTACTGGGTATAGTCGGAGATTTTTCTTAGTTGAGCAAAGTTTAATCTTTCTGAACACATAGGACATGTGCTTTCGGTGTTTAACATGCTGTTTAGGGAGGGAAAGCAGAGTAGAATAACATTCCTTTAGCTTTAGGTTATTCTAATGTGAAAAACGATTCTGTCTGCACCTCCTTAGTACATATTCACTGCACGATTTAAGAACCAGGAATATTCAGTCTCATGCAAGATCCTCTTTAAGGGTAATGTTCTCAAAGGTCACAGAAGAGTTCGGCCTTCAGAGATCTTTAGGAACATGAGTAAGGAGACCACAGGATAAAATAGTGGTTGAATGAAAGCCCTATTTTTGAGTAAATCTGTGTGACTGAATGAAATAATGCGCACTTACATCTTAAATTCTGAGTACAGAGCAGGGAAGTCGCAATGTGGACACACAGTCCAATCATCTTTCAACATGTGTCGACCCTGGAAACAGTATTTAAGAGTAAAATTCATCATTTAAAAAATTCCTGCCATTACTCAACTATAATAAATGTATTAAAATTAAAAGCCAGACCTCTAAATTAGGTGAGCAAATGACTAGAAAGAGGTGGTGGCAAACAGACTGAAACCAGATTTCATTTATCACATTCATGTATAAAGAATAGTCTTCAATTTTATGATTATCATTACCTAAGCTTACTGTAATCTAATGATTAACATATAATCTGGTATTTAAAATTTTCTAACAGAGCCCCTGGGTGGCTCAGTCAGTTGAGCATCTGACTCTTGATTTTGGCTTAGGTCAGGATCTCAGGGTCATGGGATCGAGCCCTGCATCGGGCTCCGTGCGCAGCGTGGAGTCTGCTTGTCCCTCTTCCTCTGCTCCTTCCTCTGCCCCCCCACATTGTGCATGTACTCTCTCTCTCTCAAATAAAATTTTTAAAAATTTTTTCTACTAGGTCTTAATATTAAAATTGATCATAAAACCCACCGCTTATTCAGTATGCCAGGCAGTGCACTAAGGCTTCACACATGTCCTGTCATCAGCCTGCAGCTGTGTCAACAGGCAGGCATTGTTACGGTTGTGCCTAGCAAGGTAAAGCGAACGGCAGAGGATTATATGGCCAGTAAAGTGGCCGAGAAAGGGTTGAAGCCCAGGACCATCTGATCGCCAAGAGTGCTTTTTACATGTCAAGTGTCTAAATGGACCACAAATATAGTATGTATACGCACGTATAAAGAAATATGTATTATAAACTTACTGTTGCAATGCAATACGGGATGTTATTTTTACAGCCAGGACAGAGGAGTTCACACTCTGGGAGAAGAAATTCGCAGAATGGACACGGGGTTGTGGCCTCTTCTGTCTCGGATGTATCGGGTCTCCTGTGAGAAAGGATCATGTAACGTGCCTACTTCCTCACAGTCAGGGTCTGAGATTAGAGGGAAGCTCCCCATGACCTGCACCACTGCT
Organism: Spilogale gracilis; assembly: GCA_004023965.1. NCBI lineage: Eukaryota > Metazoa > Chordata > Mammalia > Carnivora > Mephitidae > Spilogale > Spilogale gracilis. The sequence continues at coordinate 75,177 of PITA01001178.1, read as the reverse complement.
CAGGGAGGAGGGGGAGGAACTGAGTGTGTAAACTGTAACGTTAGGCCACATCTGGAGGCTGGAGTTCACAGCATAGTAAATGGCAGAAAATGCTGTCTCTTCTCTTCCTGTGCTATGGATGCCACAGATGCCACGGATGCCACAGATGCCATGGATGGGGTAAGCTTGCTTCTTCCCCTCCCTCTCTCCCCTTTGGGGACCGCAGTGGTAAGGGCTGTCCAGGGCTGAGCTGCAGGGTTGCCCGTGACCACGGCAATGTCCCACTTCTGCGCCTGCCAGTAAGGTAGCCAGGAGCCACGTGAAGCTTCTGAGCATTTGAAATGCAGATGGTGCGAAGAACTAAGTTTTAAATTCTATTTAATTTTAACTAATTTAAATTTAAATAGCCTTATGTGGCTAGCAATTACCTTATTAGACCTCACAGCTGTAGAGGAGTCTCACGTGGGCAGGGAATGACTAGTGTCTTCCGAGCTGGGGTCCAGGCCTCAGTGGCACTGAACGGTCGGGGTGGATGTGCTCTAGCACCCCCTGCCCCCAGACTCTCCATAAAGAGGAAACGTCTGTGCTCTGGATGCAAAGCTGGAAGACGGAGGCCTCTGACCTTGCTGCCATCGGGACACAGCAGGCCCGAACCATGAATCAAATAAATCCTGACTTTTTCAAGCCATTGTTGGGTCTTCTGCTGCTGGTAGCTGAATACAGTCCCAGTCGCCACCCCCAGCCCATTCACTCCCTGAGCCCGCACATTAGCAGCCAGAGTCTAAAAGCTACATTCGTGAAATGTGAGGAGACAACAGAACCAGTTGTCCCTGCCTACCTGACCATGGCCTCGATCTTCTTTTTGTATTTGGCATCTATTTTGTTGCGGTACTCGGGCCTCATCAGCATGGCCGCGAAGCTGAAAGCAGAGTTCTTCAGGCCCGCTCGGTGACACTCGATCACCGTGGATGTCAGGATCGGCACAATGTCTGCAATACACACAGGAGAGCAGAAAGCCCAGTGCTTCTGCTGTCTGACTCTGTTCCCATTTAGGAGGACAACACGATTGCACCTCTAAGTTTGCTTTTCCTGACAAAGAACCAGGCAGGATCTCTTCATGAGGAAAGGGTACTCATCAAAATGTCCTTCCTGTGATTGTACTGTGTTTTTCCTTGTAGCACCAGGACCCGCACTCCCTTGATGTCCCTTTTGGGTGTATGTTCCCAAACCACTGAGATGCCTTTTTGCATTTGGCAGGACTGCCCGTGAATGGTCACAGAGATTAGTAATTTTATGCACTGACCTCTGTGTGTGTCCCGGAAGGTAAATTACTGGATCAAAGAATGTGACTTGTTAAAAAATGCTCTTAGCACAGATTTCCAAATTGCTTTCTAGAAAGGCCGTACCAATGTCTGTTCCCAGGAGGGTCATGAGCGTGCCTGTCCTACTGCACCCTTTGCCAGCATGGTATACAGTTACTGTAAAGTCTTTTTCATGTAACAAAAAAGAATAGTTACAGAAGAGGGGTTGGTGAATTTTGACCTGTAGGCCAAACTGGGCCCTCTGTTTTTGTATGTCTCATGAGCTAGGAGTGGCCTTTATGTTTTTAAATGGTTGAAAAAAATCAAAAGAAAAATATTTTGTGACATGTGAAAATTATATGAGGTTCAAATGTCAGCATCCAAAAAAATTCTGCTGGAACACATCCCTGCTCGTTCATTTCTGTACAGTTTGTGTAGAAATAGTAGCTGTGACGGACCCTATGGTCCATGAAGCCCCAGACATCCTACATCTGTACCACTACAGATTTACTGACCCCCGTCACAGAGTGTGGGAAAGTCTATTAACTGAAGACTGTTATAATGACCTGTTGTTTCATAGCGGCAGTGGCCTGGTTGAGAACAGGGTCAGACAGACTAGCTTACAGTGTGATCTTGGGCAAATGTTACTTCACTCTTTTCCCCCTCCGTTTGCTTCCCTTGTAATATAGGGAAAATAATAGTAGTACCCACGGTGCAGTCTTGAGGCTGTTATCCTTAGATCTGCTTGATCTTGGCTGGCATCTGGGAACTTGGATTCGGGGGGAGTTTCTGCCATTTCCAGGTCAGAGTGGCTCACTGTGCCTAAACTGTACACTGTGGCTTATGCTGAACACCTGCTTTCGGGAGTCTGGAGACGTTTCCGTGGCAAGCAGGGGGTGCCTACGTGAGCAGCCTCCGGTACGAGCCCTGGGCCCCAAGTCTCTCAGGAGCACTTCTGGTAGACACCACTGTACATGTGTTGTCACACAACTCACTGCTGGAGGACTGTGTCCGATGTGACTACTCGGAGGGGACTCTTGGAAACTTGCACCTGTTCTCACCCAGACTTCGCCCCACGCATGCGCCTTTTCCGTTTGCCAACTTGGTTTTGTGTTCTGCTGAAATAAATCTTAGCCTCTAGCAGTAGGATGGGTTGTGTTGTGTGAGTCCTAGTGAACTTGGGGGTGGTCTTGGGGTCCCGTGAGACTACTTCCTGGGGTGGGTGTGAGGATAAAACGAGCAGGGTTAGTGGCTGTCGCTCCTACAGTGCCACACTGAGGCACACATAAGGGTGACAGGTCCTTCTCAGCAGTACGTACGTGACGGGAACTTGCTGATGTTGTTGGCCACCCGGATAAGCATTCGTGCCCCTTTCATATGATCTCCGTTTTTCACATGAATCTGAAATAAATGACATATTTTACTCTAAAGAGATTTTGATTAACCCTAATTCATGCTTTATTCCCCTGTTGCCCCGTGATCCTCACAGCCTTACTTGGCTTAAGGCACTTGGGAGTTCTCCTTTATTTCTCCTCTCAGCAGTGCTGCCTGACCCCGTGGCCTCGCTGATCTTACCCCTCCTCTATGCTCTGCTTTTTCCTTTGCCCCAGACCACGTGACATGAGTTCAAATCCCTGACCCAGCTCTTACTGGCCATTTTTGGAGGGCTAATAATACCAACTTTGCCACGTTGCTGTGAGACCTGAAAGCCATGTCTTTCAGGCATTAAGAGCAGATGAGTTGTTAAAGGAAGAGGGCAAAGGGGCAGTGGTAGCTGGAAGGCCTGAGACTGGGTGAGTACTGACTATGAGTGGGGCCTGTGACGCTTACGATCACAGGAGGCTTGGAGAGTCCACAGGGCCAAGGTATGATGTCGCCGTATCATCCAGCGAGATGGGAGAGCCCACAGAGGTAGGGGGGGCAGGGGGCTACTGTGGGGTAGCGGTGGGGGCGGAGAGAGGTGGAGCCAGTAGGAGGCAGAGCTGGTGGTGTCTGGTGAGAATGCGCAGCATGAGTTTAGAGTAACTCCCAGGCATCGGGTCTAAGCAAGGGGCTGATGCTATCATTCACTGAGTACTGCTACCTGATAACTATTGCCTGAATGTAAAGGAGGGGCAGGGACTGCCCTGCTGCTTGTCCTCCGCTGACTCTGTGGGCTCAGATGGCCCAGCTCCGTCATCCAGACCCAAAGGTCCCAGGCTGTCCCTCAGCCCAAATCCCTGCCCCTGCTCTGGGAGGAAGCATCCACCAAAGCTGTCTTGACTGCCCCTGAAATGTGGATGACCTTCTTCAGTCCTTTGGGCCAAAGATGCCTGTGACATTTTTACATCAATTTGTTCTTACTTGAAAAGGTTTCACAGTTTCCCTTCTGATATCACGAGCAGTTAAAAGTCTTGAGAATGTATGGTGCTTGCATAAGAGTTGAGAACTACAGCAAACAGGGAAGAGTCCCAGGTGCCCCTCAGTGGGAGGGGAAGAGGGTGCCTGGTCGGTCCTACCTCAGTGACCAGCCAGCTCTCGGACCGAGGAAAAGAAAAAGACTTGAGAACCATCCCTGTGCCTTAGGGTGGCAGAAAGCCCTGATCCCGGAGGGCTGTGTGTTGGATTCCAGACTCCCACCTCCAAAAGCTCCATTCTGCGGGAATCTGCGCCCGCAGCATGCGGGCGCCACCACTCGTGTCTGCAGTTGAAAGAGACCACCCCTCTCCCTTTCTACTCCTTTCCATGTGAGAGAAGGGATCCTCCTATACTCTCAAGGGTTGCAAGTCAGAATTCTCATTTTCTTCTTACCATCAGTGTTACAGACTGTGTGGCCGAACACAGTAGTCACTGGCCACATACAGCTGTTTAAATTTTAAAATTAGAATGATAGAAAATTTAAAAATGTAGTTTCTCAGTTGTACCAGCCGTATCTCCTGCGCTCCACAGCTGGGCCGCTGGCTGCTGTGGGGGCCGCACAGACACTGGCTGCCTACAACACTGTAGAAAGTTCTGGACAGCACTGGCGGAGATCATAATTAGGATCTCAATCATTCATAACACGACTCCTGTATCCTCGGTACCATCAACATTAAAAAACCTCTGGTGGACTGGCCTGGAAACCCAAATTAGCATTAATATGGGAAGATGTACTCTGATATGATGAAAATTTGGAAAAATATGTGAGTTGGATTCTGTCTGTATCTTTACAGAGGTATGTGTGTAAATATATTACAAAATATACATATATTTATATATAACTTTTAAGTAAATTGTACATACAAATATTTGAGGTTTGCATACTGTAGTTTGTTTTGATCAAGAATTACTAAGGGGCATCTGCCTTCGGCTCAGGTCATGATCCCAAGGTCCAGGGATCGAGCCTCGCATCAGGCTCCCTGCTTGGCGGGAAGCCTGCTCCTCCCTCTCCCGCTCCCCCTGCTTGTGTTCCTTCTCTCACTGTCTCTCTCTGTCAAATGAATAAATAGAATCTTTAAAAAAAATTACTACTTGAAGAGACAGAATACACAACTGGACATAAGTATAATCCTAATGTGGTTAAAAAAAAATAAGAGTGCACACACGTTTACAGAAGTACAGCGGATATACAGAGAACAAAGTTAACAGCGGTCATATCTGATGGTGGACTTAAAGAGTAAATTACTTTTTCATTATACTTTTCTACATTCTCTACATTTTCTCTGTGAATATTATTTTGTATTTGGATGAAAACTAAATAGTATTAAAAACTGTGGAACTGTATAAAATCTACTATCTTAGAATTAATAAACTAGTAAGCTCTAGTTAAACAGAAATGTCTTAAGTAAATCTCTTTTTTTTGACCAGGTGATCCATTTACATGCTTCAAAATCAAGACAAGGTAGAAACACATCCACAGAGAAACCTGCTCTCCTCTTGTCCCCTAACCAGGGATGGCTGCCATGCGTCCCCCTGCCCCATGTCGTGTTCCTATTAGCTAACTACTTTTGCTAGCTAGACTTTTGAGTCTATTTCTAATTTTATTTGCAGTGAATATATATTCATTCTTATTTTTTGCCCTTTTGCACACAAAAATTAGCAGACTATATAATTATCCTGCATGTTGCTATTTTTCAGTTAACAATACAGCAATCTAGAAAATCACTCCCATCCAATGGGGAGGTGCCCGTAAGAAATCCCTTCAGGTGATAAACTCACTTGGCAGATTATGTCCCAAGTCACTCAAAGGGCCTCACCTTCACTAGTATGTAACTGTGCAGGATCATGAGGTTGGTGGCCATCTCGGACGGAATTTTGATCTTCTGGGATTTGAGTTCTGCATACATGCTAAAGAGAACGTCGTGTGCATTCCGATAGTTTCCTGGAAAGAAGGGGGGCAAAATGACGTTATTGCCTTCAGGATCTGCCTAGGCCTACCTTCCTAACCTGGCTTTGTCCTCCCCTCCCTCTGTGCCGCGGTAGGTGCTGCTGCGCCCCCTGCTGTTGCTCTCCCTGCACACCCCTTTCTCCCTCATCTCCCGCCATCTCAGCCCATCAAAGCTCCGCCTTCTCTCGCCTCCATCCTCCAGCTCCCCATGTCCCCCACCCTCAGGATGAGGGGGAGCCCTCTGCCGGTGCCCTTCTCATGGGTTTCCTTCCCATTCTGGGCGTTCTCACCCTGCAAAGCAACTCTGAATCTACCGTCTCTCCCACCAAATCAGGACTCCCTAAAACAGGAAACACAGCCTCCACCATGTGTGGCTCGGGTCTTCTGAATCCCGAGCTCCCACCATGTATCCTGCAGTAGGAGTCAGATCAATGAAGTGATGACTCACTTAACTCCTTATCTGCCCAAACTGTGTTCCATATATATGAACATGTAAAAGAATCAGCCTGCCAAAACAGTGAAGATGTCAGACTAATTCTCTTAGTCAATAAATCTTTAGATAGCATGTGAGTGAGTGAACAGAACCTTCTGGAGGGTCTAGCAATAGTCCCTGCATACTATTAAGAACGAGATCAATTCTAATACATCATCTCCCATCTTCTAGAATCTCCTCTGTTGTTAAAGCCAAAAACATGGGATGGAAGGAAAGTGCTGCACAGTGCAGGAGAGGGGCCACCGTCCAGGAGACGGGAGCTGTGAGGCCGTGCGGGGGAGAGCAAACAGCGGGATCAAGAGAAGGCATTCAGCGGAGTCATTCTGTGATGGGGAATTATCTCACTTCTCCCGAACCCAGAAATGATCACTTCCCTAGTCTTCTGGCTTCACAGCAAACCCAGATTAGACAGGGGCTACTACTTCCCACACAGAAAAGGAGCTGGAGCTTGATTCTACTCCTTGAATATGAAAGAAACACCCAGGCCCGGACGTACCCGCAGACTGCTCTTCTCTGGCAATGATGACGGCGGTCTGGGCGGCTTCTCGGTACTGCCTCAGGGCCATGTACAAGCGGAACAGGTACTTGGCATCCTGACACACAAGCCGTTACAGAAACGTCACCTTCTTCATTAGCTAACGGGACAAACACCTACAACTCTGCATTTCCGTTGGAATCCACTTTTGATACTGTTTTTTAAAAAATCCACTGAATGAAGAATTTATCCATCCAGTGTTGATTCATAGTTTAATGTGCACCAGGTCATAATTAAAGTACTTGAGAAATATTAATGTGTTTAAATCCTCATGCCCTCTCTGGAAGAAAGGCACGGTGAAATGCTAATTGCACTGATGAGAAATGAACCCAACAGGACCTTTCCAGAGTCGGGATCAAGCCACAGCGATGGGGCTGCAGGGTCTGTATCCCTAAACCGCCTCCCCAGAGTTATCTCCTGTGTGCCTGAAACCAAAATGGATTCTTACACAATGGACCAACTTCACAAAATTTCAAAAATTGCTACACTCATATAGATTTCTCTTGCCCATAAAAGACTTTGGACTTTGACTCTTTTTTACTCCCATTCTCTTTACCTCTAGACAACTTCCTGTGCTGGTTTCTGGTTATTAGAGAAAGCGGACTTTAGGAGAGCTGGTTGGTAAGAGTTTCAGTTTAACCTTTGGCAAGTTAATTTGCTCTCCCTGGTTCTCTGTGTCTCTATCTGAAACACTGGAAATGGGCTTGGGGATCAGGTTCGCTATAATTTCCTCTAGCTATGACATTCGGGCATCTTTTCTTCAAATCAGAAACTTGACTTCCTTCACAGGAAGATCACCTCAAACATCAAAGCAAAAGGGAAGAAAAAGCTCAAGGTTATTCTCAAAGGAAACCATCCTCATCAGGACTGAAAGAAGACGGATGCCTGCATGAACTCCTGAGTCATATACTTTGAAAATATGTTCTTGATGATTTACTTCTACTCTATATCTACAGTAAGTTACTTTCACACTAAATATGATTGTTATTAATTCCCCTACCTTTTGAAATATGAACAAAGCATACTGAGTTTGAGGGATCAATGCTGACTCATAGTTCCAATAATATTTTTCAGAGTGCCCAGAATAAATGAAACCTTTAACCTTTGAGGAAACTTATGGGCGGAAGAACTATTATCTTGAGGGCGAGAGTTCTGCTTATCGCTCAGGTAACAATGCCAATTTCAAAGACTGAATATATCCAATAGCCTCTAAAATGCAGGGTCTGTCTAGCAGACCTCAAGCTGTATTCAGAGGGAATATTTAAGAAGTCTATGGTGCAGAAGCCATAATAGGTAAAAACAGGGCAGAATAAAGTCAGATCATAACTAAACCACTTAAAATCCCAGTGACATTTCTAGTACCTTAGGCATGCCGTCACTCTCTCCCAAGAGGTGGTCTATCAGCTGACTAGTCAGCAGTTCATCTTTGGCCTGACCAACCTGTTTAGGAAGAGAAAGAAACCATAAATTCAGCATCTTAAAATTAGAAAGGAAGGGGAGTCGGTGGGGGTGGGGTAGGGTGGGGGGAGACAAATAATCTCGTGCTATGGAATAAAAAAAATTGTAAAAGTACCTGAAGTCAAGTGCCTGACATGATATAAATTCAGGGTCTGTCTTCGTTCATTTGTAGTCTCCATTCATACAAGTCTATCCTTCAAAGCTATAGCTTCTCTAAGTTGCTATATCAAAAGACTATATATTTTTTTCCACAGACACAGTATACTTCTTGGGTGCTTCAGCAGAAACTTCCTTAACGTGACTATGACATCTAGATGAGAGGGTCTTGAGCCCAGGAACTGGGCCTTCTGCAACAGCATAGCACCAAGCGCTGCCTCTCCAGCGCTCCCCAAGGAAATGCACCTGTCCAGGGCCGCCTGGAGTCCAAAGTGGAAAAAGTATAGCCATAGGGGCCCAGAAGAGGGCAGGTGGCTGGAAGCGTGGGTGGAATTCTGGAGAGGACACAGGCCTGGAGACCTAGATCTGAGAGTTACCTCCATGAAGGTCAGACTTCAATTCCTGATGAGTTGTGTGGTGTTGATCAAGAAAAATCATGGACCGTAGGAAATGTGTTACTTTTAGGTAGGAGAAATAATTATTGACAAGAGTAGGGGGCTTCAGAGTTTTATGTCTATAAAAAAGGGGTGAGCTAAGAACACAACTGGAGCTCCCCCCAAAGGGAACGAGCACTGAAGAGTGCAGCGCTGCCCTTGTCACATGAATGACACAGTGAGAAAAGCCAGGGGAAAATGAAGGAGACTGTCATTAGGACAGAGCAACACATAGCCTAGCTTGCTACAGCTCAGGAGAAAGGATAAAGGGAAGTTGGGAAGTTCCTTGTGCACAAGGGATCGTAGCGAACCTGGGGAGTGGAGAGGCTCTTGTGGCTGCAGAATTTCTATATACGTGTGTGTCATCAGTGCAAGAAAGCTAAGCTTTTATAAACCTGTTTCCTCTTTTATCACTGCTGTAAGGAAGGGACTTAGAGAAATCCTATATAGTTCCTCATCTTGATGGCTCCGGTGGATGGTTTCGGGTTAATAAGCCAGTACAGAGACATGGTTAAATTAAGGGTTCTGGAGCTGGCCTGCCAGACATCGAAAGATCACCTGTGTGATCTTCAGCAGGTAACTCTTGGGACCTCAGAGAGAATAAAAATAATATTTAACTCAGAGCATAGTTTTAAGGATTAAATAAGTTAATATCTTAAAGGGGCTTGGACTGGTGCTAAACAGACGGTGTTGCCAGATACGGCAAATAAAAATACAGGGTACCTGGCTAAATGTAAATCTTAGAGGATTGAGCGTACCCAAATTGTTAAGATAAATGGAAAGGGGAGGTAGTAAGGAATAGATGTGGCCACTCAGAACTAAATTAAAAGGAGGATGGAGACAGAATACTGAGGAACACTTACATTTAAGGATCAGAGGAGTCAGTGAAGGAGGCTGAGAGGGGACCATCTGAGGAGTAAAAGGGGAAGCAGTGTTCTAAGGGAGTAAAAATTTTAAGAAAGGTATAGTATAATAGCATAAAATGCTGCCATGTAATAAAGACTGAGAAGAGACTCATGTATTTAGCAAGTGAGGGATCAGTGGTGATGTTTTAGAGAAAGTTTACAGAGAGGTGAAGGCAGAGAGACTGCAAAGAGGCAGAAAGGCCCCACACAGCTAACGGATACTGTGAAGACCCATCTTTCTCATCCATCTCATGGGTTTACTCAGGGAACGATTCCCCACTAGGACTCTACTACACACACGTCAACACACATACACCAAGAATATATTTCAGAAACTTCAAGGGTAGAGGATGGGGGTGGGGTAGGGGTGGGTGAAGTATGAGTTTTTTTTTTTAAGATTTTATTTATTTATTTGACAGAGAGAAACACAGCAAGAGAGGGAACACAAGCGAGAGAGGGGAGTGAGAGAGGGAGAAGCAGGCCTCCCGCCAAGCAGGGAGCCCGATGCAGGGCTCGATCCTGGGTCTCCGGGGCCAAAGGCAGTTGCTGAACCAACTGAGCCACCCAGGTGCCCCGAAGTATGAGTATTTTTAAGATGTTTTCAATTACGGGGTCAGCAGGTAAGAGTGTACAGATTATAAGAAAATTCAATTCAGGGGAGGGGGTCTCGGGTAGAAAGGAATGGAGGATTGGAAGGGAATTTATATCCTCCAAATAGTGCTTTCACTGAGCTGGGAACCAACATGTATTCAATTCAGCAAATATTTATTGAGTGCCTACAGTGTGCTAATAAACACTCGGGAGAAATAGGTCCTCCCCCTTGAGGAGCTATTAACCTGAAGGGCAAGAACTGTCGTGGTGAGTGATGTTCACAGTACTTTTGTCTGATAATGATTCCTTTGACTTTTCTGAGAAATGCTCCTACTTCCATTTCAACCATCGGGTTCTAGGGGGACTTTCATGCCTCAGAGGACCCCATTCTCTGTGACCATGTAAGTGGGAATGTCAAGGGGTAGGAATATAACCCAGTTTGCCAAAGCAAGCTATTCCATCCCTGTGTTAGTTGTTTAATCTTGGAATGGACATCTGAACCTTTCTGAATTTATGAATTTGGAACTAGAATTCCCATCCACCTTTGGTGGGAAGAGTGGGGAATGTACTCTTGAGAGCTGCTGGAAGTCTTGGGTCCAGCTTTCTGGAGGAAGTAGGTGTTAGAAAATGTGGATATGCAGAGAAAACCAAAATGTGGATACGCAGAGAAATGTAACTATTTTTATAATAAAATAAAATGGCATTATGTAGATGGCCACAGAATAATTTCTATTCTTTTTTTTTTTTTAATAATTTCTATTCTTTAATAATTTCACTGCAGCTTCAAGTTCAGAGACTTTTAGAAATACTAATTTTTATGTCACAATAAAAAATGCCAACATTTATACTCAAAAGGCTTAGAAACAGAGTATTCTTAGCACCCAAATTATGGTCTCTAAAACTATTTCTCACTAAAAGGAACCAGAACTCCCTAGAGAAATGGCTGATTCCAGGTCTGGGGCAATAAATGCAACCTGGCCATAGCAATTAGGCAAGAAAAAGAAATAAAAGGCATCCAAATTGGAAAGGAAGACGTTGAAGTGTTACTATTGCAGATGATGTGATACCATACATGGAAAAACCCTAAAAAAATCCACCAAGAAATCATTAGAACCAATAAATAAAGGTTGCAGGACATATTAATATACAAAAATTTGCTGCATTTCTATACACTATCAATGAAACATAAGAAAGAGAAATTAAGAAAATAACTCTATTTACAATCACACCAAAAAGAATAAAATACCTAGCAATAAATTTAACCAAGCAGGTGAAAGACCTGCACGCTGAAAACCGTTAAGACACTGATGAAAGAAACTGAAGAAGATGCAGATAAATGGAAAGATAGTCCATGCTCATGGATTAGAAGAATATTGTTAACAATGTCCCTATTACCCCAAAGCAATCTAAAGTTCACTGTGATACCTATCAAAATTCCAATGGCATACTTCACAGAACTAGAATAATTCTAAAAATTTGTATGGAACCACAAAACATCCCAAACAGCCAAAGCAATGTTGAGAAAGAAGAAAGAAGAACAAAGCTGCATGCAGGAATCATGCTCTCTAATTTCAAATTATTCTAAAAGCTAAAGTAACCAAAACAGTATGGTATTAGTACAAAAAGAGACACACAGATTAATGGAACAGAGTAGAGAGCCCAGAAATAAGCCCACTTTATATAGGGACAATTAATCTATGACAAAAGAGCCAAAAACATACATGGGAGAAAGGATGATCTTTTTTTTTATTTTTTTATAAGATTTTATTTATTTATTTGAAAGAGAGAGAGATCACAAGTAGGCAGAGAGAGAGGAGGAAGCAGGCTCCCCGTGGAGCAGAGAGCACGATGAGGGCCTCGATCCCAGGACCCTGAGATCAGGACCTGAGCCGAAGGCAGAGGCTTTAACCCACTGAGCCACCCAGGCGCCCAAGGATGATCTTTTTAATAAAAGTGTTGGGAGAAACACCTGCATAGCACAGTTGGTTAAGCACATGACTCTTGATTTTGACTCAGGTCATGATCCCAGAGTCAGGAGATCAAGCCCTGTGTCAGGCACCATGCTGAGTGTGGAGCCTGCTTGGGATTCTGTCTCTCCCTCTCCCTCTGCTCCCTGCCTGCTCATGCTCTCTCTCTAAAATAAAAAACTAAAAAAATAAATAAAAAATAAAAAATAACAGAATAAAGTGAACAAGACAGGTGCAGCCCCTAGCCCCTGACCCTGTCATCACAAAGTTGGGAAAACTGGAATGTCACATTGAAAAGAATGAAACTAGATCGCTTTCTTACACCATATACAAAAATTAACTCAAAGCAGACTTGAATGTAAGACCTGGAACCATAAAATTCCTAAAAGAAAACATTGGTGAGTAAGCTCCTTGACATCAGTCTTAGTGATGTCTTTATAGATCGGACTCCAAAGCAAGGCAAACAAAAGCAAAAGTAAACTAATGGTATTGCATTAAACTAAAAAGTTGTACAGCAAAGGAAACCATCACCAAAAGGAAAGGAAAACCAACTGAATGGGAAAAGATATTGGCAAACTGTATATCCAATATGGGGTTAATACCCAAAATATATGAAAAAATTCATACAACTCAACAACAAAACTTCTTCAAAGAAAACATACAAATCGCCAAAAGGCACATAAAAAGATACTGCACATCACTAATTATTAGGAAAATGCACATCAACACCACAATGACATATCACCTAACATCTGTTAGAATCGTTATTATCAAAAATACAAGAAATAACAAGTGTTGGAGAAGATGTGGAGAAAAGGGAATCCTGGTACACTGTCAGTGGAATTTTAAATTGGTATAGTCACTATGGAAAACAGTATGGAGATGCCTCAAAAAAGTAGAAACAGAACTACCATATGTCCCAGTCGTTCCACTTCTCAGTATTTATCCAAAGAATACAAAAACACTAATCCAAAAAAAAAAAAAAAAAAAGAAAGAAAAAAGGTGCCCTTATGTTCATTGCAGCACTTACAATAGCCAAGGTATGAAAACAAGTGTATATCAATAGGATGAATGAAGATGTGGTGTATACACACACACACACACACTGGAAAACTATTCAGTCATAAAAGGAATGAAATCTTGCCAAACGTGACAACATTATGCTACGTGAAATAAGCTCAAGAAAGACACCACATGATTTCACTCATATGTGGAATCTAAAACAAAATAAAACCAAAACAAATTCAGAATTCATTCATAATTCATATCCTGGAGCCATATATCATACACACACACACACACACACACACACACACAGAGGCTATATTATGATATTAAAAACAAAAGCACCTCTGGAGGTCACCATTGGAGGATGCTAGGAAACCAATTCATTAGTCCCAAAACTAATAAACAAAGGGAAAAATCAAGTATTTACACCCTACTTTTCTTTTATCTTAGTGTAACAAAATAGCTGATGTGGAATTCAGAAGGAATGACAATTAAATATCATTTTGCAACCCCTAATAAAATAATTGATCTAGGTAATACATAGCAATAGCTGCTGAAATCATTAGGTGAAAGGCTAATGGGAAACCTTACAATGGAGGGATCACACTGACCACTTCAATATCAAATAATCGATCTTAACACCATAAAAACAGAGATGACAACTTTATGGGCTATTATAGACTGAATGTTTATATATTCCCCAAATTCATATGTTGAAGCCTTACCCCACAATGTGACTGTGGAAAAGCCATGTGAAGACATAGCAAGAAGGTGGCCATCTACAAGCCTCAAAGGGAGCTCTCAACAGGAACCAAATTGGCTGGCCCCTTGATCTTAGCCTTCTTAGCCTCCAAAACTATGAGAAATAAATTTCTATTTTTTTTAAAGATTTTATTTATTTGACAGAGAGAAACACAGCCAGAGAGGGAACACAAGCAGGGGGAGTGAGAGAGGGAGAAGCAGGCTTCCTGCTGAGGAGGGAGCCCGATGTGGGGCTCGATCCCAGGTCTCCGGGATCACGACCCGAGTCGAAGGCATTTGCTAAACCAACTGAGCCACCCAGGCGCCCCTAAATTTCTATTTTTTTAAGTCACCTAGTCTGTGGTATTTTGTTATGGGAGCCTGAGCTGATTAATATATGAGCCTCACAGTCTTGGGGGGGGGGAGGGAGAGGGGAGGAGATGGGTGAGCCTGGTGGTGAGTATTGAGGGCACGTATTGCATGGAGCACTGGGTGTGAGGTGTAAGCGGTGAATCTTGGAACACTGAAAATAAATAAATAAATAAATAAATAAATAAATAAATAAGCCTCATATATAGAATTTAAGAAATAAAACAGAGGATCATAGGGGAAGGGAGGGAAAGATGAAATCAGAGGGAAACAAACCATAAGAGACTCTTAGTCATAGGAAACAAACAGGTTTGCTGCAGGGGAGGAGGCTGGGGGATTGGGGTAACTGGATGATGGACATTTAGGAGGGCACATGATGTAATGAGCACTGGGTATTAAATAAGACTGATGAATCACTGACCTCTATCTCTGAAACTAATAATACACTATATGTTGATTACCTGAGTTTAAATAAAAACATTTTTAAAAGATCCAAATACATCCAAACGAAATCCTAACAAGAAAAAAAAAGATATGAGCCTACTCATGTGATGAAATAGGAAGTACGTGGCACCAGCTATGAAGTCATTTTCCTAAAAATATCAAATCTATGTCTGATCAAGTATCTAGATTTAATTACCAGTTACTGGGAAATTTGCATCTTGACTAGATGTTCAATAACATCAAGGAATGACTATTGGAGAAACTGCAATGCAATATTGGGAATGCAAAAAGGTTTAGCTGCTTTGGTTTCGAAACAGTTGGGCAGTTCCTTAAAATGTTAAACAGAGAGCTAATATACGGCCAGCAATTCCTAGGTATATAGACCCAAGAGAAATGAAAACACATGTCTACTCAAAAACTCATACACAAATGTTAACAGCAGCATTATTCATAAAAGTTCAAAAGTAGAAACATCCCAAATGTCTATCAACTGATGAACAAATGAACACAATGTGGTAGAGTCCTACAATGGAATGTTATTCAGCCATAAAAAGGAATAAAGTATTAGTACATATTACAACGTAGTAATTACAACTTCAACACATTTGAAATGAAAGATGCCAGATACAAAGGCCACAGACTATATGGTTCCATTTATATTTAATGTCTAGAGTAGGCAAATCCACAGAGATAGAAAGTAGACTATAATAAAGAATACATATAACACAACAATTAAGACAGCATGGTAGTAGTACAAGGGAGACAAATCAATGGAAGAGAATACAGAATCCAACGCCAGACTTACACAAAAATGGTCATTTCATCTCTGACAAATGCTTTATGTTAAGTCAGTAGGGGGAAAAATGATCTTTTGATAAATGGTGCTGGATCAACCAATATCCATATGGGAAATAAAGATTCCTGAATCCTACCTCACACCATACACAAAAGTTAAGTCTGGATGAGCATAGGCCTAAATAAGAAAGCTAAAACAATCAAAGCTTTAGAAGAAAACATATGGATGGGAAATGATTTCTTAAATAGGACTAAAAAACACTGTCACAGAAAAGATTCATAAGATGGACTTTATTAAAACTTCAGTATTTCTTTCCATCCAGACACCACTGAAAAATAAAAAGGCAAGCCACAGCTTGAGAAAATTTCACAACACATATATCTGATGGAGACTTGTATCTAGAAATTATAAAAAAGTCCTACAAATCGGTAAGAATGAGATGATACAATTAAAAATTAGAAAAAAGATTTAAAAAGCACTTTAGAAAAGATATCCAAAAGGCCAATATACATATGAAAAGTTGCTCTTTATCATCAGTCTTCAGAAAAATGGGTTAAAACCATAATGAGACACCACTATATACCTATCAGAATAGTTACAATGAAATAGACTGATAGGTGTTGGTACAGAGAGCAATGGAATTCTTTCATATGCTGGTAGTGTAAATTGATACAACTACTTCGAAAAAAGTGTTTGGCAGTACCTACTGTTGCTAAAATATGTGTAGCTAATGACCTAGTAATTCAACTTCTGGATGGATACCCAAAAAGGCAGAGTGTTACATCCATCAAAAGACATGAACCAATTTATGGCAACTTTATTCATAATATGCCCAAACTAGAGAACCCAAATGTCCATTAACAGAATAATGGATAAATCAATTGTGGTTCAGTCGTGTAGTAGAATACTACACAGCCATGAATAAGAACGAACTATCGCTGGGCACCTGGGTGGCTCAGTTGGTTAAGTGTCTGCCTTTGGCTCATGTCATGATCCCAGGTCCTAGAATCGAGTCCCGCATCAGGCGCCTTGTTCAGCGGAGAACCTGCTTCTCTCTCTGACCCTCCTTCTGCTCATGCTTGTGTGCTCACTCACTCTCTCAACCACAAAATTAAAAAAAAAAACTTTAAACTATTGTTGCATGTGGTAACACACATGCATTAATAGACTTACTATTGACTGGAAGGAACTGGACACAAAATAGTACAAAATATGTATGATTCCAGTTATATTAAATACCTAGGCAGATACAACCCATCTATAAGGACAGAGGTCAGGGTTGTGGTTATCCTTGGTTGGGGGCACTGACTGGGAGGCAACATAAGAGAGCCTTCTGGGAGCTAGGAATGTTCTATATCTTGATCTCAACAGAGGTTACATCTGTGCACATTTATGAAAAAATGAGTTATACACTTGGACTCTGTGTACTTTACTGCATGCAAGTCACACCTAAAAGAAAATTCAAAGGTCTCATCTTTTATAGACAGATTTTTATACCCATAAATAAATGACTTGCTTTAAAATAATATAGGAAAAGAGATGGGGGGGTATGAGTAACATAAGAACGGTCATATGTCGATAGCTGTTGAAGTCAGAGAAAGGGCCCCTGGCAACTTGTTACACTATTGGGTCTACTTCTGCATGTCTGATTTTGCATATTGCCATTCTCAAAGGTTCTCATTAGAGTATACTTACAGTTTCAATTGCCATTTCTATGGCCGCATTATCTTCTGAGCTTGGACATTTCAGGAAATGTTTAAGTGCCTGAAATGAGAATTGCAGAGCCATTGAGAATTTGCAGACCACGTTCACACTGGGGAAAAACAAAGCTTTCACACACTCAAAGTACAGATAGTTCCTGAAAGTGTCTTCCTCTCAGCCCAGGGTGTGCATTGTCTGGGTCTGAAAATACACTTTAAAGGCTGAGTGCAGTCTAAATGATGGATGGATCCGGTGAACCCTCTGAAGAATTTAGTTCTGACTTGTGAGATGAGAATGAAAAATAAGCCCTTTTTCAGCGTGAAGAAATAATTATTTTCGTTCATCTGTTTGTGTGACAGATATTTACAGCCCACGTGCTACTGTGTACATGAGAATGTGCGGGCTGCTGGGGAGAATCCCAGGAAGGACAGGTCTGTGCACTGTGATAACAGAAGGAACCAATTACTTTAAGTTGTAATGGGCGAATTCCACACTACATCACCACACCTATGAAGAAAATGAAGGTTATAAAAGTTTAAATGACCAAGGGGCAGTATGACTGGTTGTTTTCATAGGCATTCCGAGGAAGAAAAGTTGATTAAACACGGGGATGATCCCGAAGGTGCCAACCAGGAAAAAGGATCTGAAGATGAACAGGTCCCTGGTAGGTGGGGAAGAGGGGAATCAAGATGAGAAAAGGAATGGGAAAAGGCTAATGGGAATATAGGTGTCTTGAGTGGAAACAGCTGGATGCCAACAGCTGGTTGGGAAGTTCTGGCTTATTGGTCAGTTTGTGGGAATTCTCTTGAACAGCTGTTAAGGAGTCTGGACTTCATCTAAGTGGCCAGAAACCGTATGTTGGTGGCCAGAAGGCTGAGATCACACAGAGACGTGTTTCTTTGGTGAGTGAGGTGTTATATAAATGTCTGGGCCCCTGTTTCAAAATTGGGGGACAGAGACTTCTGTTTCTCACGAAAAACCCTGATCTTGGACTAGTAGTGGACCAACTCCTGAAAGGCAACCATGTTCTGGAAGAAGAAGGTATTTCCTTCAGACCAGATAGGGGCCAGCCAGTAGTTCCCAGCCTGTCACATAATGAGCGCAGTTTCACTTAGTTCTGATCTTGCTTGAACACCGTCAGTCTCCGCTATAGTTTAGCAATGGGAGTATGTACCATTTGGGGAACAAAATGAAGGATGAGTTATAGGGGCAGAAACTAAAAACAGGGAAAATAGAAATAATATTATAATAATCTAATAATAAATGAGGTGACCTAGGTATGAACTAAGTGGATGGTAGTTAGAATGAAAAGGGACAGATGACAGAGAGAGTACAAGGGAAGAATGTGATTGGCTATGGGAGAGAGAGGATGACTTAAAGTTAACTCAGATCTCAGATCTGGGTATCTGGGAGCACAATATATTTGAAAATATTTCTGGGGTGCCTGGCTGACTCAGTCAATGGCGCATGTGACTCTTGATCTCAGGCTCGTGAGTTTGGAGTTCAAAGCATATTTTCTTGGGAAATACTAACTCGTGAATATTGGCCACACAGCAAAAAGAATCTTCCAGCCTGAAAATGTCTTTTTTCTCCTTCAAAATATAAGGCGATGCTCTGGTAGTCTTCATTAGTAGTATCTTCAGAACCTACGACAGAAGTTCATTGAGTCAAACGTCTGAACAAAACTTGTTTACCTTTTATTGTTAACTTAAAAATAAGATTAAAAAAAAGATCTAAAAACAGGTGCTCTAAAACAGGTGATTAAAAAAAATTTCACTGCAAACATCAGTGTTAGTTTTCATCACAAAACACGTTCACCATCATTACCCCAAATACCAACTCTGTTCCATATTCTTTTCACTCTTAAACAGGAATCAGGACAGGAAATGATGAGGCTTTGTGAGAAGCTCAGTGGTGGTTTGGTATTACCCTTTGTGACTTTTATCCATCTTTAAGTGGCTTAATCTCATTTCCTGAAACAACAGGAACAACTGGGACGGTAATCGCCATGGTGATGGGCCTAGAGGTTCGGAACAATCATAGGTCAACCTCAATACAAACGTAATCCATCTCCCCTCTCAGCAGTGCCTGGTTTAGACAACTGTCTGTATTTCTCAGACAAGGAAGGAGATAATATTCAAGATGCCATTTAAAGATAATTACTGTTTTTCTTTTGGTTTGAAGCTTCAATATGTTAAGCACAGAGAAAGAAGGACCTCAAATCACTGCTTACATTTACCCAAAAGAGTCAGAGGCCCATTACTCTACCAAATATAATGGCAGCCCGGGGCCACTGGTACACAGGCAGTTTATGGGAGAAAGGGGTAAAAAAAGGTGGAGAAAGGTAACTGCCTCACACAAAATGCAGGATAAGTCACATCCCTATGAAAGGAGAAAAACTTAAAATGCATTAGTGCTGTGGTGATTTGCAGCATTAAGTCAGAAATGTCATCTGTCAAGTTAATCGTTAATGATTTCAATGTTGCTTTTGTCCGTCTCTCCTTTTTTTTTTAGCTCTTTATTTTCTCCTATTATCTGAATGGCTTTCTAAGATATTAGAAGATGTTTTTATCTATTTGTCTCCTTAAAGATGAAAAGAAAATTTTCTTGTTAGTCCTACCATCTATTTTTATGGTCATTTTGTGAATTTTAAAAAACTAAGTGACACAGGGCCACCGCGAGGTGGCTTAGTCTGTTGAGTGTGGGCTCTTAATTTCAGTTTAGGTCTTGAGCTCAGGGTTATGAGTTCAAGCCCTACACTGGGCTCCAGACTAGGCTCCACACTGTGCATGGAGCCCACTTTAAAAATAAGATAAATAAATAAATAAATAAAAATCTTAAAAACCCCCAAATAACACAAAAGGACAAATATTTTATGATTCCACTTACATGACACACTATGAATAGTCGAATTTATAGAGAAAGTAGAATGATGGCTATCAGGGCTTGAGAGAGAAAGAAAAATGGGGAGATACTGTTTACTGAATACAGGGTTTTAGTTCAGAATGATGGAGAAGTTCAGGAGATGGGTGGTGGTGATGGTTGTACAATGTGAATGGACTTAATATGACTGTCCTGTACACGTAAAAATGGTAAATTTATGTTATGTATATTTTTCCACAGTAAAAACAAAATGAAATGCCACCACAAATAATATTATCTATGAATCTGAAAATTATTTCAGTAGTTGTTTTTTTTTTAAAGATTTTATTTATTTACTTGACAGAGAGAAACACAGCAAGAAGGGGAACACAAGCAGGGGGAGCGAGAGAGGGAGAAGTAGGCTTTCCGTGGAGCCTGATGTGGGGCTCAATCCCGGGTCTCCGGGATCATGACCTGAGCCGAAGGCAGTTGCTTAACCAGCTGAGCCACCCAGGCGCCTCTATTTCAGTAGTTTTTAAGAATAACTGCAGGGGTGCCTGGGTGGCTCAGTTGGTTAAGTGACTGCCTTCGGCTCAGGTCATGATCCCGGAGACCTGGGATCGAGTCCCATATCGGAATCCCTGCTTGGCGGGAAGCCTGCTGCTCCCTCTCTCACTCCGCCTGCTTGTGTTCCCCCTATGGCTGTGTTTCTCTCTGTCAAATAAATAAAATATTAAAAAAAAAAAAAAAGAATAACTGCAAACAAGGGAAGAAAACCTATAAGCCAGTGTTCTCAGAATATAAAATTCTCTTTTGAACTTTCTTCTGGAAAACCATATCTTGTGTATATTACTCTTCATCCAAGTACAATCATAAAATCTTATTTTATAAGTCAATTTTAAAAATTTAAGAAAATATTTCTTAAAAAATTCCTTTGTGTTTTCTGTTACCTTCATTTTGGAACCTTCTTTTTAACACTGGTTGATAAACAGCAGAACATGGGAAATCTGCCCTCTTTTAAAGGTCCCCCCAAAACCTGAATTTTTGAAAGTGGTTTTATAATTCCATCTTGCTTTGAGATAATAGGAATCCTGAAATCCGACAAGGAACATATAGATACGCATGCATGAATGTATAAGTGATGTGCGGGCATGTGCTTGGGGGCGTGCTGATCCGAAACTTAGATCGTAAGGGTCAAGTATTCCTATGACACAAATCTTTAAGAGAAATTAGGGCAAACAGCGGTATTTACCAATAATGTCTGCGTAGATTTCCATTTTGTTGTGCTGCTGAGCCAGTGTGAAAGCTTCATTATTACACTTGGACATAACAAGAAACTGGATGGCAGATCCGTAGTCACCCAACTGTAGAAAAAACCTAGAACAAAGTACTTTCATCAGCTTGACTCATTTCAGATAAGTTTGCCACTGACCAAATAAAATTTCGGCAACTATGAGAAGCCTCGAAACCGTTCTACACTATATGCTTGGTTTGAAAAGCATACTCGCACGCACGGACCGCAACAGACTTTAAACACTCAGACCTAACAAAAAAATTTTAAAGGAATAATTCTTCCCTTTGAATTTGTTTATTTGATGAGCAGAAGTAGGGGCTCTTTTAAGGCGAGTTTTTGAGGTCCAAAAGTCATGTGTTCTGTTACCTGGCTACCATCTTGGCGCCGTCCAGAGACTGGGTCTCTCTGACAATACTGACAGCCTTCTCCGGATTGTTGAGGTGATCCAGATAGATGCGGATTACACTGTTCCACTGTTTCGCATTCTCATAAGCCACAACAGCTTCTTTGTATCTATAAGAAATATTTAGCTCAGAAAAGCTTTCTTAACACTGTCATATTTGGGGTGGAATGTCAACAAATGGGACTTTTTTAAATGATCGTGATTTCTTATTCTTCTTGAACTTTCTCCTTCTTCATTAGAAAGAATATATGGGGGGGTTGCTCAGTTGTTAGGCATCTGCCTACGGCTCAGGTCATGAACCCAGAGTTCCGGAATTGAGCCCCGCATCGGGCTCCCTCTCAGTGGGAAGCCTGCTTCTCCCTCTCCCACT
This sequence comes from Spilogale gracilis, assembly GCA_004023965.1. NCBI lineage: Eukaryota > Metazoa > Chordata > Mammalia > Carnivora > Mephitidae > Spilogale > Spilogale gracilis. Next base: position 53,025 of record PITA01001178.1, on the reverse strand, counting down.
CCCCCTGCTTGTGTTCCCTCTCTAGCTGTCTCTCTGTCACATAAATAAAATCTTAAAAAAAAAAAAAAGACAGACTATATGGACTCATCTCACTAAAATTTGTTCCTTTTAGAGGTTTAATAAACTAACAGTAAAATGTTAATATTGAATTGTGTTTTCTCATCTGAACTGTATGATTTTTGACACTTTACTTTTTTTCTGAGTGGGAAGATTAAAACAGTAATATAAGCTTATTTTAGAAAACAGAAAATAGACTATTTCACATTGAAAGTATGGCTGAGTGATATAGACAATTTTTGGATGTCGACCTCTAGATGGCGCTCAAGACTTCTCTTCATTCCCCACCAGCTCTACAGCTCTTTCCATTCTAGTTAAGACGTTTAGTGACTGTTTCCTAAGGTTGCTTTTTTAAAAGCAGAAGGTATTGACCTTTAAAAATCTCTAAATATATATTGCCAAATAACTTTCCAAAGGCTATAGAGACTCCCATAATTCCTGCATACGGAGCACATTTTGACAGTACAGTGATTAGGTTAAAATCTTTCATAATATGATAGGTTAAAATAATACGCTGTTGTTTTAATTATTATTACTGAGGTACAGCTTTTTCATGTTTGTATGAAATACAATTTCATAACTGTGTTTCCTCCTCTGGGACTCCTTGACTTTGAGTTTCTTGTATCACGTTGCTGGGAATCTTTGTATACTGAGGACATTAACTATCTGTTGTGATATCTTCATGGCGTTTGGCGGCTCTCGCTGTGCAGTCCTGGTGTGCAGTTCGTATTTCTTCACTGACCTTGTCATCTACATCCGTAAGTTATCCTTCTTAATAAAACGGTGGTCCCTTCATTTTCATGCCATATTATATCAAAAGTATCAACTTTAATATTTAACTCTCAAATAGAAAGAGACAGTAGCCTATATTTGAATACACAAGAGATCAGTTGAAGTATATTAAGATAAGGGGGAGACTGATTAGGATGGCACTTCAGGCCAGGTGAAGGGAAAAGATGTTTTCTTCCTCCACTATGCCTTTCATAGAGGCTGCAAAGGTCGATGGTTAATTTATCAGACTTATAAGGCGTTTTAAATTTGTACGAATCTGAAAAACCGTACAAACCTTCCATCAGCTTCTTTCGCTTTGGCATACTGCAAGTGAATCTTCGGGGAAGAAACATGAGGCAGAAGCTCACCAACTTTTGCCCTAGGATGTAGGTTTCGGAGAATAATGTCAGTACTATGTTCACTCCCAAAGTAGCTTCCTACAATCAAATGTCAGATTTTAGGATTCAAAACACAGTCACCATGATCTTTAAAGAAATCTTGGCTCCTATAGGTAGAAGCACACGTGACTGTTTTTCCTTCTGACACCAAACCCCTGCCCTCCTCTCTGTGGGAAAACGAAGGCAGTTCTTTAGCTCTTCAGGGACAATAGAGCTTTTTTCCCCTAGTAACCTGTCTGATCACGCCAAACTGATGGGATGTGGCTGTTCTTTGGAAAGTGAACTATGGATATGAACTCAGTGAAGAGGAAGCAGATAAAGAGAAGAGGGAACAGGATGTCTAGGAGGGAGGAACAGCAAGGAAATGAGGGGAGACCGCCAGGACCCACTTATTTCCACAGTTGCTCAGAACAAATTGTAGCCAATTCTTACCAATTCTTACAGCGGATGTAAACGGAGGCTGCTTTGTCATAATAGAGACCTTTTTCATACAGTTGGGCTGCTTCTGAAAATTGCTAAATTAATATGAGATTATTAAAACACTGAATTTATTACATGTAAGAGCACATGAATATTTATGCAGAGAAAAGCATACCTTCATATTCTCCAATATGGCTCCACAGTCTCTTTTAAGGACCCTGCTGGGGTGCTTTAGGGCCTGGTTCACCCCTCGGCGTATGTCTCCCATTCTTATGGACATCTGGGCCACCCCAGCCAGACACACTTCATCATGTTCCTGGAATCATAAGGCAAATAACTAACAAATCAGACCTTAAGTTAAACTGATGTATTTCAGCCAAACAATTAGCTTAAATCTTAAATGAGCCCAAATACCACTTTCATTAATCCTTCCAGGCAAATGTCAAGGTTATGAAATAACACTGAGTCTTTTTTTTTTCTTTAGAAGTCTAGATCTTTTCAAATACCATATAATTCTACTCATATGTGGAATTTCAGAAACACGACTGATGAACATAGAAGAAGGAAAGGAAAGATAAGAGAAAAGCAGAGAGGTCGGTAAACCGTAAGAGACTCGTAACTATAGGGAACAAACAGGGTTGCAGGAGGGGCGGTGGGTGGGGCATGGGGTAACGGTGGGCATTAAGAAGGGCATGCCCTGTGATGAGCACTGGATATTACAGGCAACAGACGAATCACTAAATTCTTCCCATGAAACTAAGAATATAGTATATGTTAACTAACTTGAATTTAAATGAAGTCTGAAAAAAAAAAGTCTAGATCGTTTATGCTTGAGAACAGATTTTACTACCCCTTTCATGATGCCTTGTGCATCTTTGTATGTCTTCTTGGTATAAAATTTTATGTAAGAAGTAATATACGTGATGCACAGCATAAATGCTACGAGCAAAATTAAAGGAAAAACAATTTATTGAAGATTTCTCCATTAGATGTGATAAAACATTAAAAATTGTATGTAAAATTGTTTAATTCATTAAAGAGAACTACAGAAATTTTCAAGTAACTAATCTGTACTAGTGAAATTGCACTTTATGTGAAGCACCTAGGGGAACATCCTGTGATGATGGAAATGTTCTGTATCTGCCTGGTCCAACGCGGTAGCTAACAGTCACAAGGAGTTCTTGAGCAGCTGAAATACGACCAGTGTGACAGAGGAACTGAATTTTAAATTTTATTTAATTTTCAATAATGTAAATAGCTATGTATGGCTAGTGACTACTGTGCTTGATAACAGCAATTAAAAAAAACACAAAACCCTAGGGTGCCTGGGTGGCTCAGTGGGTTAAAGCCTCTGCCTTTGGCTCAGGTCATGATCTCAGGGTCCTGGGATAGAGGCCTGCATCCGGCTCACTGCTCAGCAGGGAGCCTGCTTCTTCTTCTCTCTGCCTGCCTCTCTGCGATTTTTGTCTGTCAAATAAATAAAATCTTTAAAAAAAAAAAACCCTAAAATATATGTAGCCAAAGAAAATATCAAAAACCCGAGTTACATGGGCAAAGGATATGATCAGGCAATTCATAAAAAAAATATAACTGACCCATAAATAAAACATGCCCAGCTTCACTAATAATCAAATACACATAAAATACCTTTTTTTTGGTTTATAAAATTGGTAGAGGAGATAAAATGATAACATTCGATATTGTTGGAAATGTCGGGGGGGATGGACACTCTCATATAGGCCTACAGCTGTATGAGTTGCTCTAAATTCTTTTGGAGAGCAACTTGACACTACAAAAAATTAAAAGCATACATTTTATGACCTAGAAATCCCATCTATAAGAATATATCCTTCAGAAATATTATCTTAGGCAGTTAGAGATACAAGTATACTAGGTAGAAGATTCACTGCATTATTTTGATAGTAGAAAAGGCAAACACAATTATAATTCAATAAGGGAATAGAGGAAAAAAACCGTGCCACATCTAAACAACAGAACATTAGAAACTCTTAAAAGATTAAAATTGACTTGTGTGTACTGCCTTGAAAGACGACGAAGAAAGCTGAATGCTGCTTTTCACAGAACGGATTTCCGTTGACCTTTGCTAAATGAATGGAAATGGGGGTGCCTGGGTGGCTCAGTCATCAAGCGTCTGCCTTCCGCTCAGGTCATGATCCCGGAGTCCCGGAATCTAGCCCTGCATCAGGATCTAGCCCTGCATCAGGCTCCCCGCTCAGGAGGAAGCGAGCTTCTCCCTCTCTCACTCCCCCTGCTTGTGTTCCCCCTCTAGCTGTGTTTCTCTCTGTCAAATAAATAAATAAATAAAATCTTTACTCAATAAAGCAATAAATGGAAATGAATGATTTCATATTTAGTAAAAATCCACATTTCATACTTATTTGTATGCTTACAAGAGATTCTTGTGTGGAAATACATAAAACCATGAACAGTGGTTACTACTGAGTCATGTGATAGAGGACAGAATGGTTAGACTCTCACTGTTCATGTTACACTGTCGTGGTTTTTTAAATTGACTGCAATGAAACTGTATTACTTCTGTAATAAAAACTCTACATATAAGATAGGAAATAAGATTTTCAATCTTTACAAGCCATCACGTAAAAACATCAACTTTTATAGCAAAATCTGGCTTCTTGAGCTAAAATTCTGGGATAGAATGGGCTTGAAGAGCGGGGAAAGTACGTGCTTTCCAGGATCATCATAAAAGATACAGCGTGTGACAGATGAAGGGGCAGGACGGACTTTATGGCCTGGGAGTTACTTTACAGCGGTTATTAAAACTTTTAAGGAGCGTTAAAGGAAAAGCCTCGTGAAAATCATAGTTAGCCTATAAATGGGAAGGGATAAAAATTTTACTTCCAACATTAATAAGAAGCTCACAGTATACAAAGGAAAATAGATCCTTTTCAGACTGATAAAAATATTTTCATCTTTAGGTTTTTAAGTTTGTTAAATGATTTAACTATATCCTTGCAAGGTTGTTAATAAACTGAAAAAGAGCTCACCCACTAGATACTGAATAAATGAAATGCAATACAGAGCATAGCTTTTAAAATGAAACTAACAAACCTAAAGATAATTACACATATCTTTATTCCAGGTTACCTTATGATCACCAGTTATTCCTTTCTCATAATGAGCCAAAGCATTCACATAATCGCCCCTGAAAGAAAAATCAGAGTGAATTTTAATACATAACCACATATCTTATTTACATAGACAAGATTTAAAAGATAATCTTTGTCATGGAGCCACAAAAGATGTGATACACAACATAGACGCTTTTTTGTCAAGTGCTGTTCATTATTATTTGCTACTTTAAAAATAATTATGGGGGCGCCTGAGTGGCTCAGTTGGTTAAGCGACTGCCTTCTGCTCAGGTCATGATCCCGGAGACCCGAAATCGAGTCCCACATCCGGCTCCCTGCTCTGCGGGAAGCCTGCTTCTCCCTCTCTCACTCCCTCTGCTTGTGTTCCCTCTCTAGCTGTGTTTCTCTCTGTCAAATAAATAAAATCTTTTAAAAAAATTATTTTTTAAATTCAAGTGTAATTAACATAGTGTTCTATTAGCTTCAGGTGTACAATGATTCAAGGATTCTCTGTGCTCCTCAGTGCTCATCACGGTAAGTGTACTGTTAATCCCCTTCACCTATTTCACACACCCCCGCCCCACCTCCCTTCTGGCAACCATCAGTTTGTTCTCTATTTTTAAGAGTATGTTTTTTTGTCTTTTTTCTTCATTTATTGTTTCTCAAGTTCCACATACAAGTGAAATCACACAGGATTTGTTTTTCTCTGACTTAATTTCACTTAGCATCATACCCCTAGATCCACCAGTGTTATTGCAAATGGCAAGACTACACTTTTAATGGCCAAGCAATAGCGCATTGTATATGCACCACATCCTCTGTATCCATTCATCTATCGATGGAGACTCGGGGTGCTTCCGTGTCAAGGCTCTTGTAAATAATGCTGCAGTAAATGTAGAATTACAGACATCTTTCTGATTCAGTGTTTTTGGTTTTTTGGAGAAAATACCCAGTAGTGTGATTACTGATCATAGGATAATTGTGTTTTAAGTCTTTGAGGCACCTCCACACTGTTTTCCACAGTGGCTGCCTCAGCTTACATTCCCACCAACAGTGCTTGAGGGCCCCTTTTCCTCCACATCCTCAGCAACACCTGTTTCCTGTGTTTTTGATTCTAGCCATTCTGACAGGTGTGAGATGGTATCTGATTATGGTTTTGATTTGCACTTCCCTGAGGATGAGTCAGATGCTGAGCGCTTTTTCATGTGTCTCCTGGCTATCTAGATATGTCTTTTTTTAAAAGATTTTATTTGACAAAGAGACACAGAGAGAGAGGGAACACAAGCAAGGGGAGTGGGAGAGGGAGAAGCAGGCTCCCCGCCGAGCAGGCAGCCCGATGTGGGGCTCGATCCCAGGACCCTGCTATCATGACCTGAACCAAAGGCAGATGTTTAATGCCTGAGCCACCCAGGCACCCCCCACCCCAATCTGTATGTCTTCTTTGGAGAAATGTTTGTTCGTGTTTTCTGGATAGGCCACAATGATCTCTTTTAGGGCACTAAATGATGATCATGTGACCATGAAAATGAGTGTATTTTCCAAAGGCCCAATATTTGTAAGTAGAATATGTACTGAAAGGATCAGGGTAGACATGAAGGAACATGCTTAGGATTACAGCAGTGAGAACCGTGGTTCTTACTGACATAAAAAGCATTATACATAATATAAACACTACTACTCCTGCCATAACTGATGCTAACACAGATCTGCATGTCCAGAGGGACTAGTTATTACCTTGCTTTGATTATTTCGGACAGAACGAATCCCATGATTTGTGGTTGAGGCCCATCTGGAGATCCATCTTCCTCTGAAAATGGTGCTAAGCTCCACCAGAGCTCTACTTTACCAGCCGAGGCAAGTGATCCAACCTCGCTAAGCCTTACTTGGTTTCCTCACCTGCTGACCCACTTAGTTACTATGATTGCAAAGAAAACTCTTGATCACTGGGTGTATGTCTAGATCAGAGCCCAAATAGTCTTGGAAGGTTTGGGAATTGGTGGACAGAAAGTACTGCCAAGTTTTAAGAAATATCAGCAAGAAAGCAATGGCTTCCAATTGGCCTTAGCTCATCTGACTATAATAAGACAAAGTTTGAGAATTTGCTAAAAAACTTCGATTTCTTCCCAAAAAGAGAAAATAAATGTCTTCTCCACGGTCCAAGGGTTCACTAGGGTGTCTGTGTTCTGGGAGGGTATGGTGGGGCATCACCCAATGTAGTGACCCTCTTCCCTTTAGCACAGAAGTTTTGTGCTCTAAGATCCTGTCACTCTCAGGATAGAGATGGAGGGCCAAGGCATGGCCTTGGCCTTTAGGTAATGCACTAAGACTGCAATTTGGCCTTTTTAATATACAAAGTTACTTTTTCTTTTTTTGAATAGATTTTATTTTCAAATAATCTCTATAAGCAACACGGGACTTGAACTCACACTTGATCTTGAGATCAAGAGTCACACACCCCACCAGCTGAGCCAATCAGGCGCCCTACAGAGTTACTTTTTAAGGGGCAGGTATGTGACAAACTTAAAACTGAGGTTGACTACAAAAGAAATAAAATCTCTAAAACGTTTCTATTTGGAAAATATAAAATTTCAAATAAGGTAGCATGGTGAGAAATGAAAGACTACTTTTTGACAGAATGAATTCTCCAGCCATAGTTTGGGTGTTAGTACTGTCAATGAATCCAAAGTCTGCTGAAAATAAAGTGCAACGATAAGGAAATATTTTTAAAAAACATTAGAACCATATTTTCTTTGTTCAAAAACCATCCTTTTTCACATTTCACTATTTTTTAAATTGGAATGTATAATAAATGTCAAAAGAAACTGTCCAGTGGTGTGATAACTTCACATACCTGCGTGGACTTAATCTGCAAGTAAATTATTCACTTGAGTGGTCTCTCCAGGTGTTCGCGTTGGTAGCACTAAGCTGCCGGTGAGCTTAAAACCGGATTCTGAATGCTTCTAAAGTCATACTTTTATGCAGCAATGAAATAAAAATCCACATTCTGTCAGTTAAGACTACTGACAATTAAAACTACTGAGCAATGAAGAGCACCAGAGAACTTTAAAAAGTTTTCGGAATTGACTGTTTCCCAAAGTAGGGGAGATTTGTGAAACCGATTCAGGTAGCATGAAGGATTATTACTCAAGTGCTGAATAACCACCTGTGAAAAGTTTCTGGTTTGACTTTCAACCCAATTTTTATCCATATGCAATTCAATTTAGAGAGAGAAAAACTATAATTTTAAGCAAACAGAAGATGTAGACCAAATTCTGTACTCTTTTTCACTACGATATGAAATTACACTGCAAATCCGCAAAGTGTTCAAGGAGGTCTGGATCAGTTAACACAGGCTGTGAAAAGCAGTCCATCCCCCCAGTGCTATGCGTACTGCTGTTGGCCAAGTGTAATTCAAAACAGTAGCTAGGTTCTCAGTGTGGGAAAGACACCCAGACTTCAAGTTTGATGCTGAAAAATGAGAGTGGATAAAGGCCTGGACAAGCCTTCACTAGTGAGAAAAGACTATTTTTTTTGAAAGCACAAATAATATAGATTTTTACCCCTAACATGCACTTATTTAGTCAATGGAGGGCCTTCTCATCGATGGCAGTTTGGAATTGAGGATATTCAGCAGCTAGCAACTGACTGAAAAACATAGAGAGAAGGACTTACGTGAATTCAAGCTGGATAGCATATTCTTTTGATATAAACGGTATCTGGTCCGGGGCTAGGCGTTTTGCCAGCTGCAAGGCACTGTCCCAGTGCTGCAAATCCCTCCTCATCTGTCGGCAAGAGCGAGACCTTAGTTTCAAAGGAACAAATTACTTTGCACAGTCACCGTACAGTCCTAGTTTTCCCAGAAGTGATTAGAAGAGCTTTTTGTTTAAAAAGTGGAACTTGACCTTGGCAAGGATAATATATTACTCTTGCATACATTCTCAGTGGGAGTGCCTGAGCTCCCACCGGGGTAAAACTGATACTTGGAGAGCAAAAGCATCTTACTATTACAATGGTTTGTTGTCCTCCAAAACTCAATCCTGCCCAACACAATATTATTCTTTAGTATTTAAATTTTACCAACAGGAAAAAATTAAATTGAGTTAAAATCAATCCAATCAATTAAGGTTAATTTTTCTTATTAGAGGGGAGATAATAAAAAAAAAGAGAGAGAGAGAGAAACACTTTACTATAGGAATTGATGTTATGTCCTGAGAAAATCCGAAGCTGTATGGTAACATGAATAATAGCAAACATAAAGGTAAAATGTGAACGTGTCTTTCTTCCGGGCTCCTGCGGTCTTTTATCTGTGCCTGGCACACAATTCCAAACACAAACCAATCATTATAAAGAATCTTTTAGAGTTCGTTCCCCACTTTATTCACACTTTGTAAAGAATTAATAATAGCTAACATTTTTCCAAGTGCTATTCTTTGCCAGGCACTATTCGAAGGCATTAGCTTGTTTATTTTTCCTAACTGGACCTTTAGCAAGGAACTTTTCTTATATCCATTTTAGCGATCCAGAAACGGAGGCAAAGAGTAGCTAGTTTTATATACAAAGGTACACTGCTAGTGCCCGGCAGAGCTAGGCGGCAGGGCTGTGCCTCTGACCTCTTTACCTAGCTAACTCCTCAGCCTTCAAACTGAGGTTAAAGTAATGACAGGTGCAATTACCCTTCTCGACTGGTAAGTCATCACCTCAAATCCTTTACAAATCCGGTAGCAGAAGGCAAGTGTTCTCAGCTAAATGCAGAAGGGGCTAAGGTGACATTTTTGCTTTCATATCGCAACCATATTCCTACTTCAATGCGTACGAGTCCAAGTTCTGAAAATTTCCCAGGGTGCCCTCAATTATTGCAAATAATATAATATTAAAATTTTTGTAAAAACAAAATTAATTCAGTTCACTTAAAATTTCAAAATGAAAATTTGCTGTCGAGCAATTTAGAAAAAATGAAGTTGTAAAACTAATAGCAAGTGTGTTTTTAAAACACCTCTATGTAGTTGTGCAAATGGTGATTTGAGGTAGGATAAGGTTAATGGCAACAGCTACCACTTTGCGTCTTTATTATATTTTTTAAAGATTTTATTTATTGGGCGCCTGGGTGGCTCAGTGGGTTAAAGCCTCTGCCTTCAGCTCAGGTCATGATCTCAGGGTCCTCTGCTCAGCAGGGAACCTGCTTCTGCCTCTCTCTCTGCCTGCCTGTGATCTCTGTCTCTCTCTGACAAATAAACAAATAAAATATTTTTAAAAACATTTTATTTGTCAGAGAGAGAGAGAGTGTGCATGAGCAGGTGGGGACAGAGGAATAAGTAGGCTCCCCGCTGAGTAAGGATCCTGATATGGGACTTGATCCCAGGACCCAGGGATCATGACCCAAGCCGAAGGCAGATACTTGACTGAGCCACCCAAGCATCCCAGTGTCTTTACTATTGATCAGGCACTGTCCCAAAAGATCTAGCCTCCTTTTTAAATCTTTATAATAATCCCACAGGCCAGATACTGTTACCCCTACTTTAAAGAAATGGACCCAGGACACTGAAAGATTAAATCACTTGTCCAGAGTGACACAGAGCTGGGAACTGAACCCAGACATGTCTAGCCCTAGGGTCCCTGTTCTTAACTGCTATTCTATATAGCCACTTGGCCCTTGCATTGTTCTAGTCCCTTCCCCTACAAAGCTCTGGGAAACTAAGGTCCTCGGTCCACCTTTTAACACACAACAGAATCTCATATGCCAAGTAAAAGATACATGTACCTCAGTTTCCCAATTGGCAACAGAGAAAATAACGATCTCCTGGGATTGTTGTGAGGGTCGAATGAGTTAAAAATATATCAAGCGCTTAGAAAAGTGCCTAGCACATGTGGGCTCTCGATAAACAGTGGCTGTTTTATATTGGGCATTTGTGTAAATTACATATTCCGTTCTCTTTGGACACAAGTGAGACTTGAAATTATTTGGTAACATTACAATAACATGCCTTTTATGGTTCCATGGAACACAGAATGAAAGCATTTTTGAAATTAATGAATACTCAGGGGTCTTAAGGCTGAAATATCTCAATTCCAGGAGGGGAAAGGCCTGTGGTCTCCGGTGCTAAGCAATTTTAACTCTGTTCTTCCCACCCTTCTCTGCTGCCATACCTCCAGGGCAGCAATGGGGCAGCTGGACGCAAGGTACAGGTCCTGAGCCAGGTTGAAATCACTAGTAAACATGGCGAGATGTCCTGCCAGGAGATTGTAGTCTTCTATTCCCTACAAATAAAAGCAGTTTTATTTTTTTTTTAAAAGACTTTATTTGGGGCGCCTGGGTGGCTCAGTTGGTTGAGCCGCTGCCTTCGGCTCAGGTCATGATCCCGGAGACCCGGGATCGAGTCCCGCATCGGGCTCCCTGCTCGGCGGGAGGCCTGCTTCTCCCTCTCTCACTCCCCCTGCTTGTGTTCCCTCTCTCGCTGTGTTTCTCTCTGTCAAATAAATAAAATCTTAAAAAAAAAAAAAATTAAAAAAAAAATAAAAAAAATAAAAGACTTTATTTATTTGACAGAGAGAAACACAGCTGGAGAGGGAACACAAGCAGGGGGAATGAGAGAGGGAGAAGCAGGCTTCCCGCTGAGCAGGGAGCCCGATGTGGGGCTCGATCCCGGGTCTCGATCCTGGGTCTGAGCCGAAGGCAGTCGCTTAACCAACTGAGCCACCCAGGTGCCCCTAAAAGCAGTTTTAATGAGAAGAAATACCAGGGTTTCTTTTTTTCAAGCCTTTGCTTTGTACGAAGTGGTAAGGTTCTAGCAATTAACTTGCTGATGAGTTAGGTAAGATTAACTGCAGAAACTTAAAATGACTGAATACGTACCATTTAAATCCTAATGCAGTAATTCTTACGAGATGCTGTTTACCTTTATCTGTTCCAAGGACATCACCATGCCGACATTTCTGATTGTCCGATAGACACGGATTGCAAACTCTACTTCCATGTGATGGAGACAAGCTCTGGCCAGCTCATTCCAGGCACCGTGATCGTTCAGAAGCTTGCACATTTCCCAAGCATCAGAAAACCTAGCATTTCAATATATCGCTTTAATCAGGGAGCTCCACTTCCCCCTAGGTGGCAGTTTTCAGGTTATATGTATTTTAATGCTAGGGTCTTAAATTTTGCAAAACATTTCTTCATCTGTAATCACCATGTCCAAGTTATGAAAAAGTACATAAACTTTTCTTCCTTTATTGTACAGATAAATGTTTTTCCTTGGGTGCCGCCTCCTCTTTCTCCCCTGTTTGGGCTCTTTCTCTCAAATAAATAAATAAAATCTTCTAAAAAACTGTTTTTTTCCCTTGAATTTCTTTTTAAATTTTTTAAAGATTTTATTTATTTGACAGAGAGAAACACAACGAGAGAGGGAACACAAGCAGGGGGAGTGAGAGAGGGAGAAGCAGGCTTCCTGCCGAGCAGGGAGCCTGACGTGGGACTCGATCTCGGGTCTCCGGGATCATGACCTGAGCCAAAGGCAGCCGCCTAACCAACTGAGCCACCCAGGCGCCCCTTGAATTTCTTTTACTAATCTGAATCTACTCTGTGTAACCACTCTCCCTCATTAACAACTAACTCTTTTTCTATGGTTGGTTGGGCTTACTTCACATATAGGTGAAAATTATTTCTGTTCTCACATAAGTCTACTGGCAGTACTCTACTCCTTCATATGTGGAAGTTTGAAACAGGGGCCAGCAAACTATGGCTGACATGCCAAATCTGACCGAAATCTGACTGAAACAAGGCCACTCATTCCATTTCCATGGATTGTCTGGGCTGCTCTTGTCTTAACAACTTGCGGCTGACTGGGGTAGGTATGACCGCAATCTCAGGGCTTTTAAAGCCTGAAATTGCTAGCCATTTGGTCCACAGCAGAAAGGCTGCTGACCTTTCATGTTTAAAACATGACCATAAATGTCAATAAAACTTTCTGTGGGATCACTACACCAATGCATGCATTACGCCTATCCATCTAGGCACCCGTGCATTTTCCCACCCAACACGCATTTCCTGAGCACCTATTTTTTTAAAGATTTTATGTATTTGACAGAGAGAAACACAGCGAGAGAGGGAACACAAACAGGGGGAGTGAGAGAGGGAGAAGCAGGCTTCCTGCCGAGCAGGGAGCCCGAGGTGGGGCTCGATCCTGGGACTCAGGGATCATGACCTGAGCCGAAAGCAGATGCTTAATGACTGAGTCACCCAGGCACCCCCAGAGCACCTATTTTGTGCCAGAAACTGTGCTTGGAACCGAGATACAAAGATCAAACACACAGTCATTGTCCTTCAGGCGGTGACGACTGGGGAAAGTGGAAGAGACCGGCAGGTCAACAGATGACCCTGACAGAGTGACAGAGGTAAGTGCGGGCTCGCAGTACGGGAATCTGTGCCAAACGCTTTGCACACATTTTCTCACTGGTTACGCGAACAACCCTATGCACGAAGGAATACTGTCATTTCTCCTTTATGGATGAGGAAACGTGAAGCTTAGAGGCCTCCCAAGACCATCACAAAGCAATAAGGGGGAAAGTGCTCTGAACCACTGTGTCTCCAGCTCCGAGGCAATCAGTCCACCAGGAAGGCCCCCACACAGGCTGCCAGGGGTTAGGAGGCTGCAGGGAAGGCTTCCCGGAGCAGGCGAGGGCTCAGCTGGGTGTGAAGAATACGGAGTTAGCGTTGACAAGGAAGGGCATTCCAGGAAGAGAAAGCCGCATGTGCCAAGGCAAAGAACCATGAAAAATATTACGTTCAAGCAGGCAGCAGAACAGGGAGGGAGTGGAGGAAGGGACAGCTGAGGCTGGCATTAAACCAAGGGTCTAGTACGTCATGCTGAGGTCCCTGAGGAGCAGGCATTGCTTCCTCAAGGCAACGGGAAAGATCTGCAGCAGGGGAGTGAGAGGATCAGACTGGTATTTTCTTTTCTTCTCTCTCTCTCTCTTTTTTTTAAAAAATATGTTATTTACTTATTTGTCAGAGAGAGGTGGAGAGAGAGAGAGGGAGCACACACAAGCAGGGGTAGCGGCAGGCAGAGGGAGAGGGAGAAGCCGGGAGCCTGATGAGGGGCTTGATCCCAGGACCCTGGGATCATGACCTGAGCAGAAGGTAGATGCTTAACCCACTGAGCCACCCGGGTGCCCCCTGACTGGTATTTTCAAGGGTGGTGAACAGATGACATTGTCATGAGGCTATCAGCAGAGAGAGCAGTCGGGGAGCAGTTACATTATAGATTACTCTGAGTGAGGGCTTGGGTTAGTGGAGGAGCATGGCGTGGGGGGAGGTACGGTCTGGGGCGTGGGTGTGCGTAGGTGTGGGGGTGTGTGTTGTAACACATGAATGTGGGATTAGGACTGGGGAAAAAGAGGGGGCTGGGGAAGATGAGTTGTTTTAAACAGAGCAAGTGTGAGAAACTCATGGCCTCACAAACACACAACTGGGAGGCAGTGGTAAATACAAGTTTAAGTGGAAGACACATATTTTGGAGTCAGCCTCTTATGAATGCTACCAAAGCTGGGTAAGTAGAGGAGATTCATTCAGGAAGAATAATTATAGAGAAGAGAAGAGGGGGTTCATGGGACCCTGAGGAACAGCAGCATTTAAGACAAAGTCAGAAGCACAAAGGAAGACTCACAGTGACTGTTAATAGGTTAAGAAGTAAAAGCAGAAAAAGGAAATCCTAAGCAAGGCAAACCCAAACTTCTTGTGCTGATATTAGGATACTGTTGAAATCATGAGGCTTATTAGAATTTCCCAATAAGTGCGCTATTTGGGTGATGAGAAACCTCTTTGCTCTGAAGGGCTCGGGACAATAGTACTTCCTTTAGAATTTATGCACATTCTCAATCCCCCCTCCTTATCTGAGCCTCACAATAATCCTATAAAGGAGGCAAATACTATCTCCTGCTACTTTAATAGGATTTGACCTTGAAAATCACAAAAATAAACAAGAGGCTCCCGAGAAGCTTCCGGAGTCCTACCTTTTGAGCAGTAAAGTCTGTGTCAGCATTTGCCGCAGCTCGTTAGGCCCCACATCTTTTAAACTGTCAAGGAACTTGTGGGTGCTCAGGTAGATGTTGTTTATTTTTCCACTCTGTGTCTGGCAGGTCAGCTCTCCGTTATACAACAGCAAAGGTCTATGAGAGAAGGGCATTTTGGTGCCTCCAGCCAGGATGACTTTGGACCCTAGATTTGAAAACAGACACCTTAATGCTAAAAGCAGATCCTAGGCCCATAAATCAGAAAGGAATGCTTTCATTTCATTGTCATGGAAATTTATTTACCAACAAATGCACAAAAAAAGTGGGTAAGTACCTTGTATCGTGTCCTTATTGAAGACATAAGTGTACACCTTATCGTCGTCGTAAGCAACAAATACGCCTTTATCCATCGGCCAGTTTTCCCAAAGAACACCTTTAATGGTTGGTGAAAAGTCTGGAATCTCATAGGTAGCATCATTAACCTACGAAATAGGATTTAGAGATGTGCCGCAACTCTGTACCGGGACCGTCACTGCTGTCAGGCTGTTTGCTGCCGCAGCTTTCCCACCTTATTCACCCCAACAACACTCCAGTCCCTTTTCCTATTCCTGTACTAGATCCAGCTTGAAAACACCCTGTGGTTTGTATGGCAAATCAAGCCTTTGATCTAAAACTTAGTGCATTTTTTTAAAAAAAGATTTTATTTTCATTTATTTGACAAAGAGAAACACAGCTAGAGAGGGAACACAAGCAGGGGGAGTGAGAGAGGGAGAAGTAGGCTTCCCGCTGAGCAGGGAGCCTGATGCGGGGCTCGATCCAGGGTTTCCAGGATCATGACCTGAGCCGAAGGCAGATGCTTAACCACCCAGGCGCCTCTAAAACTTGGTGTATTTTCAGGAAAAATGGCAAGTCTGCATACACAGCTTCAGCTTTAAAAAAAAAAAAAAGACTGAAGCTGCTAAAGACAACAGAAATTTAAAGGATAAACACATTCCTGTTGAGAACATTTTCAATAGCTGGTATAATAAGTAAATAATTAAGTAAAATCTTAAAAAAAAAAAGAATTAGCACATTGAGAATTTTGCTTAAATAATCCAGGTGCTCCTGTGGAAACTGGGGTTCTATTTATCAAAGATAAGAAAGATTTATCAAAGATAAAAAGAGGGGGGGAAATGGGGCACCTGGGTGGCTCAGTTGGTTAAGCGACTGCCTTCGGCTCAGGTCATGATCCTGGAGACCTGAGATCGAGCCCCACATCAGGCTCTCTGTTCCACGGAAAGCCTGTTTCTCCCTCTCTCACTCCCCCTGCTTATGTTCCCTCTCTAGCTGTGTTTCTCTCTGTCAAATAAATAAATACAATATTTTTTAAAAAAAGAGGGGGAAAAATTAAAGGAAGAGAAAGAGACAGAAAGGAAGGAAAGCAAGAGAGAAAAGATAGGAAGGCAGGCAGGCAGGCTCAGTATCTAATGAAGTAGACAGTGAGCGGAAAGTGGTCTCCACTGAGTGGCAAAGCACAGACAGGAGGGGAACAGTTATTAAGATGTGTCTGAGGGGGGCATCTGGGTGGCTCAGTCAGTTAAGGGTCTGCCTTTGTCTCAGGTCATGTTCTCAGGGTCCTGGGATCAAGCCCCATACTGGGCTCCCTGCTCAGCAGGGAATATGCTCCTTCCTCTGCCCCTCCCCACCCTGCTTGTGCTCTCTCTAATAATTAAATAAAATCTTAAAAGAAAATACGCATCCAAGAGCAGCTGTAGGCTATGTGAACTGTGACCGAGAACATACTAAATCATTAACTGGACATCAAAGTAAGTAAATGAAAAATCCAAGTATAGTAAATGATGTAAAAACCCATCTCCTTTTTCTAATTTATTTTCAAAAAAAGTAAGGGATGTATAAGAATAAGAGTCACTGATTCTAAAAAGGTTCCATCTGTTTTTAATCTATCATATACAAAATCCCTTTCTTTCTATTCAGGATCATTAAGGCAAGAAGAAAAACAAATGACGTGGGCAGAAGGGAGTCCATGCCCTCTGAAGCTTGCTGCATACCTGAAGAGGAAAGTCATATACATCAAGATCTACTATAATATCGTAATAATATCGTAATAAGTAAATAAGTAAATAAGTAAATAAGATCAAAGTGGTATAGAATATAACTATTTTTCCATTAAAAAAATCTTTCTCGGGCTGACACTATGAAAAAAGGCAGATTAATGGAAAAAGTTTTCTTGATGTAAATAGTTACAAAAATGGATCACAAACAAGATTTAACAAAGTACTCTAATCCTTGAACTAGTTATGAAACAATGATTTTATATATAACATATATTAAATATACTTTTCTTTGTATATCACATTTAAAAAAATGAATGCTTAAAAAATCTGCCAGACTTACTGGACAGTAGACAAATCCATCACTTTTTTCATCAATGAAAACTAATCTGGTTCCATTTGGGTCAGGAAAAATCTTTTTCACACCAACAGGATGTCGATAATCATTAACAAATTGCCAGTCTTCGATGTAGAAATACTGAATAACACCAGTCTAAAACAAAACAAAAATACAGTAATAGGAATAAAAAGGTTATCAAGAAAATACTTTAAGCACTTAAACACATTTCCAAATTTAAGAGAAAATGTACCATATTTTTTCATGCAGGAAGGGTCTAAATACATATTTACTGCATATAAAGGTATAAATCCAAGAAAGTAAGTGAGAATGTACATATGATTCAACAGCTAGTTCCAATATTCTTAGTGATATTAAAGTATAATTGATTTTCAGATTTTCTACTTATAGGAAACATCCTTATTGTTTAAGAATAACTTTCAAATAATGTTATTTTTAAATTTTTTGCTGTTAACTAACACCATTAGAAAATTAAAATAAACAAAACCACCTCATGCAATCAATTGCATTTCTATGTATTAGCAATGAACTATACGTACCAAAATTTAGAAATATATTACCATTTACAGTCACTCAAAAAAGATGAAATACTTAGGTGTAACAAAATTTGCACAGGATTTGGATGCTGAAAACTATACAATACTGATGAAAAATCAAAGAAGAACTAAATAAATGGAGGGTATACTGTGTTCATGGACTGGAAGACTCACCATAATAAACATGTTAATTCTCCCCAACTAATATATAGATTTAAAATAAACCTATATCTTGGGTATAACCTAGGAATGAAATTCCCAGGTCATATGGTATGTCTATTTATCTATTTATGTACAGATTTATTTATTATTTTAGAGAAGAGGGAGGGGCAGAGGGAGAGGAAGGGAGAACCTCAAGCAGACTCCCTACCAAGTGCAGAACCCTATATAGGGCTGGATAACATGACCCTGAGATCATGACCTGAGCTCAAGACTTGTTATTGTCTGACTTTTTGATCACAGCCTCATAGTAGATGTGAGGTTGTAACTTCACATTTACTTCTAGGAACTTACTACAGAGAAGTGAAACTCGTTCACACAAAAACCTGTATATGATTGCTTATAGAAGCTTCATTTGCAATAGTCAAAAACTGGAACCAATCCAGATGCCCTTCAATTGGTGAATGCTTAAGCAACTTGGTATAGCCTTACTGTAGAATACTACTCAGCAATAAAAATGAACAAATTATTGATGCGCACAATAACTCAAACAAATCTCCAGAGAAGTATGCTTTGTGAAAAAAAGGCCAATTCCCAAAGGTTATATGGTGTATGATGCTACTTACATAACACTACTGAAATACCAAATTATAGAATGATCCTTGAACAACACAGAGATTAAGGTTACTGACCCCCCCCATCCCAACAGTATAACTTTTACTTCCCCCAAACTAAATTACCAATAGCCCTACTATTGACTGGAAAATTACTCAAAGCATAATTGATTAACACAGACTTTGTGGGTTAAATGTATTATATACTGTAACTTTTCAATAAAGTTAGAGAAAACATTTTAAGAACCATAAGAAAAAATATATTTACAGTACTGTATTTATTGAAAAACTCACAAGTAGACAGGTATTGTATTTATTGAAAAAAAAATCCACCCACAAGTAGACTCATACAGTTCAACCCCTGTTGTAGCCCTTGTTGTAACCATAACTTTGTTCCCAGGGACTAAGGTTGGGGTGAGGGCAGGAGGCAAGTGGGAGTGTCTACAGCAACATGAAGGCATCCTTGTGATGACAGAATTATTCTGTATCTTGACTACCAATATTAATATCCTGGTTATGATATGTAATATAATGTTATGATTGGGGGAAACTAGGAAAAGAGCACTTTGGATCTCTGTTTTGTTTCTTACGTAGGATCACTTGGTATTGTTTCTTACAACTGTCTATGACAATGATCTCAAAATAAAAACATATAACATCTGGGACTTCTATTCAAGCCAAGATAGAGTAACAGCCTGAATTTAGCTTCCCTACCCCAAACCACCGAAAACAGCAGACAAAAATAAAAACAGTTTTCAAGATATGGGAATGAGGCAACAAAGAACAATGATTTCTGCCAAAGATTTTGGATATAAACCAGGTGAGCCCTGTGAGTCCTCCAGCTTTTGCTTTGAGAGTTTTCAAGGCATGGCAAAAGGAGGAGGATGCAGGCAGGGCACGGCTCCCCAAGTTGAGGAGATGGAGCGGAAAGTCTGGGGAGAACATAGGCCAGGGTTTTCGGGGCAGAGTACAAAAGAGAAAAGCTTGGAGAGTTGCAGGGGGTCCACTGTAAGTCCTTAGTCTGTACTGATCACTGCATGTATGTGAGAAAACCACAAGGCCAGGAAAAGAGCCTTCCAAAGGGTTTAGAGGGAACAGGACTGGAAATAGTAACTATTCCTAATAGCCAGACTGGAAAAAAGTCACAGTTCACAAGGCACTGGGTAGAGAACTCCGAAAGAACAGAAGTGGAAATAATCAGCTATAGACTGACCAGTGTTTCACATCTGCTTAAGAAATCATAAAACCAGACTCAGAAGGGTCAAACTATTTCTAAGTCAATTAACTGCATCCCAGAGCAAAGCTCAAGAACAGTTTTGGTGCCTGGGTGACCCAGTCGGTTAGGCGTTCAACTCCTGGCTTCAGCTCAGGTCATGGTCTCATGGGTCTTGAGATCAAGCCCCGCACTGAGCTCTGTGCTCAGCAGGGAGTCTGCTGGAGAGTCTCTCCCTCTCCCTCTCTGCTTCCCCGTGTTTGGGCATAAAAGAATATTTTTAAGAACAAAAACATACCCAGCATCCCAAAAGGTAAAATAATCGGGTATGCAAAAAAGTAGGAAAGATGAATCATAGCTTAAAGTGGTTCAATGTAATTGTGTGTTTTATTATTTTATTTAATTTGTTGACTTATTAGCTACAACTCTACTATTTTAGTTGTCATTTTGTAGTATACATTCAACCTGATAACAGGCAACTACAAAAGATCTACAGCTAAAATCATACTTAAGGATCAAGAACAAGACACAGGGACGCCTGGGTGGCTCAGTTGGTTAAGCGACTGCCTTCGGCTCAGGTCATGATCCCAGAGACCTGGGATCGAGTCCCACATCGGGCTCCCTGCTCGGCAGGAAGCCTGCTTCTCCCTCTTTCACTCCCCCTGCTTGTGTTCCCTCTCTCGCTGTTTCTCGCTGTCAAATAAACAAAATCTTTTAAAAAAAAAAAAAGAAAAAAAAAGAACAAGACACAGATAGCCCCTCTCACTATTCCTATTCAACAATGCATTGGCATGGGGCACTCGGGTGGCTTAGTTGGTTAAATGTCTGACTTTGGCTCAAGTCATGATGTCAGGGTCCTAGGATAGAGCCCTGTGTCAGGCTGCCCACTCAGAAGGAAGCCTACTTCTCCCTCTCCTTCTGCCCATCCCCCTGCCAGTGTTCTGTCTCTCTCAAATAAATAAAATCTAAAAATAATTTTAAAAAGGAAACCATATTAAAAGGAAAAAGTTAAACTATATTCAGAGATGATATCATTATCTATATAGAAAATCCAGTGAATCTACAAAAAACTACTATAACTACTCAGTAAATTTAGTTAGGCTGCAGTATACAGGATTAACACCCCAAAATCAGTTGCATGTCTATATGCCACGAATAATCAGAAGTCAAAATTTAAAAAGTAACACTATGCATTAAAAATATGAAAAATGCTAAAATACAAAAATATGAAATACTCAAGGTATAAATCTGACAAAAGGGATGCTGGTACACCAAAAACTCAAAAACAGAGAAATTAAGAGAGATTAAAACCTAAATAAATGGAGATATATACGTTGTTCATTGGTGAGTAGATTTTGCTGAAAGGCAAGTGAACTGTAGATTCAACATGATCCCATTAAAATTCTCAGGAGGCTTTTTGTAAAAATTGACAAGCTTATCATAAATTCAAATGGGAATGCAAAGTACTGAGAATAGCCAAAACAACTTGGAAAAACAAATTCAACGTTGGAGGGCTAACGCTACCTAATTTCAAGACTTATTATAAAGCTCTAGTAATTAAAACAGTGTGATACTGTTATAAACACAGACACACAGATCAGTGGAATGAACAATTCCAGAAAAAAGACCCATACATTTATGGACAGTTTGATTTTTGACAAAGGTACAAATGCGACTTAGTGGGGAAAGGACAATCTTTTCAACAAATGGTGCTGGGACAACTGGAGTATCTTTAAACAAAAAAACAAACTTTGCTCTATATCTCACAGCATAAGCAAAAATTAACTCAAAATGGATCGTAGACCTAAGTATGAAACATAAAACTACAAAACTTATAGAGGAAAACACTGAAGAAAAACTCTGTGACCTTGGGTTAGGTAAGGATTACTTAGATATGACACCAAAACACAACCTGTAAAAAATAAATTGGTAAGTTGGACTTCATCAAAATAAAAAAAATTCTTCTCTATCAAAGACACCATTAAGAGAATGAAAACACAGCTGATGCACAGGGAGAAAATACTTACAAAGCATATATCTGATAAATTATGGGTTTGAATCCAGAATATATAAAGAACTCTCAAAAATCAATAATAAGAAAACCACCCAATTGAGAAATGGTCAAAGAAATTTCAACAGACACTTCACCAAAGATATATAGAGAGCAAATAACCCTATGAAAAGATGCTGTTGGAGAGAGGGATGGGGGGTGGGGGAGGAAAGAAAAGATGCTCCACAGGAATCCATTAGGGAAAAGCAAATTAAAATCACAATGAGATTTCATTATACACTTAAGACTGGGTAAAATTCAAAAGACTGACCATATCAAATGTTATTGAGGATGTGGAGGAACTGGAACGCTCACCCCGTTGATGGGAACATAAAATGATACAACCAACTTAGAGATGGTTTGTCAGTATCTTAAAAATTTAAACATCCACATGCCATATGATATAGCCATTCTAACTTCTCAGTGTTTGTCCAAGAGAAAAGAAAGCATGTGTGCATGCAAAGACTTAAAGGCGAATGTTTATAGCAGCTTTATTTGTAAAAACCCCATACTGGAAATAATCCAGGCTGGAAACAACCTCAAACTGGAAACAGCCCCAATGTCCATCCTTAGGTCCATGGTTAAGCCAATTATGATAAAGGCATACTATAAAATGCCACCCCAGCAAGAAAAAGGAATCAACAATTGATACACACAAAAGGAATGCATCTCAAAACAATGATACCGAATAAAAGAAGGCAGACAGAAAGAAGTACATACTATGTGATTCCACTTACATAAAACTCTAGAAAAAAGAAACTCATTTATAGTGACATCAGGAGTGGGGGCAGTACAAGAAGGAGGAATCGTAAGGGGGCATGAGAAAACTTTTGGTGGTGATGAGTATGTTTACTATTTTGACTGAGTTGATGGTGCTTCATAGGTATCTACATGTCAAAACTTATCAAACTGTGAACTTTAAACAATAGTTTGTTGTGAATCAATCATACTTCACTAAAACTTTGAAAAAATGTATTTTCAGAACCACTCAAGAAAAAGACTGAGATAAATGCTCACTTATGGACAGACCACATCTTAAGTTCTTATTTCAAAATGCCGTGTGGAATAGTGGAAAGAGTGGGTTTTATATCAGAAGATACTGTTCAAGTTCCGAATCTGTTACAAACTTACTAACCTCTTCATCTTCGGTGTTCTCCAGTCTCTAAAACTTCCCTGCTTATTTTTATAAAACTAATGAGATAAAACAAGCAAGATCTGGGCTTTATAAATTGTTACGTCTCATATCAATGTATTATATTTGCTATGATTTACCATATCCCTCACTACTTTACCTGACACGTGAGCCCTACTCTACTGGTGTGTATTAGTTAAAAAGATGATTTTAGGTCAAACTTAAAGTCTCTCTTACGGCAAGAAGTATCTAGTAAGACATGGGGGTTTGTTTTTGTTTTTGTTTTTTACTTTAAATTTATTTTTTCAGTGTTCCAAGATTCATTACCCATGCTCCACACCCAGTGCTCCATCCAGTAGGTGCCCTCAGTACCCACCACCAGGCTCTCCCATGCCCCTACCCCCTCCCTCCAAGTCCCTGTTTGTTTCTGTGTATTAAGACATGTTTTATTTAAGAAAACAGTTTAATGTGAGAAAATGAAATATTTGAAACAGTTAATAGTTGTTTTTCTCATGTATTTTTCTAACAGTGCCCTTCCTACCTTTCCTAAATTCTTTTAGAGATTGAACAAGACAACAGGTATGATATGCTTTGAAAAATCCTTGAAAACTTTTTACAAATATAAGATGCTGTAACTATGTAACTGTGTTTTATGTCCATCTGGCTGGTGTAATATTTAGAGGTCTAGGGTACTGGTGGTTCAAAGACCAAAGATCGGGGCACCTGGGTTAAGTTGGTTAAGCATCTGACTCTTGATTTCAGCTCAAGTCATGATCTTAATTAAGGTCCTAAGATCAAGCTCTGCATCAGGTTCCACACTGAGCATGGAACCTGGTTACAGTTCTCTTTCTTCCTCTCCATCTGCCCCTCTCCCTCTTCAGCTCATGCACTTGCTCTCTAAAAAATAAACAAACAAACAAACAAACAAAAAAAACAATCCAAAATTGAAGTGGAATTCTCAATATTCAATTAATTTTGCCATTTTTTAGTAGGCACTGGAGATCTAAAGTCGAATGATGTCATAGGTTCAGCACCAAATTAGATCCTTAAAGCATCTAGATAAGGAAAATGAGGCTTGGAATGGGTTAAGTAGCACCTACCAAGTAAGAGAACTGCAAGTAAGAGAATCCAAGCCCAGATTTTCTAGACTCCGAAGTCTGCTCTTTTTACTCTGCCATCAAAATTGCTTATATAATCACAAAAGCACTTGGTACTAGCAAATCATGGGACCTATGTGCTGTACATAAGTACAGATATAATGTAATGTATATGTTACATACATACATCTATATGTATGTATATATCATGTTTATATTATATATACACACACATATATATCTTACAAAGTAAAAATTAGAAATTCCCTTATGTTCTATATAAAAGAAGCCAATACATACATCTGTACCATAGATGAGGAAATCAGCAGTTAAGGCATGGCATAGAATACGGCACTTATCATCCACTGCTGGGAAAAGCCGAGTCTCACGTTCTTCTTGAGCATCCAAGATTTCACTCTCTATCTAAAACATAATAATAGTAGCTCATAGATTTGAGTAAAGCTGGTCTGCACCATCTAGGGAGATAGGGGAGGGTCACCTTCTTAAGTTCGACTAAATATTCAGACTCATCAGACTACCTCTCTATTGAGAAAGACATCAGACAGGAACCTAGCTCGTCAGCAAGCTTGCATTAAACACCCCTCTTTAGTGGGAATAATCTTTGCAGCAAACTTCAGGGGTCTGGTAGCTTTTCTCTCTGGCTTCCCAGAAGCAAACAGCCAAGAAATAGATGCAGGATATGCTCCCTTGCTTAGGAAGACCCATACTTCAGGAGCCAATATCTTTTGAACAATTTAATAGGTATCATTTCAAGGATCCCAAGTGACATGACCACTATGTAAGTCAATTCATGGCAGGGAGCCCAGATATAGAACGTTCCCATCAGTTTTTAATTTCCCAGTAGATGCAGTTTACCACCAGAGCAAGAAAGGTAGCTGTGCATCTCATGCAGATGGGTAGAGTTTTGTTAGTCTTTTATCCACACCTGACTTTCTAGCTGGTCTGTATGTGGTTGCTTCCTGAACAAACTTCTTGGTAATCTGACCTTAGGCTGTCATTACCATCACTAATCTGGGTCATCACAAGTCCCAAGAGCTCCAGGACATCAAATTTTATACTTACCAAATGCAACTGGACTTTGCCTTCAAAAAGTGCAGCAGCATAGTCAGAATGAAGGCAAACACTGGTGACTGTCCCCAGATACTCCACATCTTTCAATTTTTTAACAGCTGTAGCAATAAAATAAAACACTTATACATTAAAATATCAATAAAATTACATTAAGGTTTGCAACTAATTTTTAAATGGGTACCTTTTTAAGGGTATTCTGAACCTACAATTGTTATTTTAGCCATTCTAAAGAAAATGCAGTTGTCATACAGATTTGCCTTCAGGAATTCCTTAATGATTTATGTGAAACAAAGTAACAGAAAGTAAAATTACATGTAAAACAACCAAAACTTTCACTTTCGTGACAATATGCTTAATGGTGTACTCTATCTGAGGCTAAACCTCCGGCTGGCTCTACTCCTGAGGGATGTCAGACCTCCGCTGGGGAGAAGAAAAAGCCAGGTCCCCTTCAGATGCTAATGGTCATAACTAAAGAATAAGAGGAGGAGGGAGGGACCCAACCACCAACCAAGGAGTGCCTAAGAAAGTCATTGTGAAAAGGTACGTCACAACATTTTATTTCCTTTAGTTTTCCTCATGACCCCTTGACCCCTACGTGTAGAAGAATCCTCATTTTCTGGGGGTGCCTGGGTGGCTCAGTTGGTTGAGCAACTGCCTTCGGCTCAGGTCATAATCCTGGAATCCCAGGATCAAGTCCCGCATCAGGCTCCCTGCTCGGTAGGAAGCCTGCTTCTCCCTCTCTCACTCCCCCTGCTTGTGTTTCCTCTGCTGTGTTTCTCTCTGTCAAATAAATAAATAAAATCTTAAAAAAAAAAAAAAAAAAGAATCCTCATTTTCTGGATGAAACCTACTAAACCAAGGCTCAGAGGGGTAAAAAATTTGTCTACAGTCACCTCCAAAAGGCAGCAGGGCAATTTACACTCAGGGTCTAATTCTAAAGGTCATACTCTGCCCACTATCCCACACTGTGTTCACTACAAAGGTTAAGAATAAAATCTTTCCCAAAATTATGCAAAATTTTTAGAGGATTCACAAAACTGCTTCCGCTTCTTAAAAAAGAGCTGAAGGAAAAGCGTGAAAGATCTGGTCTTCAGAGAAACTTTCAGGGCTTCCCAAATAATAACAGCCATTATATGCTAGATAAGAAGATGACAACTGGTTTGAGACTTGCCATTCTCTCCAAGGACGTAAAACCAAGCTCGATTATTCATTCCCACGGCCAGATGATAAAGCCCGACTGCTACGAAGTTGGGTTCCACGTCAACAGAAACTGTGATTGGCAGCTCCTATAATACAGGAAAGGAACAGTAGCAGATCAACTACTGTAACTAATTTATTAATAAATAAAATCAAAATAGCACCATTTTCATACCCCTTCAACAGGGCTGGCTACGGTGACTTCAAGCAAGGAGGTGAGATATGCAATCCTTGTGCTACAGGCATCCCCGAGTATAGGAAGCTTAGTCAAGAAAACATGCAGCGAGCCCCTCTGGGTAGACAGTGCCAGCAGCTGGCCATCATCTGTCCAGGACAAGGTGCCCAACCCTGAAATGATTGACAGAATAAAGGACAAATGAAAAACAAGTAATACTGTTGCTGGCAAACAAGCAAATATTTTCACATAAGCTGCAGAGACATAAAAAATCTTCAAGTGTTGTGTTTAATAGTTTAGTCTATACAGAATAAAAATTCACCATGGACACACATGTGAATACAAGCATTGATTCATTCATAGTGGCTCAAAGGGAAAGGATGTAAAAATTTAGGTTTTATAACCAAAACTGAGATTAAATTCACTATAGATCTTTAGATCAAAGTGGGCTTACAGACTTCTATAATAACTAAAATAAATAAGTTATTTTAGGAACTCTCATGACAGGTGTTAGTTTTATTCCTCCTATAATGAATGCAAATAAAATAATAATAAACACATTATTCCAACACTGTGGATAAAATGTCACTGTTTCAGAAAAATCAGTACCTTTATTTTCATCATCCAGGTTGATTATTGCATACATGTCTTTTAATTCTGCCAAGTCATGAATTTTAATGCTGAAAATAAAAAAATAAGTATATTGTAAATATAAATATTAACACTGTTTTCATTCATGAAAAATTATAAGTTACAGAACAGGTCGGGGTTCTCCAAAAAGGGATGTATAGGATAATCTATTGGGTCAAGGTAAGAAAATAATAGAACTTCTGTAATTATATTCTATCTTTAAAAATACCCTTTCAGGGCATGGTGATTGGACCTGGCTGAATTCTCTGATCTATAGTTTGAGGAACAAGGTTTGAGTTACCCTGAAGAAAAGTTCGAGGAGGAAAACATTCTCCTGAGCAGCACTAATTACTGTAAGAGGAACAAGGTTTCTCTTTGCAATGTGTTCCCCCATCACCCTGACTTCTTTCATACAAGAAGGAATAAGGTATAATTATACATAGAAAGAGCATTCAATTTGGAATTACAAGGCATAGGTTGAAAGCTCTGAAAAACTGAGGGCATATTACTCCAAATGGTTACAGGAAGTTAGGTAGTTTCTAGCCAATGAAAGCTGTGCGGTGCTTTGGCCCCTGGTGGCCATAAGATTATCTTTCTTCCTTGGCTCCTTTCTTCTCTCCTTCCTTCTGCCCTCCCAGGGTTTCCCCTTTATATTGTTCCCCTCATTGTTTTCATTTAACTTTTTATTTTGATAGAATTATAAATCCACATGCAGTTATAAGAAATAATACAGAATGTGGGGCGCCTGGGTGGTTCAGTTGGTTAAGCGACTGCCTTCGGCTCAGGACATGATCCCGGAGACCCGGGATCAAGCCCCGCATCGGGCTTCCTGCTCAGCAGGAAGCCTGCTTCTCCCTCTCTCCTGCTCCCCCTGCTTGTGTTCCCCTTCTCGCTGTGTTTCTCTCTGTCAAATAAATAAATAAAATCTTAAAAAAAAAAAAGAATACAGAGTGTATATTCCCTCCACCTTCCCACAAATGGTAACATCTTGAAAAACTAGAGAATAATATTACAATCAAAATATCGACATTGACATAATCCACAAGTCTTTTTCAGATGTCCCAAGTATAACTTGTATTCATTGTGTGTGTGTATTCAGTTCCAAGCAATTTTATTACATGTAAGATTCTTGAGATCCACAACCACAATCAGAATAGAGAATAGTTCCATCACCACAAGTCACCACAAGTCGGGGTATAGAATAGCTCCTTGGCCACAAGGACCCCTTGTGTTGTCCTTTTATAAACAAACTTAATCTACTTCCTCCTCTAGGTTCTCTTCATCCTTCCCAGCATTTGATGTTATTACCAATTTTTAAATACTAATATTGTGTGTTTCTCCATTTATTTGGGTCTTCTTTGACTTCTTTCAGGAGCATTTTGGAATTTTCAACACATACCCCTGTGCCAGTTGTGTTAAGTGTGTATCTAAGTATTGCACTTTCTTCAGAGTGATTAAAAATGGCATATTTTTAATTTGGTTTCCACATGTTTATTGCTAGTACACAGAAATGTGATTGATTTGTGTGTGTTGATCTTGCATCCTGATACCTTGCTACACTAACTCATTAGTTTTAGTTCTAGGTGTTTCTTGTTTGTAGATTCCTTGAGATTTTCTACATAAGCAATCATGTCAGCTACAAATACAAATGGTTTTACTTTTCTCTTTCCAATCTGGATGCATCTTATTTCTTTTCTTATCTTACTGCAGTGGCTAAAACCTCTAATACTGGGTTGCATTAAAGTAGTGAGATTAGGTATCCTTATCTTGTTCCCAATCTTAGGGGGCAAGGACTCAGCCTTTCACCATGAAGTATCATGTTAGCTGTAAGATTTCTGTAGATGTTCTTTATCAAGTTGAGGCAATTCCCCTCTATCCCTAACTTACAGAGAACTTTTTATCATGAATGGGTGTTGGATTTTATGAAATATTTTTTGTGTGTCAACTGATATGATCATATGGTTCTTCAGCTGTTGATATAGTAACTTTGTTGATTTGTGAATGTAAATAAGCCTTGCATATTTGGAATAAATCCCAGTTGGTCATGAGGTAGAATTCTTTTCATATATTGAATTCAGTTTGCTAAGTTTTGTTGAGGATTTTGGGTCCAAGTTCATGAGAGAGATTGGTCTCTAATTTTTTTTTTAAATACTTTCTCTGATTCTGGTATTATAATAATACTAGCCTTATAAAAGAAGTTGAGACATGTTCCCTCCATTTTTATTTTCTGAAAAGATTTTGTAACATTGGTGTGAATTCTTTTTTTAAATGTTTGGTAGAATTCTCCAGTGAAACCATCAGAGCCTGCAGATTTTTAAGGGCTATAAAATTATTCTTCCACTTCTTTAAGAATTGCAGGCTTCATTGCCCATGCAATGAATCTTGGAACACTGAAAAAATAAATTTAAAAAAGTAAAAAAAAAGTAAAAAAAAAAGAATTGCAGGCTGATTTAGATTATTTGCTTCATGTGGGTTGAGTTTTGGTAGTCAGTGGTTTTTGAAGAATTTTTCCAATCATCTAAATTTCTGAGTTGTTTGCAGCTTCCAGACCTGTAATAATATTCTTGTCTCATTCCTGATATTGGTGATATATGTCTTTTTGTCATTCGTGCTAGAGGTTTATCAATTTTTTTCAAAAAATTTCAGCTGTTACAGATTTTTTCCAATTCCATTTTTATTGTCAGCAGCTTCTGCTCTTTATGATTTTATTCCTTCTGCCTTACCCTTATTTTGCTTTTTTGCCCCTAGTTTCTTGAGGTAGGAACTTAGATTACTGATTTGAGATTTTTTTCTTTTGTATATAAGCATTTAATACTACAAGTTCTCCGCACTGCTTTAAGTGTTATCACATATTTCGATATGTTACATTTTCATTTTTATTCAGTTGTATGGGTTTTTTGGTCTTCTAAACTGCTTTATTAAATTCACAATATATAATGAGCATTTTTCCATGCAATAAGGTAAAAGTCCCCTGCTGACAGAATCGTACAGACTGAACCAAAGACAACATTCAACCAGAAGCTGGTCATAGGAGACCCACAAGAGACATGTTAACACCAAAAGACTTATAACAAAGGTACTGAGAACACGTAAGTTTAGGAAACAGGTGTGTCTACCTTTTAACTTCAGGGAACAAAACATCAGGACTCAAGGCATAAGGCAAAATCCTCATGATGGTCATGGTGAGGAGGGTTAGTGCTAACTGTCCCCAGACTATGACTGCATTGCTTTTCCTTTAGCTGTCTCACCTCCCCCCACCCCCCTAATCCTTTCCATATTCTCTTCTTTCATCTTTGCCTGTGGTCCTCCAAGCCTCTGAATCATGTCCCACCTACACTGCGGGATGGGATGCCTAACACGGAACTGCCTACAATTTACTCTAGGCACACAAGAGTCAGCTTCAAAAGTGAGGGCCAAGGGCTCTCCTTCATTAGCAACTTGCTCTTTTTCATCCTTTTTTTTGTTTTGTTTTCCTGGCTGGCATTGAGACTTTTTACTGCTTGTTCCTCTTTGGACACCACTGCTCCGGCTCCCATCCTTGCAGTCTCCTGTTCCTCTTGCTTCTTGCCACCAGTGTGCTGATGCAGCTGCTTAGACCTGTACACCTGCTCCCCATCGGCCTCCTACTCCTTGGAGCCACCCGAGGCTCGCACACCCTCAGGGCCACTGGGAGCCAGAAGGGAGAGAGAGAAGGCCAGGTCTGATGCTAGAGTGAGGCGCGTGAGTCAGCATTGGAGAGTTGCGGCTCAGTTGCATGTATTTTTTAATTTGCTTTGAGACATAGTTATGAATTATTATTTGCAGGTAGATTAATTTCCAAGTGTTCATTCAATTTCCTGCTGTTTTGGGCGCCTCGGTGGCTCAGTTGGTGAAGCAACTGCTTTCAGCTCAGGCATGATCCTGGAGTCCTGGGATCAAGCCCCACATTGGGCTCTCAGCTCTGCAGAGAGTCTGCTTCTTTCTCTGACCTTCTCCCCTCTCATGCTCTCTCTCTCTCTCTCAAATAAATAAATAAAATCTTTAAAAAAGTTTTTTCCTGTTGTTTTTCTGCTACTCAAGTACGATTCCATAATGCCAAGGAACTCATTTTGCATGACTTCAATTTAAATTTGTTGATGTTTCATGGCTCACATATGGGCTACCCTGGTGCCTGTTCCATGGGTGCATAGAAAAAACATGAATTCTGTTGTTGGGTGGAACATTCTATAGATGCCTGTTAGGTCTAGTTGGTTTATAGTGCTGTCCGAGTCTGCTGAGAATTTAGCTAAGCTCCTGCATGGCAGTGCTGCCTCGGCATCCATCCTGTTGGGCCAAGTGGCCTGCAGTGACCTTACGCTAGTCCCTCGTGTGAGCGCGTGCCCTAGAGAGCAGCTCACAGAGCCCCAAGCAAATGTAAGATCCAGACGTGACTTCCCCCAAAGTCCCGGAGATCGACAGTCTCCCCTGCCTCCGAGCTCCTATACGCCTTACGTGGCCCTAGGATAATATCTCTGAGGCTTACCAAAACCCCACACATTTGGTTAGAATTGGTTAGACTAATCTGGTCTTGGCCTGGGAACCCAAAAGCAGTCTATTCGGGAATGCTACTTTTTTTTCATGAACCCTATTTAAAGCACGTGCCCCTGCTTCTGTCTTTTTGTCTGCACTGGGTCCTGACCTCTGTCAGGTCCAGACATGCTGGTTACTTCCTCCAGAACCTGTGAATAATGAAGTTTGCTATTTCGATTCTTCTTCTTGTGTGTTGTTGAACCATAGCTCATGACGTGGTGCCCTGCACTCCGCTTAGTGTCAATTTGACATGTTTATTTCCTTGTTGATCTTCTGTCTAGTTGTTTTCACCTCTTGTTGAAGGCAGAGCCCTGACGACTTCAACAATTACTGTGGTCTATTTCTCCTTTAATTCTGCCAGTTTTTCCTCCCTCCATTTTGGGTCTCTGCTGTTAGGTGCATACTCACTTAGCATTACTATATCTAGTCAATATGCAATATGCCTCTTCTTCCCTGGTAATTCTCTTTGCTCTCTGATACCCACATAGCTACCCAGCTCTCTTTTGGTTAGCATTTAGATGATCTTTTTCCTTCCTTTTACTTTTTATCGAGTTATTTCATTATATCATTACACTGAAGTGAGTTTCAGCAGGCAATAGGGTCATTTAAAAATTCTAATTGTCTATGTCCAACGGCATTGTCACTTACACATTTAACATAGTTAATTGTTCTGTCTGAACTTAAATCCACTGTTTTATTGTTTTCTGTTTGTCCCTTTTGTTCCTGTTTCTCCTTTCCTGCTACCTTTTAGACTTGAACATATTTCAGTATTCCATTTTAATTTATTTATTATTGTGGTTTTGTATGTATCTCTGCATATTTTTAGTGGTTACTCTAGATTATAAGATACATATTTAACAATGCAGAAGCTCTTTAGAATCAATATTTTAGTAGATGATACAAGGGCTCAATCCCAGGACCTTGAGATAATGACCTGAGCTGAAGGCAGATGCTTAACTGACTGAGCCATCCAGGTGTCCCTACCCTCTGCCCTTTCTGTTGTGCTTGTCATATGTACTGCATCTTAAATACTGAACACATTATCAAATAATATCATAACTTTTACTTTCAATAGCCACATATATGTTAAAGATCTCAGAAGAAAAAAATGATCTATTTATCATTTCTGCCTTTCTTCATTTTTAAAAAGATTTTTATTTATTTATTTTTGAGAGAGAGGGAGAGAGAGACAGAGAGAGAGGGAGCACAAGACAGGGTGGAGGGGTAGAGGGAGAAGCAGACTCCTCAGTGAGCAGGGAGCGGGACTCAGGACTCAATCCCATGACTTAGGGATCATGCCCTGAGCTGAACACAGATGCTTAGCCAACTGAGCCACCCAGACACCTGCTCTTCCTTCATTCTTGACATCCCCAATTTCCTTCTGAGATCTGTTTTCTTCCACCTGAAGAACTTCCTTTAGCAATTTTAGAGCAGGTCTGCTAGCAATAAATTCTCTTCATTTTTCTTCATCTGAGAATGTTTCCATTTCACTTCATTCCTGATGGATACTTTCCTGGGTAATGAATTTCAGCTGACAGTTCTTTTCTTTCAGCACTTTAGAAAGTCGTGATGCTTCCTTCTGGCCCTGATGGCTAATGGTGAGAAATCCACATTTAAAATCTTGTTTATTAGCTG
Source organism: Spilogale gracilis (assembly GCA_004023965.1). Lineage (NCBI taxonomy): Eukaryota > Metazoa > Chordata > Mammalia > Carnivora > Mephitidae > Spilogale > Spilogale gracilis. The sequence continues at coordinate 19,783 of PITA01001178.1, read as the reverse complement.
CTTTCAAGACTTTTCCTTCATCATTAGTTTTTTTAGCAGTTTGATTACAATGCGTCTGAGCTAGGTTTTTTTGGATTTATCCTTTTAGGGATTTGCTGACCTTCTACAATAGATAGATTTATGTCTTTTGCCAAAGGTGAGAGGCTCCCAGCCATTGTTTCTGAGACTCTTGTGACATAAATATTAGACTTTTTGGTATTGTCTCACAGGCCCCTGAGGCTCTGTTTCTTTTTTTCCAATATTTTCTTTCTCTGTGCTCACTGGGATATTTCTATTGGTCTATTTTTAAGTTCACTGACATTTTATGACCTCCATTCTGTTATTAAGTACTGCATTAATTATATTTTTTAAGTATTAAAAGTTCCATTTAGTTATTCTTTATGGATTTTATTTTTTTTTGTAAGACTGTATTTCCATCCGTTTTGAGAATGCTAGCCCTTGGAGCATTTTTACAATAGCTGCCACCCGTATTTTGGCATTGGCATCTTTTGACTGCCTTTTCCCAAGTGAGTTGAAATTTTCCTGATTCTTCATGTCAGGTAACTTTGGGTTGTATTTTGGACATTCTGAACATTACATACGAGACTCTTGCATCTTGTTTAAATCCCATGGAGAAGGTTAATTTTTTTTTTTAAAAGCAATCAACCCAGCTGGGTTCATACTACGAGTATAAACCAGCTCTCTGTGGGTTGTGGTCAACATCAACCGACGGTTGTGTGTCAATGTCCATCCCATTTCCAGAGGCTTGGCAGCCGTATTCGGGTATGTCCCTGTTCAGCCCACTCTGTGGTCCACAGGACTTGCAATAGGGTCTATCCCTTAGTTCAGTTCTCAAAGTCTTTGGTATATTCAGCATGAGATACACATATGTGGCTCAGGAGTGAACGTGGGAGTTCATAAAAGTCTGTAGATGGTTACTTTCCAGAGCTCTTTCCTCTCCAGGATCTCCCTGGTATGTTCTGATTCTCTGGGCCTCCCCTCTTTGGTACTCCAGCAGGAAGCTGGGGCTCTAGTTACCCTGTAGTGCCTTGTCCTTCTACAGCTGTATCCATACTGTGGCCAAACAGTGTGAGGCCAGAGAGAAAACTAAGCAACAGGGGCCACCCCACTTGCTGGGGCCATAGCTCCTCTCCTTGGAGGAAGGTTACCCTCTGTCGGAGTTGCATGTGTCTGTGGGTCCTTCCTGCCCCTGCTGTTGCTGTTACCGCCAGGACAAAGTTGCATGGTGGCTGAGGCAGGGAAGAACAAAGAAAGAAAAAGATACGAGGAGATTTCTCCAACTCTAAGCGTCAGAAGAGTTCTTTTTTCCACAACCTGAGCCAGAACCAGAGGGCTTCACTCAGAGCTCTCTTGTCCATGCTCTTGTGTGTCTACTTCTGGATTCTGGCTGCCTTGAGTCTTGAGAGACTGGAAAACAAACTTGGAGACTCCTTACTGGTTCAGTGGTACTGCAAATTCTGCTCTTCCCCAATCTGTCTACGATTTGTTTTCCAGAGCCCTTAAACAGCTATTCCATGCATTGTGCCCCAGTTTTGCAGGTGCAGTCAGTGAGAGAGACAGGGTGCAGTGTGCAGATTCGGCATTACCTGGAATTACCCATTTTCAGATTGATTTTTGAGGATTCTCTGCTTTAGGTTTTGTAGTTAGTAAACATTTACCATTTTAGGTTTTAGCTTGTGTGTTATAGCGGGAGTCTTAGAAATTTTCAAGAGTGCAGAAGAGAAGGCGCCTAGGTGGCTCAGTCACTGGGTGTCTGTCTTTGGCTTTTAGCTTGCATGTTATAGCAGGACTCTTAGAAATTTTCAAGAGTGCAGGAGAGGGGGCACCTGGATGGCTCAGTCAGTGGGTGTCTGCCTTCGGCTCAGGTCATGATCCTAGAGTCCCGGGATCGAGCCCCGTGTTGGGCTCCCTGCTTGGCAGGAAGCCTGCTTCTCCCTCTCTCACTCCCCCGATCGTGTTCCCTCTCTAACTGTGTTTCTGTCAAATAAATAAAATCTTAAAAAAAAAAAAAAAAAAGAGTGCAGGCAAGTACTGCTGACAGATTCATATTAGCTATCGAAGTCTTGCTGAATCTCTTAAATAGCCCTTACATAAGTTTTCCTGGAAATTTTTAAGTCTGACTTACCAATTATCACCACATGTAGCAGCTTTATTAAGGGTCTGTGAAACTGCAATACTGGTTAGACTATCTTTGTGGTCACGAGCCTGAAATATCTCTTGACCAATCTCTCGAATATGAGTGGAGATGACCACAAAAATTCCACGTGAAAAACCAATCATGATGTAGCCATCACCATACCTACAGCAACAAAGGCAACGGTACAGTAAGAGGATGGTTAATTAACTATCATCAACAACACGGTAAATCAGCAAGTACATTAGAACTAAGGAACTACAGAATATAGTCTGTCGAGGGCCAGATAATATGCTAGGTAGTTTCACATGTAAGTCATAGTCTACAATCCAGAAAAATGCTACATATAGAAGTGAAAATGCTAAGGGCAAAAATCAGATATAATTAGTAAGGAAAAACACATGGCTATCTTCTGGTAATGAGCTCCTTGTACATACCAGCTGTAGCAGACAATGTTCCCATAGCGCTGCTGAAATTCCAGATCGATTGGGCTATCGGGGTCATTCAAATTATACAGAAACAAAGTTTTCTTGCCAACCACCACACTGATCTGCCAGAAAAGATTAAGAGATTGTGAAATGAATTACTCAGTCCTTCACGAAGACCAATAAGCCAATTCGAATAGCTGAACCTCACTGATGAAAACCATGAGCTAAGTTTACATTAAATGTTATAACTAATAAAATAAGAATGTGGCTTGAGAAAATACAATGTACTAATATACAATCTGGGAAGGATCCTTGGCTTTACACATAACCTTGAGAATTACACTAAAATAGCTGGCTTGATTAACTTTTTAAAATTCTCTATATTTCTCATCAGAGTACTGTGCAGCACAGGACCAGAAGTCTAACATAGTTTCACTGAAACTGAACGCATATTCAGAGTAGGGACAGTCTTCCATTCTAAGAGGTCATTCCGATTTTGAGCCATTGGGGATTACAGCCCACAATGTGTGGACAAACAAGCTTGGCTTTTTGCATCATTCTTTCCATCACCTGCAAGGTCACTGGTCATTGTGGCTAGACTAGTGTCCCTCTGTTACTCACACAAGTCAATACTTAACTGTAATTCTCAGTGGAAAGTGTAACCGTGTGAGGGAGGGAAAAGGGTGTATTACTTATTTAGGCTCATTAAGGGTGATGGATTTATATAAGAAGAGAAACACTTGGACATAGTTCGTTGAGTCTATCAATTATAAGTCACTATCGAATTAATAGTTTTTTAAGAAAAAGAAACATTATTGCATTTAAATAAATTTGTATTAATCATGAAAATCATCTAGATTTCAGAATAATAAAATGTGGCAGGGAAAATGCATCTAAGATATTAACAAAAACTACAAATTCCAGAGTTCTGCTCACCACCTCCAAGACAGTGAAAATAAAAAATCATGTAGAAATCAATACTTCTGTTTATAAAGGTACTCTCACTGTTTTTGCTAACACGAGAAGGAGGAGAGCCACACCAGCTGTAATAGGAAGATGCCTCATTTGCTGTGATACCAGGTCGCCAGCTGCCTCCAGCAGCAGCAAAAGCAACGTATGCCTCAGACGCTTACAAGTCTATATGGATTTAATAAATTACACATGTTATTTATTTATCCCTATACATCCTGATTCATCCTAGAAAAGGAGAAAGTACAGTCTACAGAAGTTTCAAAATAACTTGACATGGATGTGACTTTGAATTCCTACTGTGCTTTCAGCAGCAGACATTCGGTCATCAGTCTTCATCATGGAGAACTGCATGTCGCTAGGCTCTGATCTCACTGGTGTCTGCAGGGACAGAAATATCATCACTAGGAGTAAGTGCAACACTTAAATTCATTCTGAATATTAATAAAACCGGTAACTTGCTTTCACTATTGTTAGACCTGAAAATCCCACAGGTACCAACATCTGGAAGTTCCAGATGAAACAGACCATGTCTTTATTAAAAAGAGAGATAAGGTAAGGAAAATTTCCGGGGACAATAAGCAAAGAGCAAACCATAAACCAGAGTATGTGTAGAAACTGATGCTGGAGCTATCCAGAGAAGTTGGTACAGAGAAAATAAAGAAGCCTAGTTGACTTGGGCTGAGCTTTGGGTCAGAAAAGAAGCGAAAAAGTTCTATTCAAATCAAAGACCCTATATTTATTATGATCTAAAGTTCAAATTTATACTTTGAGTGGTCTAGAAACTCCTTGGAGTGTTCGTCAGAACCAAATCCAAGGCCTTTTCCAAAGCTGTAAAAAACCTCTACAGACAAGCCCTGCTGAAGATGAGCTCACAATTCAAAATGAGAAAAGTCACAGGACGTAATGCATCAAGAACAAAAGTCAGCAGATCTAAGAGTAACAGAATTAGCAGAGAGATCATAAAATACTTTAAAAATGACCAAAGACATAAAAGGACTCATAAATATGACAAGACTTTAAAAAAAAGTCCAGATTTATTTTTTAGAGAACTACAAAATACTTTTATTTATTAAAGTACAGCTGACTCTTGAACAATGTGGGAGTTAGGGGAGCTGAGTCCCTGCAGTTAAAAATTCACATATAATGTTGACTCTCCCCAAATTTAATTATTAATAGCCTACTGTTGACTGGAAGCCTTACCAATAATATGAACACTCAATTCATAGATGTTTTTATGTTATATATATTAAATACTGTAGTCTTACAATAAAGTGAGCTAGAGAAAAGAAAATGTTATTAAGCAAATCATAAGAGAAAATACATCTATGGTTCTGTACTATATTTATCAAAAAATGTACACATATAAGTAAACCCACACAGTTCAAAACCATGTTGTTGAGGGATCAGCTCTTTACTTGACACACAACATCCTATTATAGCTTCAGGTGTACAACACAGTAATTCAATATTTATATACATTACCAAATGACCGCCATGGTAAGTCGAGTTACAATCTCACCATACAAAATTATTACAATATTAATGACTACATTCCCTATCCTGTATATTACACCTTCATGACTTATGTATTTTATAACTGGAAGTTTGTATTAACCCCATTTGCTCATTTATTTGAAACGCTAATAATATAAAGTAGAATCATCAAAATAAAAAAAATCTAATAAGATATAAGGCCAAAGATGAAGAAAGAATAAGTAAATTGATTAAGTAAATTATCCAGAAGATTGCACAGAGTGACAAAAAGATATGAAAGAGAGATAAAGAGAGGCGCCTGGGTGGCTCAGTTGGTTGAGTGTCTAACTCCTGGTTTTCCCTCAGGTCATGATCTCAGGGTCATAATCTCAGAGAGTCATGAGATTGAGCCCCATGTCGGGCTCTCCATTCAGTGCAGAGTCTGCTTGTCCCTCCCCCTCTGCTCCTCCCCTAGCTCTCTCTCTCTTTCTCTCTCTAAAATCAATAAATAAAATCTTGAAAAAAAAAAGAGAGAGAGAGAAAGAGATAAAGAGGTAGAAGGTCCAATGTATATCTAACAGACACTCTAGAAGGACAGAATAGAAAGGGCAAAAGGTAATACTGAAAGAGATAGAATTTTTCAGAATTAATGAAAGCAAACTTTGGATTTAAAGAACAAGACGAGTCCTTAGTAGGATAAATAAAAATAAATCTACACAAGAAACACTGGAGTGATCAGCAGAGTAGTAAAGCCAGAGCAATTCAGAGACAACACAAAATAAAGCAATACTTTTAATGTTTGCTCTGCTTACCACATGATAACATAAAGAGTATTTCTAATTCTAGAAGCATACTTCTAGAGATCAGACATGGGAAATAGCTATATTGTATGTAAATAACAGTTGAATGTAGTGATTCCTGGGATGTAATGTAGCAAAATACTGTAAGGCCACATCCTGATTCAGTGGAGGAAAAAAATGCCAATATCTACTGATGATGTCTGATACGGAAGTAAGAGTGAGTGGGGAGCTAAAGCATTTGGACTTGTAGATCTACCATTCTAACTCAAAATGGTACCAAAAAAGAATGATCAAAATGTTAGGTTTCTAGAAAATATTTTGTTAACTGATTAATATTAAGAACCAGTTTAATTGGGCGCCTGGGTGGCTCAGTGGGTTAAAGCCTCTGCCTTCGGCTCAGGTCATGATCTCAGGGTCCTGGGATCGAGGCCCGCATCGGGCTCTCTGCTCAGCGGGGAGCCTGCTTCCTCCTCTCTCTCTGCCTGCTTGTGATCTCTCTCTCTGTCAAATAAATAAATAAAATATTAAAAGAACCAGTTTAATCATGCTACGGTTCTACTCAACAGGGTTGTTACTTCTGCCTAACTTTCAGAGCTTTCCAGATATAGGAACCAATGTTCTTCTTCAGTCTTATTTTCTTTAAAGTCTCAAAACTCCTATCTTCAGTCAAGCCAGTCTTGAACAAGTCATGAACAAGCTGTAAGTTTTTCCTCTTATCTCTGTCCATGTTGTTTTGCTAGAATTGAACAACAGACTGTTAAATGTCTTACAGTAGCCACTAAAACAAGTTTCAGAAAGGTACATGATTATGTACAAAGACGATATTTGTGGCTTCCCTGGAGGCAGTGAGGTGTGACTATATGACTAGGTTCCACTGATATGAATGGAAATAATAAATGCATCTTCTGGACTAGGTACTGTTTCTCTTCCTCATTTCAATGGAAAAACCACCCAAACTACCACATCTTTAGAGCCCTTGTAAGTTTGGACCTCTTTGTTACAAAAGTTTATCCTATACCTTGACTGATTCAGATAATCTGTCTTTTAAAAGTTCATAACCTAACTTGCATTGATCTCCTCCATCTCAGATATTATGGGACTTAAAAGCTATGCCACAAAATATGGTAATCCTGGTAAAAGGTTGTGCGTGTTTTATCATGATTAGTTCTGTCTTCTTGAGAATGGGAGCCTATGGCTGGCAGCTTCTAAGATGATCCACAGTAATCTTCACCTGGTTTCCGTGTGTAATCCCCATTCCCAGCTGAATGTGGTCTGGACCTAGAGACTCACTTCTACAGAATATGGCAAAGATGATTCTGAGATCAGGTTATTTATTAAGAGATGGCGGCTTAAGTTTTGAATGGCTGCTCTCCTTTTCCTACCACCTGCTATGTTGTGAGGCACTCTAAGGAGAGATCCATGTAGCAAGGAAATTAGGCAGGTTATTCTAATATTGAGGAACTGAGGTCCAAAGCCTAACAACCTGTAAGGAATTGAACTTGTGTCAACAACCATGCGATTGAGCTTAGAAACAGATTTTTTCCCAATCAAGCCTTCAGATGAGACTCCAACCTTGACCAGTAAAATGCAGGCTTGTGAGACTTTAGTGTGGCTAGGTTGCACCCACATTCCTCAACCATAAAAACTATAAAACAATAAATATATATTGTTCTGAAACAGCTACGTGTTGGGGCAATTTGTTATGTAGCAACAGAGAACTAATATGGGACCATATTTCATATTTCTTCTGAAGTACATAGCACAGTGCCATATACCTAGAGGGTATTCAAAGAATTTGCTACTCAGTATTGTCCTAGCAATACTAAGTCATATGCCAAGTAGTCCAAAGTAAAATTTACCCACTGGTGAGATTATGTACTAGTTACTGGTAATACAAATTCCCTTAAGGAGCTACTGAAGATCCACTTAGTTGGAAAATTTGAACAGTAGTAAATTTTAATCCTAAAACTAAATTTAATCAGGGTTAGCTTGGAAGCACTTTAACATACCACTTAGAGGCACGGGCTTTAGAACCAGGCAGACCAGGCTCTGAGTCCAGTTATTAACATTTATATTATGACTATATACATATAAAGTCAGAGTTATCTCACAAATATACAGCCTAGCTATAACCCCAGAGCCCATAATCCATGCCAGTACTATACAAAGGCAAATGATGTACAAAGGAAGATACTTGGATAAAGGATTTCTAGGAAAGAAAAGTGATCTAATACATAAAAAGAACAGTTATTGTTATTAAGACGAGGAAGTCACTGCATACATATCTCACAAGATTTTAAAATTTCATAGATTAGTTTGGTAGAAAAACTTTATTTCAGGGAAAATTCTGAAAACGACAGACCAAAGACGAGAGGGTATTACCTGTCTTATGGTGTCACCTTCCTGATTGCTAACTGTAATAATTTTATCTTCACCACCTAAAGCAAGCAGATTTTCTGCATTCCAACATCCGCACGTGATTCTCTTAGTATGTTTTCCTGAAAAAGAGGGGATAAGTTGGGGATAACAGTAGGGCCCGTCTCATAGCATTGAGGATCAAATGAGTTCAAGCACTTAGAAAAGTGCCAGGCATACAGAAAGTGCTATATAAATTTAGCTATTTCAGCTGCTTTGTGAGAACAGAGACCACATTAATTTTATTTCTGCCCCTTATTGAACTTAATTCAGTGCCTATGCTAGAAGTAGGTTCTAAGTAAGTAGTTAAGTGAGTAGACCCGAAGGCCAGAGTCCTGCTGTGTTAGAGGCTCAGCAAGGAGCCTCTAGGTGGCTGGAGCAGAGGAAGTAAGAAGAGTCTGAGATGAAATCAGAGAGTTTGTAACAAGGGCAGGGCCATGTGCATGTTGGCTGGCCATTGTTAAGGACTCTGGCTTTGACTCCAGGTGAGATGGAGAGGCATGGAAAGGACTGAGCAGAAAGCTCGCTCTGGCCCCTAGCTTGAGAATATATTGTATGATGGGGAAAGAGCTGAAGCAGGGAAACCAGTTCAGAGATCGCAGAAATTCACGTGGAAGACGTCTGAGGCTCACATACAGTGGTAACAGGAGAGGCAGTGAGAACAGGTGGGATTCTGGAAATACCTGAAGGAAAAGCCCACAAGATTTTCTGGCAAATTAGATATGGAGGGAATGAGAAAGAGGAGAGTCAAGGATGATGGTAAGGTGTTAGCCTGAAGATCTAAAAGGATGGGATGTCATCAATGGTGAGAGGGACAGCTGCGGGTCAAAAGTCTTAGAGATATTAAATTTGAAGTGTTTATTGGACATTTTGTCAGAGATGTTGAATAAGCAGCTGGAAATGAGTCTAGAGACAGGAAGGGATCAATATGGGACTGGTCAGGATATAGACAGCATTTCAAATCAGGAGACCAGGGCACAAGTGTGAAGGGACGACTCAGAGAAGACATCGAGATGTAGGAGAGTCGTAGATTAAGGGATTTGTGTGGTACATGGCTAACTGGGCCCAAAGAAATGCACATTAGAAAAGAAAAAAGAGTGAATAAAGAGAAGTGGGAGAGGCCAAGACAAACTTCTTTCTGTAACGCCAGAAAGGGAGAAGAAAATCTCTTCTTCCTCCTTCTTGAGTACCCTGTGGCTTCTTTGTTTCCAGGGCTCAGAACTCAGGTTAGCCTTAACATCAAAGACGTTAACCTGTCTGGGCACCCCCTTACAGTATTCCGGACACTTTACATGCACTGCCTTATTTAAATGATATTAACTCACAGTCAATCTGCTGTGGTAACTGAAGTTTGAACCATGTTATTGGGAGACTGTCAATATTTAATTAATCTGTAGTAGGCGAATTTCGTGTAAGCAAGAACCAGGCAATACGAGAACTGCCCTTGTGTGTGGTCTAGTTGAAGGGAGTAAATCAGTACAAGATGAAAAAAGGTTAACAGATTTTGGTAACTATGACATGTTGGCAACTCATGGTACCCTGTAGGGGCTCTCTAGAATGGAAAGGCTTGGCTTTAGGAAAGTGAGTTATTTAAAAGGAAAAAAAGCAGAGCCACAAATCATAACCAACTCTGAGAGAGGCAGCTACATATTCAACTAAAGGACCTTCGATATATAATGAACCCAAATCTCCTCAGGCCCATTTTACAATAAATGACTGAGAAGAGACTCAGTATTCATATTAAATACAAAGATCACCTATAAAAACATGTATATGTGACAAATACCTGACACAAAATATTATGCTTTCACAAATTATTTTCGTGCATGTCAAGTGTCCCACTTTCTGAGGCCTGTAAGTTAACCGGTAGAGTATTCCTACAGATGAAGCAGGATACAACAAAATGCCAAACTGAAGTCAAATAGTAAATTTATAAGGTGAAAGTTGATTTTTGTAACTCAAAATATTTTGCTTAGCTTTTCAGATGGATCAATGGCATTACCTTTTGGCTGCAGCACCAAAAATTAAATTTAAACAATAAAAAAAATTAAAGATAGATATGTATGTGGAAAAAACCCTGAAATATGTGTCCTTAATTGAAAGGCCCTTTCTCAAGAATTCTGTGGGCACTCTTATCTCCAAAATTTAATTCCTTCTTTTAGCAATTACAAGTTTTTGGCCACGTGGGTATAATTAAGCCTACTAGTTTCACCATCCACCAGCATGATGTTACAATAATTGAGAAGTCTCGATCTCTTTCTCCTCGAGTATTCGGAGGGCACATGCTAAGTGACCAGAGACTGGGGGAATCAAAGAGCCTGAACCAAGGTCAAACAAGGAACAAATACCCTCTAGCCATGTACCCTGAGGCAAATATAATTCCCAGTGCACACTTACTTGGCGCTTGGAGAGAGTAAGAGGTCAGAATTAAGATTCTAGATACATTCTGACCAAAACAGTCACCAATGTTTCAGTGCAACTGCTAATGTTGATGTGCACATGAGCTACTCCAGGACCACGCGTACCATCTGCCATTCATATCCTGGTGTCCAGGCTGAGGCTGGAGGCACAGGCTGACCACCTTGGAGCAACCATTCTGGGTGGCCTGGCAATTCTTAGTAAATAGCGAAGAGGAATCTTATAGTTTAGCTAGCTCTGAGGCCTGACCAGGGGAACTGTACTACTACACAATTTCCCTTGCAATATCAAAAAAGTCTGAGGCAGTAAAACACCACATTTATGTAAAGCATCTCAAATATTGAGTATTGTTTCCAGCTAGAACCTACCCAGCACAGGAATCTTTCGAGACGTCTGACGATTATAAATAAGCAAATTTCCTTTAACAGTTCCAACGGCCAGGAAACTTCCAATTTTGGACCAAAGAAGGAAAGACATTTGATCCCTGTAACATTAAGATATAAATCACTAAAAAAAATTTGCAAATAATCTCCATGTAGTTCTTTTAAAAAGTATTTCAGGAATAATTTTAATACCTACTAAGAAACTGAAGTGCAAAATTAGAACTTACTGCTTTAGGACAAAGACTAAGGGCTCAAGACATTTTGGAGATGCTGAAGATGATCTTATGGTCAGTTATACCTAAAATGCATAGCTAATAAATACAAACCCTACGTCAGTCATGATGGAACCTCAAATTTCATAAAACGACTCATGACGATATAGTTTAGTTAGCTTAATCATAGTTGTAAATGTGGAAAGATCTTAATGGGTGATGTCACACACTTAAAAAAAAAAAAAAAGTAGGTTGCAGGGCACCTGGATGGCTCAGTTCGTTAAGCATCCAACTCTTGATTTGGGCTCAGGTCATGATTCCAGGGGTGTGAGATTGAGCCTGCATTGGGCTCCACACTGGGTGTGGAATCTGCTTAAGATTCTCTTTCTCTCCCTCTCCCTCAGCTTTCCCCCCACTTAAAAAAACTAAAACAAACAAAACTATAAGTAGGGTCCTATAACATATTAAATTGGAAAAATCACTGGGGATTCATCACCTTAAATAGGGCATGTCTTTTCCAGCTCTGTCACTTTTTAAAGTTTTTATGTAAATTCCAACTACTTAACATATAATATTAGTCTCAGGTGTGCAATATATAGTGATTCAGCACTTCTGTACATCACCCGGTACGCATCACGACAACTGCACTCTTTTAATCCCCATCACCTATGTCACCACCACTCCCCATCACCTCCCTTCTGGTAACCATCAGTTTGTTCTCAATAGTTAAGAGTGTTTCTTGTTTCACCTCTTTTTTGTTCCTCCTTTGTTTGTTTTGTTTCTTAAATTCCACCTAAAAGTCATATAGTATTTGTCTCTCATTGGCTGACTTATTTCACTTAGCATTATATTCTAGCTCTACCAATGTTGCAAAGAGAAAGATTTTTTTCATGGCTGAGTAATATTCCATTAGGTAATATATACCTATAGATATACACATATGTACATTCACATGCGCGCACACACACACACCACATCTTTATCCATTATCAGTCAATGGATGTTCCTACAATTTGGCTATTGTAGATAATGCTGTTGTACACATCAGGGTGCACATATCCCTTTGAATTCCTATTTTTGTATCCTTTGGGTAAATACCTAGAGCAGTACGATTAGGGATTATACAGTAGTTCTATTTTCCACCTATTTGAGGAAAATCCACACTGCTTTCCAGAATGGCTGCACCAGTTTGCATTCCCACCAACAATGCAAGAGGGTTCCCCTCTCTCCACATCCTTGCCAACACCTATTGCTTCTTTGTTTTTGATTTTAGCCATTCTGACAGGTGTGAGGTGGTAGGTCATGGTAGTTTTGATTTACATTTCCCTGATAAGTGATGTTGAGCATCTTTTTTCATGTGTCTATCGACCATCTGTATGTCTTCTGCTCATTTTTAAGTTGGATTACTTACTTTGGGGATGTTGAGTTTTAGAAGTTCTACATATATTTTGGATACTAACCCTTTATTGGATATGTCATTTGCAAATATCTCCTCCCATTCTGTAGGTTGCCTTTTAGTTTTGTTGATTGTTTCCCCTCACTGTGTAGAAGCTTTTTATTTTGATGTAATCCCAAGAGTTGATTTTGTTTCCCTTCCCTCAAGAGACATATCTAGAAAGAAGTTGCAAAGGCAGATGCCAAAGAAGTTACTGCCTATATTCTCTTTTTGGATTTTTGTTTTCAGGTTTCACATTTAGGTCTTTAGTTCATTTTGCATTTGTGTGTGTGTGTGTGTGTGTGTGTGTGTGTGTGTGTGTGTTAAAAGAAGGTGGTCCAGTTTCATTCTTTTGTATGTGGCTATCCACTCTTGCCCACACCATTTGTTGAAGACACTATTTTCCATCTGATATTCTTTCCTGCTTTGTTCCAGATTAATTGAACAAAAAATTGTGGATTCATTTCCGGGTTTTCAATTCTGTTCCACTGATCTATGTGCCTATTTTTGTGCCAGTACCATCCTATTTTGACCACCACAGCTTTGTAATATAACTTGAAGTCCAGAATTGTAATGCTGCTAGCTTTGCTTTTCTTTTTAAGGTTGTTTTGGCTTTAAGAGGTCTCTTGTGGTTCTGTACAAATTTTAGGATTGTTCGTTCTAGCTCTGTGAAAAACACTGTTGGTATTTTGATAGGGACTGCATTACATGTGTAGATTGTTTGGGGTAGAATGGACATTTCAACACTATTCTTTCAATCCATGAACATTCCAGAATGTCTTTCCATTTCATTGTGTCATCTTCAATTTCCCTCATCAGTGTTTATAGTTCTCAGAGTTCAAGTCTTTCAAGTCTTTCCTTAGATTTATTCACAGATACATGGTTTTTGGTACAATCATAATTAGGATTACTCCTTAGTTTCCCCTTCTGCTGTTTCATATTGGTGTATAGAAATGCAACAGATTTCTGTATGCTGGTTTTGTATCCTGTGATTTTACTGAATTCCTGTATCAGTTCTAGCAGTTTTTTGGTTTGGAGTCTCTTGGATTTTCTCTATATAATATCGTGTCATCTGCAAATAGTGGAACTTTTTCTTTTTCCTTGCCAATTTGGATGCCTTTTATTTCTTTCTGTTGTCTGATTGCTGTGGCGAGGACTTCCAGTATGAGGAATAAAAGTGGTGAAAGTGGACATCCTTGTCTCACTCCTAACTTTAGGGGAAAGACTTTCAGTTTTTCCTGATTGAAGGTGATGTTAGCTTTGGGTTTTTCATACATCGCCTTTATTATGTTGAGGTATGTTCCCTTTAATCCTAGTTCATCATAAATGGATATTATGCTTTATCAAATGCTTTTTCTGTGTCTATTGAAACAATCATATGGTTCTTATTCTTTATTAATGTGATGTATCACATTGATTTGCAAATACTGAACCACGACTGCCACCCAGGAATAAATCCTGCTTGATTGTGGTGAATGCTTTTTTTAAAATTTTTAAAATTTTTATTTTTTTTAGTAGGCCTTATGCCCAATATGGGGCTTGAACTCCATGACCCTCAGATTGAGGGTAGCATGCTTCATTGATGGAACCAGCCAAGCACCCCTATGGTGCATGCTTTTTTTAAATGTATTGTTAGATCAGATTTGCTAGTATTTTACGGAGCATTTTTGCATCCCTGTTCATCAAGGATATTGGCCAATAGTTCTCTTTCTAATCTTTATCTGGTTTTGGTATCAGGGTAATGCTGGCCTCATAGAATGAATTTGGAAGTTTTCTTTCCTTTTTTATTTTTTTGGAATAGTTTTTTGTTATTAAGATTTAATTTATTTGACACAGACAGAGACAGCAAGAGAGGAAGAAGCAGGCTTCCTGCTGAACAGGGAGCCCATTGCGGGACTCCAACCCAGGACCCTGGGATCATGAAATGAGCCAAAGGCAGATGCTTAACGACTGAGTCACCCAGAAGAGGCATTAACTCTTCTTTAACTGTTTTGTAGAATTCGCCTGTGAAGCTATTTGATCATGGACTTCTGTATGTTGGGAATTTTTTGATTATTGACTCAGTTTATTTGGTGGTTATTGGTCTGTTCAATTTTTCTATTTCTTCCTGTTTCAGTTTTGGCAATTTATTTGCTCCTGGGAATTTAATAATTTTTTTCCAGGTTGTCCAATTTGTTGGCATATAGTTTTTCATAACTCTCTTATAGCTGTTTGTATTTATGTGGTGTTGGCTGTTATTTTTCCTCTCTCATTTGTGATTTTCTGTCTTTCCGTCCTTTCTCTTTTCTTTTTGATAACTGTGGCTGTGGGTTTATCAATATTATTGACTTTTTTCCCCACACAACTGGCTCTTGGTTTCATTGATCTGTTCTATTGTTTTTTAAGTTTCCAAATCATTTATTTTTGCTCTGATCTTTATTATTTCCTTTCTGCTGGCTTCATTTATTGTTTTTTTCCTAGCTCCTTTAGGTGTAAGGTTCGGTTGTTTATTTCAGATTTTTCTTACTTCTTGACGTAAGCCTATATTGCTGTATGTCTCCCTCTTACAACTGCTTATGCTGCATCTCAAAGGTTTTGGACCATTGTGTTTCCATTTTCATTTGTTTTCATGTACTTTTAAATGTTTTCTTTTATTTCTTAGATGAACCATTCATTGTTTAGTAGCCTGTTACTTAACCTCCATGTATTTGTGGTCTTTCCAGATTTTTTCTTGTGGTTTCACAGTGTTGTGGTCAGAAAAGTAGCATGCCATGACTTTAATCTTCTATTTGTTGAGGTCTGTTTTGTGGCCTCATATGTGATCTCCATCCTGGAGAACATACCATAGCACTTGAAAGAATACGTATTCTGGGGCACCTGGGTGGCTCAGTCAGTTAGGCATCCAACTCTTGATTTTGACTCAGGTCATGATCTCAGGGTTGTGAGACTGAGCCCTGCATTGGGATCACATGCTGAGTGTGGGGCCTGTTTAAGATTCTCTCTCTCAGGGTGCCTGAGTGGCATAGCTGTTGGGCATCTACCTTTGGCTCAGGTCATGATCCCTGGGTCCTGAGATCGAGCCCTGCATGGGGCTCCCTGCTTAGCAGAAGCTTGCTTCTCCCTCTCCCACTTCCCTTGCTGGTATTCCCTTTCTTGCTGCGTCTCTAACAAATAAATAAAGTCTTCTAAAAAATTCTCTCTTAAAAAAAAAGAAGAATGTGTATTCTGTTGTTTTAGGATGGAATATAATATCTGAATATAATATCTGAATATATCTGTTAAGTCCATCTGGTCTAGTATGTCATCAAGGCCACTGTTTCCTAGTTGATTTTCTGTTTAGATGTTCTGTCCATTAATGTAAGTAGGGTTTTAAAGTCCCTTGCTATTACTATATTATTGATTAGTTCATTTATGTTTGTTATTGTTTTATATATATGAGTGCTCCTATGTTGGGTGCATAAGTATCTGTAATTGTTATCTCTCCTTGTCCCCTTTATTATTATATAGTGTCCTTTTTTGTCTTTTGTTATAGTCGTTGTGTTAAAGTCTAGTTTGTCCAATATGGGTATTGCTACTCTGGCTTTCTTTTGACATCCATTTGCATGATGTTTCTCCATCCTCCTCACTTTCAATCTGCAGGTGTCCTTAGGTCTAAAATGAATCTCTTGTAGGCAGCATAAAGATGGTTCTTGCCTATTTTTTTTTTACACACACTATATTATTGTGTTTTAGCTATTCTATCCTCTAGTCATCTACAGAAGCTCTCCTTGCCTGCTGTAGGCAATGTTTAGTCCCTGACCTGAATGTGATTTGTTTTAACTAGGTGTGCTTTGGTCTGATTGTGAAATGAGACCTGTCACCACCTCCACCAGAACTAAAACACTGCTGCACTCCCTGGCTGGGAAACATGGTATAGGCCCGCATTTGCACTGGTTTTCTGGTGGAGGGGTCTGGTACACTGGGACTGAGGTAAGCATGACCGAGAAAAGCAGTTCCAGAAAGCACAGGGAGTGCTTAATATAGGCAGCCAGTATCCATGGTGTGCTGTTTCTGCAGGTGGCTCTGCATTTATGCTGAGGGGCAAATAGGGAAATGGTACCGACCTGCTCCTTTGTTCCTGGAGAGGTGTCTCCATGAATAATATCGCTCAGGGACATGCTTTGAGAAAAGCAAATAATATCCCCATTTTGTGCCCTGGGCCCTCTTCAGATGTTGTTTCCTTGCTGTACGTCCCAAGGTTGTTTCCCTGCCTTCTCTCCAGTAGTGTGGCAGTACTTTCCAGGATCTATCCTAGCCAAGCCCAGTGATATTATTGAAAACTCCAGGCTTTAAGCCCCACTGGTTGCAAGAATTCATGAAATTCAGCCCCTCTCCTTTTCTAAGCCAAAGGCTTTGGGGAAATGTTCTACTTCCATGTTCCTCTGTGTGCTCCTCTCTCTGTTGCCCTTCTCCAGGACCACGGCTCCTACACCTCCACGGCAGCCAGGATCTGTTTCTTTCACCATGCCTCTATACTTCTTACCTTCTTCAGATGGTGTCTTCTCTCCCTTTAGTACTACAGTTTGTTCTGTCCGTCTTCTGGCTGATTTCTGGAGTATTTAGGATGATCTGATAGTTTTCTAGCTGTATCTGTAAGCCTCGGGTTCTCCTACTCCACTGCCATCTTCCTGTCTCTCCTGCCTCTGTCACTGTTAAGACTATCTCACTCAAATAGATGTAGAAAGCACATTTTCCTACCACCAATTCTTAAGTACATTCTAAGACCCACTGGTTGAACGTCTATATAGTTCTCTACTAAATGGAATCAAGATTCCTGGGAAAGTAGCTCATTCTATATATTGAGGAAAGAAATCACAATGGACATAGAAAAGTGGTTGCGAAAATACAATCCCAAGACCAACAGCATCACTTGGGAACTTTAGAAATGCCAGCTCTCTGATCCCACCCCAGCCCTATGGAATGAGAAACTCTGGGGGTGGTGCCCAGCTATCTGTGTTTTAATAGGCACTTTGATTCAGCTAAAGTTCAAGAAACTGATATATCATTTACTGTTTACAGAAAGCAACACTGCTTTCAAGAATGCTGATAATATAGAAGACCAAAATTCACTTAAAGTATATAAAAAGTTAGTTGTAACAACAGATGAATATAATAAAATGTTTAGTTAGAAAATTACTTCTAATAAGTACTAACATCCCAGGCTGCTGGGTTTCACCTATTAAGTGTGTGTCTTTAAAAGATCAATATGCTTGTTTTTCTATACGTTTAAGCAGGTGAGGACAGCCATAAGAATATGCATTTTAGGGCGCCTGGGTGGCTCAGTGGGTTAAAGCCTCTGCTTTCAACTCAGGTCATGGTGTCAGGATCCTGGGATCGAGGCCCGCATCGGGCTCTCTGCTCGGCAGGGAGCCTGCTTCCTCCTCTCTCTCTGCCTGCCTCTCTGCCTACTTGTGATCTCTCTCTCTGTAAAATAAATAAATAAAAATCTTAAAAAAAAAAAAAAGAATATGCATTTTAGGTCTCTAGCTATGGAAAGTGTGACTGATGAAGGGCCCCACTGGAATCCATCACCTTGACATGCTGGGGCCATGCCTTCCCATAGGCTGCTCCTAGACAGTAACTGAGTAGGCAGGGATACTATTGAGGCCCATTCCTGGGAGATATGGGATTCCACTAATGGGTAACTTTGGCTTATAGTCTCCTCAGAGGCCTACCTGAACTTAGAATTGGGCTGCAGTATAAGATACTCCTAGCCAATGTTTCTTCCTTCCCTCTCCCCTTTACAGGGCTCAGGCATGCACTGGGGTCTGATGGCTCTCTTCTAACCGGCCCCGCTGTTTCTTCATAGGCATTTCCTATAATAAGTCTCACACACTCAGTCCTATTTGGGAGTTTGCTTTTCAGAAAACATGAATAGAAAGAACTGTGAGCGAGCTAAATAGCACCAGAGAAGGGAAGAAGCACATGAGAAGCACAATAGTGGTCCCATTTAGTACGAGTAGTGTGACAATAGTCCATTCAGCAGTTTATCATTACTAACACTCATATAACAACGAACTAGAAAAAGAGTTAAACAGTATGCTCTAAGAAGATCCAGTAATCAAATATGCTCAAAAGATGAACCAGCTGAACAGACTCCATCTTTCTTTTCTTCAGAGATAAGGCCTCTAGAAGACCCTACAAATTACAGTAAGATACTAAAGCACACATAACTTCCCATTAATGTTAGCAGATCACAATATATCATAATTACATGTATTTTTGGCCCAGTTAAACTTAAAGAATATATTATTCTAGGGAAACGCATGTGGCTACATAAAAAATAATGCAACCTATGTGAAAGACACAGGCTTAAAAGTCTTGCTGATATGACAACTGAAGATCAATTAGAAAAGAGGCTGAGTAGCAGGACTAGTACTCTGGTCTGAATGGCCGTGGGAGAAGCAACCATGTCCAATGACCCAACCAAATCAACTGGTTGATTAATGAGATGTTATTTTTAGAGTTTTCTCTGGAAAGACTGTTGTACTCCAGGGACACAACTCCTATAAGCCTAGGTAGGATCAGAGGAAGTACCACTATAATTCTAAGAAGTTATAAAAATATACTTGGTAAAAATAAATTCAATCTGTTGTGTTAACATAATAATTTAAGATAATTCAGTGACACTGTAGTCAGTTTTGCAAGGATTATATCTGAACATGTTTTGTATATTACTTAAGATGTTCAAAGTGCTCAAAAGAATGCATTCCAATTAAATTTGTAAATGGAATTTAAATTTTTCGAGGAAATTTGTTTCAAAATGAATATATGTTTTTTATTTTTTTTTATTTTTTCAGTGTTCCAAGATTCATTGCCCATTCCCCACACCCAGTGCTCCATGCAATAGGTGCCCTCAGTACCCACCACCATGCTCTCCCATCCTCCCACCCCCTCCCTCCAAGTCCCTCAGTTTGTTTCTGTGTCCAAAGTCTCTCATGTTTCGTTTCTCTCCCTGAATTACCCTACTTCCCATTTCCTTTCCTTCTCCTACTATCTTCTGTATTACTCCTTATGCACAAGTAAGTGAAACCAAGTGATACTTGACTTTCTTTACTTGGCTTATTTCACTCAGCATAATCTCTTCCAATCCAG